>CM031682.1:2043858-2308858 GCA_006182925.3 Reinhardtius hippoglossoides | reverse complement strand
ACACAAATATTTACAACAATTTCACAGGAAATACAGCCACAATAATAACAGAACAGTACTTTTGTTTAATTTATTAATACTGCAGTGTTCGTGCATAAATTGAGTTTTAATCGTAGTATTCAAAGTACTCTCTGTAGTGATAGGCGTATCCTATGTAAAACATGGTGTGTGTGTGTGTGTGTGTGTGTGTGTGTGTGTGTGTGTGTAGCACCCTCAGATCCAGAAGAAGTCCCAGTACATCAAGTACCTCTGCTGCGACGATGTCAGAACCCTCCAGCAGTGGATCAACAGTATTCGTATCACCAAGGTAACCACTCGTCATGTCAAGGTCCAATGTCGCTGCTCGCATCAAACACTAATGGTTTCCTGTGGGAGGATCCGTTTTCTATAGAGAACCAGTGAAGCTCGGACCTCTACTGGGAGGAGATGATGGGTTGTTTGAAGGTTGTTTATAATAAGTTCAAACCTCAGATTAGCTCAGTTTGACCTGCAGCAGTTTAGGGACGTCGGTGTTAAGTGAGGACAAAAGAAAAAATGAACCTAGAAAATACTTCCACTCCTTGAATCTCGCTGCTTCAACGCAGATTCACGTGTTTGCTCTTGTTCTCATGTTCTCCGTCGCTCCGTGTGCTCGTCAGTACGGGAAGCAGCTGTACGTCAACTTCCAGGAGGCGATGAGGAGAACAGAGGCGGCGTACGACTGGTCCTCCCTCTCGTCTTCCTCCATCAAGTCAGGATCCAGCTCCTCCAGCCTTCCAGGTGTGTTCACCGCTTTCACAGCTGCAATCACAAGAGGCTTAAAGGTCAAAGGTCACACAGATACAGCTAAACTGAACCAGTCATTTTTTTAAATATCAACACTATCCGTTAATATCAGTTATTAATAAATGGGGAAAGCATCGTTAACAAACCGTAACTCCTGTTTGTGTCCGAACCTCAGAGTCTCAGTCCAACCACTCCAGCCAATCAGACAGCGGCGTTTCAGAGATGACGTCAACAGGCCACACCCGCTCCCAGAGTGCCGTCAGCTCCATCTTCTCTGATGCCTGGAGGAGAGGAACGCAAGGAGAGGTGTGAACACACACACACACACACACACACACACACACACACACACACACACACACACACACTCCATCCTACCCTGTCATTGTCCTGTTTCCTTGTGGACTACATTACCCATGTTTCCCCTCTGCTTCCCTGCCAGCGGTCAAAGATGAAGGGACGTATGCCAGTTCCTCTTTGTGCAGGAGGAGGAGGGAGTGGAGGTTAGACAGGAAGTGATGTAACAGGCATGTTAACAGTTCAGCTGCAGCCTTTTAAACGCCGCTCAGTGCGGAGCCATTATAAATCATTAGTGACGACAACTGATTCTCCAGCTCAGGTTCTTTGCACCGAGTTCAGCTTCACCGAGCTTTGATAGACCGGTGAGCAGCTGTTTGTTCAGCTTCAGGTTCTGAGGACCGAGTCCAGCAGCAGCTCTTTATCTGCTGCAGGTCACTTTTACACTTCCAGAAAGAAAAGCTGCGACAAACAGCTCATTCCAAACTGGCAGGTTCCGAACGGACTCTGCACTCGTGTTTAAAAAGTCGTAAACACAACCGTGAGCTGTGCTTTATTCTCTCAAGTGAATCCCCTGATTTTAAATGGCTGCAGCTGAACTGTTGATTGGTTTTAACCTCGTGTTGTGACGGAATGTCCTAACCAACAAATAACAAAACAGTCTGGATAGTTAAGCATTCGGCTGTTTGAATGAAGTTCTAAATAACCTATTTGATGAGATGATGCAGAGGTTAAAAACGCGGTGCAGGTAATCTAGCTGCAGGATGAAGATACCTAAAGATCTCAGATGATCCAGAGAAGCAGATCAACTCCCTGGTCTGTTCACATGTCTGAGGACAGACTGGGGTTTTGTTCTCAGCCCAACTTAAACCCTACAAACCCTCCAGTTTCGTCGCGGATGCCGATAAGAAAACTAACTTGAAGTGAAGTGGGAAAGTTTGAGGTTCTGAATGTGTTTGACCTTTTTCCAACGTTGCTGTGTTCTTCTTCTTCTTTGACTGCACTGGTTTGTTGTTTGAGTTCTTGCATCTTGTGTAGGAATGGGTTCCAATGGCATTTCTTTAAAATTCAGTCCTGAATGAATCAAACTTTTTAAAATTTTAGTAGTTTGAAAATCTCCTTCATTAACCCCGGACTCATTTTCCTCCTCACGTGAGAATTGAGACTTGCCGATCGCAGAAACCACAGACTATCTATATCGTGTTACCTTGTCCGGGTATCGCCCTCTAGTGGATGTATTGCTAACAACCAAGCTAACGTAAAGTCTGTATAGAAGCTCGCAGGCGATGACGGTCACGTTGTTTGAAACGGAAGTATCTCTCAAATGAAATGACTGATTCAAATTAGAATTCTTCAGGTATTTTACTTATTTGACTTGGAAGCTAATTCAAAACGAAGAAGACGATTGGAACCCAGTCCTACTGTGTCCGGGATTGTTTGTTTTACAGAAACGTGACAACATTAGACTTGTCTAATACTTTCTTGTGTCTCTTCACCTCCGTCTCCTCTCGTCCTTTCCTCTGTGCAGATGATGAGGATCGACCCTATCAGTAGACCTATTCCTCTCCACATACCCACCATGGCCCCGCTCCCTCTCTCTCAGACTCCGCCCTCCCGGAGCAGCTACACCGACGGCCTTGTCCCATCAGACGATTCCTCCCCGTCGCCGCCCTCGCCTCCTCCACCTCCTCCACCTCCCCCTCTGGTATGTGTGGCCCATCAGCCGGCACCTGCCACCTCATACATCAAGTACAGCACGCTGGCTCGCCTGCAGAGCCAGAACCAGTCCCGGACGCCGCTGCCGGGGGCGACGCCACCTGCTCTTCCCATTCAGTCGACCAAACCAAACTACAATACTCTTCCAGCTGCTTACAGCACCTCCCCTCCATTGCCACCATCTCCTCCCCCTCCTCCTCCACCCACAGCACCAGCTCCTGGCTCAGCCATGGCGGCATTAAAATTTGGTCCACCAAGCCCCTGCTCCGCTCTCCCACCGCCACCACCGCTGGATGAGGAGGAGCAGGAGCACGCCTACCTTCCACCTCCTCCACCGGAGAGCCTGGAGGCCAACGGGTTGCCGTTTCCTCCTGCTCTAGATTCCGAATCCTTTTCTAATCTCACCAACACTGGCCTCCAGCAGTTCCTGTCACAGAAGTTTCCCCACATGGTGTACGACTTTACGTCGGAAGAACTCGAGGAAAATCATCTTCCACCTCCAGCCGGGCTCTCTCCTCCTACCTCCCTGCTGGCTCTCCGGCCCCTGTCCCCCAGCGGACCCCCCCCTGCACCTCCCAAAACATTCACTGGTGGTTTTCCCCCTCAAACTGCTCCCAAACCTTCAGGTCCCTCCTCCCTTCCTATCGCTCTGTCACCTGTGTCTCCAACACCTTTCCTAAGCAGCCAAGGGTCTTTTAAAAAGCAGCAAAGCTTCTCAACGGGACATTCCCCCAATCAGCCACCTCCGACTCTTCCAAAGCAGCACAGCCTCTCCTCCAAAAACCTCGCCATCTCTCCTTCGTCCTGCTCCTCTTCGGTCTCCATTGCAGCTGCTACCTCCTCTTTGGTCAAACAGATTGTCAATCAGTTCCCGGGAAATGCTGCCTCTTCCTCCATCTCTGCCTCCAGCTCCATGGAAGGCTCCAAGTTCAGCGCTCCTCAGTCTCCTCCGGCGGTGAAGGCCAAGCCAAAGTGGCAGCCAGGAGGAGTTGTGGCTCCGCTGTCACCAGAGTTCCCCCCGCCTCCTCCAGATAACACCTCCGGAGATTTCCCTCCTCCTCCGTCTTCATCCTCCTCTAAGTCGGGCTCCCCTATAAAGAAGTCGCCTTCCACCTCGTCCACAGGATCCAACAAGCGAGGGCCTCCGGCGGCTCCACAGAGAGCCTCCTCCATGCGCTCCAACTCAGGCGAGGCCCAGGACGAGAGGCCGAAGAAGGTGGAGAGCCTGGTCAACAAATTCGGCCAAGCTCCTCAGACGGGTACCTCGTCCAGCTCCTCGTCAGCGACCGGGTCTCCTTCTAAAGATTCCTCTGCGCTTCCTGCTCCGCTCCCTAAGCCGGGGAAGCTGAACCTGGCGAACCTCCCGCTGGTGCTCCAGGGGCTGCAGACCGGCCAGCACCACCAGCCCGTGGAGTTCCTATCCCCTCCTCCCCCGCCTCCACCTTCCCAGCCGACTAACCTCGACTCCTCTCCCGACTACTTCCCGCCTCCCCCCAGTGACTCAGAGCTCTTCCCTCCTCCTCCTCACCCGTCAGAGTTCCATCACCCCCCGAAGGTAGCCGTGGTGAATCCCCAGCCTCAGATGCAGCAACATCAACAGTCGGCGACGCCCGCCTTGTCGTCAACGTCATGGAAACAGGGCTCCCTGAAAAAGGGGGCGGTCCCTCCTCCAACACTGAACCGGTGGAGCAGCAGCACGACTCAGTATGACAATACGATTTCAATGCCGCTCTCTCCGCCTCCTCTGTCCCAGACACCACCTCCTTCCCTGTCCTACACGTCCTCCTCGTCCTCTCCTGTCCCACCCACCTCCCCGAAATCATCCGGTCCGGTCTCCCTGGCACTGAAGCCTCACTTCCTGGAAGACCTCAACCGCACCCTCAAGAGGAAGTCGGTGTCTCGCCACGGCTCCCTCACCTCCTCCCACCTCATCCCCTCATCAAAGATGGAGCCCGTGGGCACCATGGACGACATGGCGCTCCTGCCGCCGCCTCCTCCCGAGCTCATGCAGCAGCAGGGGGTCCGAGGCCACTCCCAGACTTTGTCTCGCCACCACACACACTCCCACTCCACCAAACATGCCAACATCTCAGGCTATGCAACGCTGCGGCGAGGCCCGCCTCCCGCTCCTCCGAAAAGGGACCAAAACACCAAACTGACCAGTGATTGGTAGGGAGCGAGGACACTGGGTGGAGCCTAAACAACTGAACTGATTATTTAGGACTCATGGTTTCTGCAGAGAAGAAATAATCAATGTCTGTCTTGACTTGTCCGTCTCCCCTCATCCCAAAACCATCCACCCTTGGATTTTCTGAGCAAGTAGCAAGCTGTGTTTCCTACTCGTACTCTCAGATAATGATTGTTCCTATTATCCTCATTATTACTATCATTACAATACATGTTTAACCCAATGACATGAGTAAAAAAAATATATCTGTATATATATCTGTATACAAGCAAGCCAGAAAAAATCACCAATCAAGCTTTTTTCACAATGTCTGTGCAGCTTTGCATTTGAAATATACAAAAAGACGAGACGCAGACAATTCGCTGCAAAACACCTGGTACTGCATGGAGCCGCGGCGCCGGGGGGAACCGGCGAAGGGGAGGAGAGATTTAACGGAAGGATGCGAACGTGAGATGATGTGTATAGACATGTTGGGGGGGGGGGGGGGGGGGGGGGGGGGGGGGCAGGGCACTCTTAGAGGGAGCATTGCCATTTATTTCAAACCTTTTTCTGTGTGTGTGTTTTTATATAAGATTATTTAATACTGGAAAGATATTGTTATTATAATTATTTTAAGTTTTTAAGAAGTGTCAGAAGAGAATGAGTTTGACTGGACGCGTATTCTCAAAAATACTTAGGAAGTGTTGATCCGGTTGATCTCAGTTTATATTTAGATCGTTTGATCTGAACGTATTTCTTTGGATTTACAGTCCCGTGGCCGTTTGGCCGGTGACGACTTAGATTTATCAAATACTTCTCGTAAGGTTGTTCTCAGATTACAGGAGGTTTCAAATCAGTTTGTATGAAGACAACAAAAAAAAAAAAGCCAGAGGGAAGAATAACCTTATTTTCACGTCTTCCCTTTCCCTCTGTGAAGTTCGAGGTCTTGCACAGTTTCATTTCTCTCAGTTCTCCAAATTAAATTTGTTTCTATGAGACCTGAAGGATCTCGACCTCGGTCCCTCTCGACCAGAACCTCCAGTCGTCTGAGTTCAGCCTTCACACCCGCGTCAGTCAGCGACATCAGACTAATGTTTTCATGACAGTCCTGATTTCCCACCTTGTTTACACGGACTCAGCTTTGCCGTCGGTGTTTGTTGGCTTGTAGACCAAGCAGCTAGTCAGCTCCAATGAACTCTGTCTGAACGAAGGTGATCATCACTTTGCTAGTGAATAAAATCAGTCAATTGTTTGTCATCTTCACGGCTCGTCCATCACTTTGCATGTTCACGAGGAGGTGGAGCGTCTTCGTCGATCGGAGGCGCCCGGAGGAGCAAGAGCCCGAAAACAACATCGTATCCTGCCGAGGATTTAACCTCAATGATGCCACTTATTGGGTTTCTGCCATTTTGAAGCCTGTAGTTTAGGTTCATCATCCACACACTGGGATCTTTGCCAGATTCGGTCGATGAGGAAAATCCTGATTGCATAACAACGCTGCAGAAGATGTCGCTAGAGGTGAATCCTGTGGACGATCCTCCTGTGTCTCATTCTCCAGAAACTCTGGAGCAAGTCAGGAACGTCTCAGTCGAACGTTTCCCTTCTCACGTTCATCTGTGCCAGAGAACGTCAGGAGATTCTCCGGAGATCAGCGCACGACTCAAAGCAGCTTTATCAGAAGTCAACGTGAGCGAGAGTCTTAACTTCTCATTAATTAAACACTTATGAAGTAGCTCAAGCTCAACCTGAAGGTGGATTACCAACAGATTATTCAGGTTTTTCTGAATCAACTGAAATAAAATATGAGGTTTATCTGCACTTCTCAAGGAAAGGGCGCCACCTACTGTCAGATCTGTTTTCTGATCAGGTTTATTTATTTTTCAATCAAAAATAAATGATTAAAATCTGACACCAGGACGAAAGACATTAATCAGGTTTTTATTTGTAGGAGCTGAATTCTTTAAATTCATTCATACAGTGAGTGACCACAGAGAAACACTGTGGAGGACGGTTTGACGTTTAAGAGCTCGAACAATAAACATGCACGTAGAAATCATACAAACAGAAAATATATCATTACAATTAAACATAAAGCTTTAAGGAGGTTCTCCTGAGTCCAGTGTGCGCTCAGTGTCTGGGTTGTTCCTGGTGTCAGAAGGAATGAAAACACAGAGAGGACAAAGTTAAAAGAGGTTATTACAGTTACAGTACATATAACAAATTTAATTTCCTGAAAGGAGAAACCTGCTGACCTTCATGAAGAGTTTATTTCAGGCGTGTTGTGTATATATGTGTGATGTTTCCGTTAGTTACCAGTATGTTGACCCACTGGGAGTCAGAGTAGATGTACAGAGCTCGCCGGTCGGTCCTCAGCACCATCACGTTCTCTCCTCGCAGCCGCCGCATCTGTTTCTCTCCGTCTGCCAGAAACACCTGGAGACAAACTGAGGTCAGACACTTCTCACGCTGAAGAGTTTTAAATTCTGAATGAGACAATCAGGACCGTTTGGGAACAAATATCCACTGTCCCTCGACTAGAGGAGACAAACGACCATGAAAACTAATAATAACGTGACTGATAATTTACCAGATTCACAATTTGGTACTTGTACGTGTGCGTGTGTGTGTGTCACTAACCGTCTGCACTCGCTCTGGGGTTTGAACCTGTGAACAGTCACATGTGGCGGACGGACCACTGTCTCCTGTGTCTCCCTGCAGGCCGGACAGGACGTACACTGCAACACAACAGAGCTGATCAGTGAGACAACAGGCTCAGAGTTCCTGTACCTGCTGTTTCACTTATTCTAAAATCAAACCTGGAGGGTGGAGAGCTGGTGGGCTTTAAATCAATCAATCAATCAATCAATCAATCACATTTCAAATGTCACAGAAAAAGCTAAACAATAAAAACTGTCTCTCCAGAGTTAACGGATTCAAACCTTGTCCAGGTCGTCCAGCGTCTCCACTCAGACCCGATCGTCCTGCAGCACCGGGATGACCCAGTTTCCCCGGAGGACCACGAGAACCTTTCAGCGCCTGAACACACAGCGATTCACTGATTAGCAGGCAGGGGGCGGGAATCGAACCTCTCGCAACCAGCTGTGTGTCCACATGTTGTTTAATTCAGGCCAGAGCTTTTCTATATTGTAATAATTACACAATATAATTTAAACCATATGATGACGACTGATTGGTTGATATGAATAAGATCGTGTCTATGATCTCATTGGAAAAGTAAATGCATTACTCCATTTCCCGATGCGCTCACCACTCGTCCTCTGCCTCCAGCTCGTCCTCGGTATCCCTGCCCCCCCGTCTGACCCGGGTCACCCCTCACACCCACGTTACCCTGGAACAGAACAGATCACAGAACAGATCACAGAACAGATCACAGAACCTCCACAGTGTTTCATTCTGAAGTTGAACGGCGTCACACGTTCCTGTACCTTCTCTCCTGGACGTCCAGCGGCGCCGCCCTCGCTCTGCAGAAACACGATGAGACATTCATACGTGTTATTTTGTCACATTTGCAGGAAACAGGAAATAGAAGACGAGTCGCTTTGTCCTCACCGTCTCTCCCCTGGGTCCTTGGGTTCCTTTCATACCTTTATCACCCTAAAGATCAAATAAATCAAATTTAAATACATTATATATGTAAATGGAACATGTCAGTGGTGTCTGAGGTGTATATGTTTGCAGTATATCCGTCACATACCCCGAATCCCTTATTGCCTTTAGTGCCCTGTGAAAACACAGATTGTTATGAATTCATAATTTATTATTACATTATTTTGCACCACACTAATATTGGTTCATGTTTTTTGTTTGTACCTTTATCATCCCGGGAGTTCCTATGTCTCCGTACAGACCTCTCCAGCCTCGGAGTCCCTTCTCCCCCTGCGGAGACATTTCACAATAACATGGGTTGTGTTACGGTTTTATCAGATTGCTTCAATTCAGTTTTATTTGTACAGCAACACAACGCAACACACAACGGACATGAACTCCGGAGAATGTCGTCACAAATTTAGTCCAGACCTTCTCCAGAGTTCAGCAGCAGAAAGAGGCAACGTGTGAATTCTGCTGCGGAGGTCACAACACAACCACAACACAACTGACGATACTCAGACAGGGAGCAACACACAACAGTTTGTGTGTTTGTCGACATGGTGGACCTTTCTCCGACCTTTTGTCCTGCTGGTCCCACGACTCCTTGTGTTCCTGCTTCTCCCTCCGGACCCCTCACACCAGGTTCACCCTGAAATACACACAACTTCATTTATCCTTTCATAACTGTTGCTCCTGCAGGAATATTTGTCTTAAAATAAATAAAGGTTGTTACACATGCATCTGTGTGTGTGTGTGTGTGTGTGTGTGTGTGTGTGTGTGTGTGAGTGTGAGACACTGCACCTTCGGTCCTCTGGGTCTTCTGCAGCCCTTCAAAACACAAAGGTTATAATTATTAACTTAAATGATTATCTACAGTGATAAAAACACATTATTTCATTATACGAAGAATGAGAATGACACAGCTCTCGATTTCCTCAAATTTTACAACTTAAAATTAAACTTGTCGCACCTTTTCACCTCGAGGTCCTGTGATGTGTTCGGTTATATCGTACTGCAGAGATGGAGACAAGTTTAGATTGAGTGTGTGTGTGTCTGTGAGTGTGTGTGTGTGTGAGTGTGTGTGCGTGAGCTCATCACCATTATCTCTGCTTTCCATTTGATTGGAGGAATCATGGGCGGGGGAGGAGGGATGAAGACGTCACATTTCCGAGCCGACCACCTGCCGGATGGAAGCTCTACAGACGGAACACGTGTGAAACTTCCTGTTCGACCTTATCACACACACACAACATGAAGAAGAGAACACACGCAAACACACAAACACACAAACACACATCTGGAACTAGCTGAGAAATGTCTGAATCCAAACCGGTTTATTTTTTGTTTGAAACACTCAAAATGGTTTCAGATTAGAAGCAGGATCTGAAACAGAACCCGTTCCACGTTTTGGTGTTCGCACTTACTGGTCGTGGCAAAGGAAGCAGCCGGCTGGAGGCCACTGAGCAAGGCAGCACATCCCAGAACCAGCTGAGTCAGCATCTCCTCTATTCCTGCAGCAACCACATGTTAAAGGGCCAGTGTGGAGGATACAGTGACATCTAGTGGTGAGGGTGCAGATTGCAATCAACTGAAGGAGTGAAGACGTTTGTCTCCCAGTGCAGATTTAAAAAGACTCAATCGAACGTAACAGAAACACAATCACTCCATCGGGTGATTTTACTTTTATATTAAACATTTAAAATGTGAATATTCCATTTATGCCATTAAATCCTGACACTGGACCTTTAAAATATAGAAGTTACACATTTTATATGTTTGCAGCAGGTGGAAAATGCCAGGATGTAAATGGACATGCTTCCTTTTTTTAACAATGACAAAACCCTCAGAGGATTCACAACAACATGCAAACAACTGATAAACTAAAATATCAAACTCCACAAAAACACAAAAGAATCTGGGGTCGTTCTGGAAAAAAGCTCTGATGAAACCGATGACTGCACTTTTTTAAAGAAACTGTATAATTCTCCTATTTACAAGTTAACTATATAACAAGTGGGAGATTTAAAATGATATTTCACTTGTTTACAGTTTGTAAATTTCAATTAGAAACATTTATCCCCAAATAGACAAATATCACTAGTCAACAAGGTAACAGATCGATTTTTAAATAGTGTGAATTTACAATAATAAACAATCAATGAGTCATTTCCTGATTTATCCATGAAATATGTGACTGTTTGGAAAAGTAAAGGTGCATCTCAACATCTGAAGATCTCAAGATATTCATCCTGATCCATAATCAATGTTTATTTTTCTATAATCATCATGATCAGTGTCTCCGGCACAGACGCTGCTTCTCCTCGTGTTGCATGTTGTGTGTGTTCAGTCTGCTCCGTGTTGTGTGTGTTCAGTGTGCTCCGTGTTGTGTGTTCAGTGTGCTCCGTGTTGTGTGTTCAGTGTGCTCCGTGTTGTGTGTTCAGTGTGCTCCGTGTTGTGTGTGTTCAGTGTGCTCCGTGTTGTGTGTCTTACCTCGGTGACGTCTCCTGTCCTCGGCTGTGTGGACGCTCTCCTGCAGTGGAGGCGTCTGTCCGAGCTGCTTCTCTCCGTCCAGCTGAGCCTGGACAACAATCTGCTACGTTTGCACGTCGACTCCCAACTTGTCTCAATAAAGCGTGGAAATGCAACGCAGCCTCTGGCAGCGCTCAGCGGGAATAATCAGGTAATTACTCGGCGCCCGAGCCAAAGAGAGGCCGGCTCATCAGGCCACGCTGTCCGGGAGGAACCGGCTGAGAGCGGGCGACGGCACCTTCTGTCATTTTGTATTATATCAACATCACTGTATTTCATTCACATGTCAGGCTTTCAGCCAAGTTCCTCACAGGAAGCAGAGCAGCTGGAGCGATGCTGCTGTGGAGACCGCACAGTGAGTCAGGGGGAGAGGGAGGTCAAAGGTCACACATCGTCTTTTCTTGAGTTTTAAATATTGTAATTTTGTCAACAGGCAGCATCTATTATACTTCTATTCGTCCT
Organism: Reinhardtius hippoglossoides; assembly: GCA_006182925.3. NCBI lineage: Eukaryota > Metazoa > Chordata > Actinopteri > Pleuronectiformes > Pleuronectidae > Reinhardtius > Reinhardtius hippoglossoides. Next base: position 2,297,313 of record CM031682.1, on the reverse strand, counting down.
GGGAGAGGAATCCTCACATTGTTTTCATCCTTAAAGAGTTTCTCTTATTGTTGCACCTTGTTAAGTCCTACAAGGCCAATTGTGATTTATGAATATGGTTTATACTAATTAAAGTCAACGTGATTTTGATTTGAAATCCATCATTAATCATCAACCCCCTCCAGGCACATTGGGGGGTTAAATGGTTTAGACGATAAAAGTAAAATCCTAAAAAACGAAAAAATATAGAATTGAATTTGAAGTTCTGCTCCTGAAACGATGAACGAAATCAAAATACTGATTTCATTTATGCCTTCAATTCGTCTTCTGTCACCGATTCGTGTGTCGGAGTCGATCTACAGCTTCTCTTTAAGATTGTTGTTATAAAACCTGTCTGACAAAAATACCATAAACAACTTTGAGCTTTAAAAACTATAAAACACCACAAACACGTCTTTGCAAGATCTTCCCTTTTATTCAAAATTGACAAAACTAAACATTAGTGTCCATCCAAATGTTTTAAAACGTTCCTCCCCAAAACTCACCCGCTTCTTTCTCACATTAAATTTTAAAAAAGCTTTACTTTTAAAAACGTTTCTCTTAAAAATCCTCGTCAGTTATTTTATTTAAAGTATTTTTTTTAAAAGTCACAAATAAAGAAGTGCACACAGTTCTAATGTTCGTTCCTTTACATTAAAAATGAGATAAGACGTTGGTGTGAGACGACAGAAAGGAAACCAGGAAGCTATAATAATAATAATAATAATAATGTACAAGAGCACTGATGAGTTGTAAACGGCCTGAAGAACAGGCTCTGGAGGAAGTGACCTCATCTGTACAAACATGTTTCAGAGTATAATGAATTAATACTGCACCAGCGCCTCATTACAGAGTCTAGAGGGGAAACACTCTCCTGTCCCCGCTACAGCTAATAATAAACCTTCAGTCACAGCTTTACAAAGTGTGACCGTGCTTCCCTCAGAGTGTTTGTTAAAAAATCGTGTCAACTACCCAACAGCTCGAGCTACAGAGATAAAAGTGATGCGCTGCTGGAATTCGTTTTTAAAAAATTACCTTTCTCAAAGAACCAAAAAAGGCAAAGAGGTGAGAAAAGGCCGAGGAAAACTGGATCCCACCGGTAAAACCAGCTGATTCAACACAAAGCCGGGATAGGAGAATCCGTCCCGTCTACTTCGTGTGCCTCTTCACGCCCGTGCAGCAGTCTGACCACCAGGGGTCGCTTCATGTTTTGCCGTCAGTCTGGCAGAGGCGCGTCTGCAGCTCGCCGACCACGCGGCTCATCAGGCCGCCCAGCTGGTCGTGCATGTGGACGAGCTGCAGCGGCGAGCAGCGACCGAGTTCAAGTGGCGTCATCCTGCAGGTGAGGGCGTCCACGTCCGACAGGAGCCCGTCATCGTGAAGCGGTCCTTCGTCTTCTCCTCCTCCTGTCGGCGTGTCGGGGGTTTGATCCCCGGAGACGTCCTGGTGCGACCGCTCGTCTGCAGGAACGGGTTCGTCCAACAGCTCCATTGCTGCAAATACAAATATTTTATTGTTGATATACTTAAAAAAGGACAAGTTGTACATTTACACGTCTGGAACTTTCTTCACCTTTGCAAACAACAGTTAACCTGCCTGAGGAAACCTTGTGACGGTAAATAAAAATAATATCAAATAACTTTTACACACCGAGAGTCTCGCCTGAGGTCTTGTCCTCGTCCTCCTGGTTTTGAGGAGCACTGGTCTCCTCCAGCTGAGACGTCATCAACTCCAGTTCGTCAAGACTCTTCAACTCGTCGCCACCTCGACCTTTACGCTGGAAGACAACAGCTCAGGTGTCATACGATGTTATATTTGTTATCAGACATCCGTCCTCCGTCCCCCGTCCTCCGTCCCCCCCGACCTACCTGCTGTTCATAAAACTTAAGTGCCTTCTTGACGTTGGAGATCTTCGGCGAGCGAATGGGCAGAGTCTTGATCTCATGGGGCGTTAAAGCGCTGAGGTCGCCGACCGTTTTGATGTTTCTGGCTCGAACGAGCTGCCCGAAGCCCCGAGACCTGGTCCGGACAATTCAAAAGAACTAATTTTCATTCAGGAACATTGGAATAATTAATAATAATAATAATTCTTTCACTGAACGTGTTCTTCACTCACCACAAGGTGGAGGAGATCTGAGGCAGCACAGCCTCCACAGGTGCAGAGCAGCCGACCAGCGCCGGGTAGATACAGTCTCTGGGGACAGGACGGGGCTCTTGGTTCATCTCAGAAATCTAGAAAGAAAAATATGAATTAATGAACCATTAGGACTAATAACCACCAGCTGTGTAACTTCAAATTTAAGTTAAAGCTGCATTAATCAATACTTTCACGTTAAAGAAGTCATTTGAATACATGAAGGACGTTTCTCACAATGATGCAACCACAGATCGGATTCTCCAGATCCATCGAGGTTTTTAATTTACGTCCACTCTACGACTTTTACTTTAAAGACACATTCACGAAATGCAGCTGAACGATTTTATTATAAAACTCTTTGCGTTTGCCTGGACGGGCAGATGTTGCAGTCGCCCACGCTCTTCCTGATTGGTCGTCACTGAGCTCGACTTAACGACCAGCGACTAATGAAAGTTGATAAGTCGTGATTTTACACACCAGGCATTTCTTGGAGCTCTTGGAACCTGGACTGCGCAGATTTCTGGGGCTCAGGATCAACAAGCCCTTCGTCGGAGTCGTGACATACTGGAATAAAAGAGCAGAGTCATGAGGAGGGGGGGGGGGGGTTCAGGAAACAGTTAAACTACAGTACTGGGCTCATTCGTACTTTGGGCAGAGGGATGGCGCTGACTTTGGATCTTCTGGGAGAACTGGTTCTGATGGCCGGGCTGCGGCGATCAATGTCGTCCGCCATTTCCTGCCTCTGGATCGGATTGGCAAAAGACACACGTCTGAACTGGGAAGTTACAGTAGAAAATGTAAAGTTACTTTTATCCACATCGACAGATAAAAGTCGAGAAATTGACAGATCTCTGCTCTGGCTCTTACTTTGACGAGCGGCGAGGGGGTCTCATCCTCCAGCGGTCTTTTCTGGCCCTTCTTCAGGATGCTGGTGGAGGGGGAGGCCGAGGGAGACCAGGTTCCTCTGGTCCTGCCACCGCTGGGGCTCTGGCCAACATCTAAGCCCATGACAGCCTCCAGCTCCTTCTGCCTCACGGGAGAATCCGGAAAAGCTTCTGTACCAGAAGAATCCACAAACACTGGAGCGTCGCACAGATCGGTCGGAGCCGCATTCAAATTAACGAATACATCGTTCTCAGCGTCGTCCGCCTGAGTTTGCTCTTCATCCCGACACTCCATCATCTGGTTGTCGTCTTCATCGTTCTCCAGTAGAGGTGCGACGTCTTCCTCCTCTGCGTGCTGCTCCGATGGCTCCTCCTCCTTTGAAGGCTCATCGTGACATTCGGATCTCAACCTGGTTCCATCCTGAGGTGCAGCTTCCACTGGGACAACTGGATGTTCTTGGTCTGAATCAGCGTTTTCATTTTCCTTATCACTGTCCCCAGTTTCAGAAACGTCTTCAGCTGGGTCCTCTGGGGACTCTGAGACCTGAGGTTCCTCCGGAGACCCTGAGACCTGAGGTTCCTCCGGAGACTCCGAGACTTGAAGTTCCTCCGGAGACTCCGAGACTTGAGGTTCCTCCGGAGACTCCGAGACCTGAGGTTCCTCCGGACACTCCGAGACCTGAGGTTCCTCCGGAGACTCCGAGACCTGAGGTTCCTCCGGAGACTCTGAGACCTGAGGTTCCTCCGTCGTCTCATCCAGAGACACCAGTGTTTCCACAGCAGGAGGGACATTTTCCTGTATCTGCTCAGTACTGCTCCCAGGGGTTCAGGCACTTCTACGTCCTCAGTGTCATTCTCTTGAGAAGAAGTTTCATCAGTTTTTGTTGGAGAGTCTCTTTGCTCTTTCTTGCCGGGGGACACATCGCTTCCCTCTTTGTCGTCAATCTCAGTTTTCTCTGGAGCGACAGGTTCTGAGGCCACGACAGCATCAGCTCTACCTCCACCTCCATCGGTGATTCTCGGTTAGGTTGCTCCTCCGGTTCAGCTTCATCCTGGAATGATTCAGAATCCTGAAAATTTGGGCTTTTCTGTGATTCGTCTAAACCCGTTTCAGCTGTGGCTTCTGTGATTTGCGTATCTTCTTCTTGAGAATCATCAACAACACTCTTCGCCACCGTCGTTAGCAATTCCATCCATTTTACAATCAGCGGCGAGAGGACTGGGAAGTGAAGCTTTCGGTTTCCTCCCTCTCTTTTTGGGCATAACAGAAATTTCTTTGGCCTGTGAGCTTTCAGGCTCTGAAGACTCCAAACTGGGAGCTAACGCCTGGGAAGACTTTCGTCTGGAGTACCTGCCCCTGCCTTGGGAGGACTCTGAAGATCCAGGAACTTCTAACGACTGAGAACTCTCCGGGGTGGAGCCAGGAGTGGATTTGCTTCTTCTGGTTCTACCTCCAATGCTGGCCTCTGCTGAGCGACGGCTGATATCTTTGAGTTCGACCTTCTCCCTCTTCCTGATGTAGGCTGACTGTCGCTTTTGTCTTCGGACTCCGCTGAAGCCTTGCTTCTCCCGGATCTACGCCGAGACTGGCTTTCAGAAGATGCAGGTGTGATCACTTCAGAGTCCTCTTGACTAAGGTCGCCATCGCTGGTCTTCGGTTTGCCTTTGACCTCCGATTCATTCTCCAACTGGTTCGTCGTGTCGGTTCCGTCTTGGGCCTCGTTGGTTGAGACGGATATCGAACAATCTTCCTTTTTGGTCTCTTCTACAAGTTCAGATTCCAGGGATCGGCCATCAGGTTGAGAAGAGGTTAGGATTTGAGAATCTTTTGGCTTAACGGCCTCTTTTTTGGTTTGTTCTACAAGTTCAAACTCTTGGGATGTGGTACCAGTTTGAGGGAAGAGCTGATCATCTGGGAGTCGCTCTTTAGTTCATGATCATCTTGTTTGGTTTGTTCTACAAGTTCAAACTCTTGGGACCTGGTATCAGTTTGAGGAGAAGGAGTGATCATCTGAGAGTCGCTCTTTGGTTCGTGTTCCTCCTTTTCCTTCGGTTCTACAACCTCAGAGTCCTGGGATCTAGCACCAGTTTGAGGGAAGAGCTGATTATCTGAGAGTCGTTCATTAGTTCATGGTCTGCCTGTTCAGTTTGTTCTCCAACCTCAAACTCTTGGGATCTAGCACCAGTTTTAGGAGGACTGGTCACCTGAGAGTCGTTCATTAGTTCATCCTCATCCTTTACCTTCTGTTCTACAACCCGTGTGTCAGTTTGGCTCGACTGTTCTTTCTCATGTGAATCCCTCGTCTTTCCCTTCACACCCACCTCCTTGTTAATCTCTGATGCTTTTTTAGGGCGACCGCGCCTTTTCTGCGTCTGGCTTTCAGCGTCGGACTGCAGAACAGTTTGGCTGGACTCCTGCTCTCTGGTGCTTCTCTGTCTTCCTCTCCTGGGTTCAGGATTATCGAGGGACTCATCTGAGTTGCTCTGCAGCTTGATCTTCTTGTGGGCTCTACCCTGAGAGTCGGTTTGGCTCGTCTCGCTCTTGTCCTTCTGAGCCCTCGTTCGTAATCTCTCTCTGCTACTGGCTTCCTCGGAAAGCTGCTGACTTCTCCTGGTTACTCTGCTTTGTGTCGAGTCTGGAGAATCATTGTTGAGCTTCTCTCCAGAACGTCTCCTTTTAGTCGAGGACTTTTCTCCCTGGGCTTCAGGGTCCTCTACAGGCAGCACGGTTTGACTTTGCGGCGCCCAGAGCGTCTGGTTTCACCTTGAGAAGCCTGCGACATAGAGGACTGAGAATCGTTCAATTCCTCTTCCTGACTCGACGGCTGCATTTCCTCTGCGTCCGTTTGGGTGTCTGGGATAACGTCTTCGTCCTCTGTCGGGTCACTGGGCAGCCTCTCAGTCAGCCTGACAGGCTCACTCCTTATCCCAGAGTCTTTAGGTCGTCGAGGGGACTCTGTGGCATCGTTAACAGGATTCTGCGAGTCCATTTTCCCAGGGGTTTGGGAATCCAGAGAGTCTGGACTCTGGGAAGCCGGAGAAGGAGATGCCTTGCTGGTTTTGGAGCGTTCTTGGCTACTGGAGGACTTTCCGAGGCGACCTGTGAATGTGCTGCTGGGGCTGGCAGGTTTTCCCTCAGCATACTTCTCCAGAGTGATAAAGGACTGACGGCGACTGTTGGGTTTCTGAGGAGTCCCCGAGACCAGATCTGAGGAGCTGGAGATGTTGGGACTTGAGCCTTCTTTGGACTGCATGTCCATGTCTTCTGCTGTGTCGCCACTCTTGGCATCTTCCTCCATGGAAACATCTGCTGGCTCAGGGATCGTTTCTTCATGCTGGTGGTTCTCCGTCTCTTTTTCTTTCGGGCTGGAACAGTCTCCACTCTCTCTTGCTGGAATTTCAGCGTCTTCCCCCTTTTCCATATCTGCCTGTGGAACCTGGAAGAAAACAGAAGTCAAGTTACTTAATCTGTCAATAAGTAAATGAAGAAATCTGATGTGAATGAATTACTGGAAGTCGTTACCTCGTCAGGAGCCTCTTTGGTGACCTTGTCATTTGTTCCGTTTGCAGTTTCTCCCTGTGAGGAAAATGGTTTATTATTTGAATATTGTTTTTTTACGAGGGATCGGGGATTTATCTGGATTCTAGAAGCAGATGCTCGAGACTTACGAGGAGTCCTCTTGGCTCTGAGTGTACTGAGTGAAAACGGTTGTATCCAGAGAAGCGTCGAGGTTGTTGTACATGGCCGGGATATCAACCCTGCGACATCAAGGACAACGTCACAAATCTGACAACACGGGCACTTCGATAACTTTTCATTGAGACGAACAGAAGGAGCACAAATCTGACCTTTTAGTCCTTTTCACCTCCTTCTGGTGCTCGGTCAGAACCCGCTCCTTCGTCTCCGGAGGAATGAAGACGAAGTCGATGGAGGCCTCTTCCTCCAAGACCTCTCTGCGGGGGGGCTTGGGAGAGCCAAAATCCAGCTTTGTCTGCACAGGGGAACACGATGGAAACCAGTTGTGCAACGGTCGAGTGGAGAGAAATTAAACACAAGGGGGGGGGGGGGAATAAAAACAAGCCTCATTAGATTATATAGCAGCTTTTTCTTGTTTTCTCATTGCAGAGTTCAGTGACATCATGCACATGAATCTCTGGCTGTTCTTGATGCAGAGTGTCAGGACTGATTCAGTTCGGCCACTGCGACGTTTAGCAGCAGAGTGAGTCGGAGCTCAGACTCACAGAAACGGGCTTGGGCGTCTTCGTGGAGCTCTTGTCCTTCAGCTCCGCAGCCTTCCCCAGCAGCGAGTCCCTCTTTCCCACCGACGACACGGGAATCCCGCTGAGCTTGGTCTCCAACTGGGAACTCTCGCTCTGAAGAGAAGCACAATCAGACAAAGCACGATAAACAATGAGCACTGAGAGGGCGCCAACTTGTGATGAGGTCATTCGGGGCAACTCACGGAATATTGCCCACTGAGATCTCCGGAGACGGAGACGACCTCAAAGTTGGGAAGAATGATCGGGATCTTCTGCTTCACTCGGCTCAGGATCGGTCTGAGTAGAGAAGAACCAGCGGTGAAGTCACATGTCGGTAACCACTGAGGTGAGAGGAAACACTCAAGAGGCAAAACACCACAACCTGAGGATTATTTTTACCTGATCTCTTCGGGGTAAGTGAGGCTGACCGAGTTGGCGAAGGTGGCGTTCCAGAACTGGGTGACCGCCGTGCGAAGCTGCTTGTTCTTGAGTGGAAACAACACACACAGCAGAGGAGAGAGCAGAGCCAGCAGCTCGTCGTTGAAGGCCAGAGCAGAGCGGCTCTGAACGCAGCCCAGGACGTCACCAAGAAGCTTCTCCAGCTGCAGGAGGGGAAAGAGAACACGGATATACTTGTTAAACGTCAATCGTGAACAAATCAGTTTCTTTCAACATATGGCAAAAGAACAACAAAGACGAAACCTGACAATGATGGGTTATTTTTTTTCTGGATGTGAATTTACTCATTTTCAAAATGGAAACTAATCCGATTTGTGTTTGTGACGTCAAATTCTGTTCGATAAAAAGCCAAGCACCTTTGTCAGGAGCAGCGATGTGAACTCAGGCGGCTGGCTGGCTGCGTGTTTGTAGAGGAGTGAGAGAGGTTGAACCAGGGAAGCGAGCGCCTCCTGGACGGCGTTGGCGAGGACGAGATTGGTGAAGAGAGCCGACATGATGGAGACCAGCGAGACTCCTGTGGCCTCCGACGACGCCTCGGGGGCCTGGAGATAAACCTCCAGACACTGGACCAGCAGGGACTGAAACGTGGACAAGTTCCCCAGAGCCTTGTTCCTCTTTCTCATCCAGTTCACAGGAGTGTGAGGAGCTGGAGGAAACAAGAGGGAGACGGTGAATCCTCCATTTAAAATCATTGAAACATCTGAAATTGGATACGTTTAACTTCTCTTACACTTCAGCTTCTGCTGGAAGTGAGGAGTGTACGGAGAGAAGTCCACACACTCCACCATCACCTGGAGGAGGCTGGACACTGCATTTAGAGTTGACGGGACCTGGAGGAGCAGAAAATAAACATGTTTTAACAAAGGTCGCTTCAAAAACACATTGAAACAAATGCAAAACACTTTTCTTTTTGGTTAAGGCTGAAAAATAAGACTCAACTGCTCGTTTTATAACTCAGTTTTAGCCTCTTTACACTGGCTCCCTGTTTGTTTCAGGCTCGACTGTAAGATCTGGTTCTTAAGGCCGTTCATGGCTCCAGATTAAACTCTAGATTCTTTATGAACATTTGCGTAGCTTGAGGTCCTCGGATAAAGACCTGGTTGAAAAGCCTTCACACATTAAAGCAGATGCAACTTAAATTGAGGAATAAAACCCCTAACCTCTTAGTGAGGACGAATCATTTCAAATGTAAAAGCGAGTCCTAAAAAACAACATTTCTCAGGTACATTATAGATCCAATGCATGACTCTTTGAGGAGGTTCCTCTCCTCCACTCACCTTCAGGGCGTCTCTGTCGATCGAAGCCGTCATCTTCGCACAGAGCTCCTCGCAGCAGATGTTCTCCTCGGCCGTGACCACCAGTGACGAGCAGCGGGCGAACCCCTTGTACAGTTTAGACCACGTGGACAACATGGACTTCTGGGACGCCTGCACAAAGCAAACAGATCAGAACCGAGCCGTTCCCCCCGGTCAGGGTTTCAAAGAGTTAAAGCTCCTGTTGGACAGACCTGCTGCAGTGGGGAGCCACGGAGGAGGTGTGTGACGGGGAAGAGCAGCGCAGAGTGCATGGCGCTGAAGTTGTGCTCCAGAGCGTCACCTTGGTTCACTTCATTAGACTGAAAAACAAATCAACATTCACTGAGAGATTTCTCCTGAGATCAGAGCCCCACGTTCTGTGTTTACTCCAATAAGAAAAGAGCTACTGGTTGTATTTCTGGTTTTTCCTGCTCACCTGTGTGATGGTGTCGGTGAGCGGACCGACCATCACGCTCCACATCCTCCACAGCTGCTCCTTGCTCTGCAGAGACCCGGCGCTGCCTCCGATGGCACCGAGCACCGCCTCGGCAAACGCCAGAGGGGAGGTGTGGCCCGACAGGCCGCAGCCCACCAGAGTCTGAAGGCACTGAAAGAATCTGGAGATGGAAGGAGATCAGGCAAAGACCTAGATATTTACCACACAGCTAAACTACAGACATGAGCTCAGATGAAACAGATATTAACTTGAGGAATGAACAGGACGTACCTCTCGTCCTCGATGTAGGCGGAGAGCATGCTGCTGTTGTAGAGGAGCAGGATGAGATAAAGAGCTGGTGTTCCCTGAGGAGAGGAAACCAAAACGTTAACTCTTCATCTGTGACAAACACCTCAATGAGGCTATGGACCAAGAAAGACGTTTAACTCACATTCAGCACGTCCATCTTGCCGACTTGGTAAGAGGCGGAGCCGAGAACTCTCTGAGGAATTCCCTTCACGGTGGCCTCCAGCAGAACCTGAGCAGAAAGATCAGAAGACAACAGAGACGCGATCAACTCAGAAAACGTCAACAGGACAATTATTACAAATTCTAACTTCTACAAATCACCTAAAAAACGACGAGGCACAGTTTGATCTCACCAGGACTTTGTGTGCAGGCAGATTCTCTGAGGTGACGATGCTCTGCAGAGCCTGAAGCATCAGGGTGAGGACTTCAGAGCCCTGACGGTCCTTCTTACTGCCTCCTAACAACCACACAGCAGATTCAGATCCATGCAGACGACGACAGATTCTTTAAAATACTTTAGAACGAGTCTGATTTAAGAGAAGAGGGTCATCATCGGGGACGAACCCCTCAGTGGATTTTTCTCTACACAGACGTCCCGGACCACGAGGGCCCGGACGCTCAGACTTAAACTGATGAAAGTGAGAGTGGGTCGGGCGGGGGACGAGGACGAGGTCTCGCCGGTCCTGCTCCCGATTGACAGAGCCCAGACCCAATCAGATTGTTCTCTGTGGCGCTACGAGGTGGGACCCACAGCTGTAAGAGCCCACCCAGCTGAGCAGCAGCCACAACAGGGGAAACACTGATTTAACACATGTCCTGTCTTTATATGAAAGTAATAAATACTTCATCTGAACAGTTCTGCAGCCAAACATGAAGTATTACGTGTTGATAAAAGGACGTGTAAAAAGATAAACACATGCTCTAGAAAGTAAAGGTTTAGCTGCAGGGCTGAGGAGCAGAATACATACGACTGCTTGCAGATCAAATTTGAGCATCATTAACTTGCACTTCATTCACTTACCGGACTCTATGGTCATGTTGACAAAACGCACGAGATTCGTCCATAAAACGTTCAAAAGAGCATCTGCAGGAGAGAAGAGAAGAAGAAACTTAAACCACGTCTTCGTAAAGAAACAGTGGAGACGGCTCATTTAGACAAATGGGTCGGCAGTGAACGTTTACCTGGAGCGTCTTTGCCGACGCTGGTGAATCCATCTCTGAGGGTTGAGATGAGAACAGCAGCGTGTTTGGTGAAGGAGGAGGAGCCGGAGACGAGCGCGTGGTTCAGGGGCTCTGGAGAGAAAAGATGATCAGGATGAGAAACGTGATGATAGAAGTTTATAGAGTTTATTCATCTACTCAGCGCACGCACGCACGCACGCACGCACACACACACACACACACACACACACGTTGTAGTCCGTTGGTAAAACAAAACATTTGATGACACGAGCTCTAGAAAATCTTTCACGTATGAAGAACGCAGCAGGAGATAATAATGATATTTATATTACTTGCTGTAACATTTTCCAGACGTTTTATTCGGTGGAGGCAGAAAAAGTCCCAGAAAATGTCGGGAGCAACTGACTTGGACGTTTGTGTTCTCCTGTACAAGCCCCTCAGGAAAACCTCTGGACTTCAGTGCATTCCTGAGAAGCAGCTGAGGACTCCGATGCACCGCGAGGGGCTCGGACACTCACCGAGACTCAGGGTGAGTTTTCTTTTCGCCGCCGTGGCAACAGTCTCCGGTCCCAGAAAATAGTGGAGCAGCATCTCCAGGCCGAGCAGCTGGATGGAGGGGAAGGAGGAGGAGGGGGCCTGGACGCTGGAGTTCAGGCTCATTCGAGGAGTGTGGGCTGGACTGTTGAAGCCCGGAGTAGCTGCTGTCGAGACGGGGAGAAGAAGAACACAATAAGATACACAATGTTCCATCACATGGAGCAGCCTGGGTGGAGGGAGACGGGTGGATGGACGTACTGGTTTTGGGAGTTCCAGGTGTAGCGGCACCATTTTGAGTGATGGCTCTAGAGGGAGTGGCCGGGACGGAGGAGCCGTCGCAGCCGATGGTGCACTGGAGCAAAGGCACAGAAACCTGCAGGGAGGTCACCAGGGAGCGTTTCAGTTTAGATGCGTTATTTTCAGGCTCCTGCTCAGAATTGTGGGAGTTTCAACAAGAACTCAAAAGGGAGATTCTGACCTGATCAAAGTGCGGGGCCAGGTTGGGTCCCAGCTGCACCACCAGGTACCACCACACCTCCACCTTGGTGAGCAGCAGAGCTTCGGTCCGGACGTGGATGGACGCGAGCGGCTGCATCAGGAGCTTGATACGTTTGGCACTGCACAGGATGTCTTCAGGAAGAGCAGGAGCGAAATTAAAACTTGGTCTTTATCTCCAGCTCCATCTTTGAATTGATGACATGAGAGAAGTTCTCACCTGGATTGAGGGAGAAGTTGTCTATGAGGCTTTTCCAGGCGATGAAGGCGATCTTCTTGATGGTGGGGGAGGAGCTGCGGAATCCAAGCTCCTCCAGATGCAGCAGAGAGTTGATGAAGGGACCTCCTCTGTGCAGCATCTGCGTGACAGAATCAGTCTGATGTGATTAAATCTCCTTCAGGACACGTTGAGTCTGTTAACAAATCAACGTGTGTGAGGCAGAAACACAGAATTCACACTTCACCTTCCCGAGCAGCTTCACAAACAAAGGCCAGAGCTTCAGGACGTTCGTTTCATTCTTGGACATGAAAAGCTTCTGCAGCTCTGGGATCAGTTTCTGTGAAGACAGACGCAGTTTAAGTTTTTTTTTTTCCTCAAATGGCGGAGCCGAATGTTTTCAGCTCATTGTTGCCGCCCCTTTGTTTACTGACCGTTGACATCATCGGTTCGATGATAGCAGCCACCTCCATCTGTTTCTCCAGCAGCAGGGGCATCCCCATCTCCATGGCGGCCGCTGCCCGCAGACGCACCTTGGAGGCGGAGTGGACGACCAGAGGGATGACCAGCTTCGCCCACCGCACTGCGCCATCGCCCATCGGAGCTGGCACCTGCTCCAGCATCCTTCAAAAACCACGATCCATCAATATCAATCTATCATCACATTCGAGGAGCCTGTAATTCATACGTATGACCCGTTCTTACCTGATGATAACGTTCAAGGCTTCATGCTCCATTACCACGGACTGGATGTCTTCTCTGCTCCACACGCTCTCCAGCGTTCCCAGTATAGACGACACCTGAGAAACAAGAACCATCGTGGATCAGTGTGGACACGTTTCATCCATGAATAAAAAAAAAAAAACCTGCACCTCTGCAGCTTCATTTTCCTGGATTCAAATATCTCACTTTTTTGGAAACTACATCTGGAGGAAAGCTCTGTTTGGAGACGACCCATAATGCTCTGGTGCACGTGTTCTTGTCCGTCGACTTCACCACCAGGGAGCAAAGTGCTGACAGTATTTCTGCTGCAAAGTCTTCTGGGAAACAAGGAGAGCATCGCCATGAGCAATGACGTCATAAAATATAATCCCAGCGGGTCTATAATAATGAGGAAGTATAAAATATGGAAAAGAACGTACCAGGCACGCCGGAGACTACTTGAGAATGGTACACGCAAAAACCCAACGCCTGCAGGGCGGCTTGGCTCAGCTCGCGTTCGGACTGGTGATGTGGTTCTGGAATTAACGTGGAGATCGTCAGATGTGAGCTTCAGAACCAAAACAGGAGGTTTACAGATTCCTCTGGTTTTAACACAACGTGCAAATGAGACTCACCAAGATGGTTTTACCCAGACGAGAAAAGTGCTTTTCAACTGCAGGAAGAAACTGGCGAGCTTCTTCTCCACTGAGGCGACTGCAAGAGGACAAAGACGAGTTATTATCGTGTTGCAGCCGAGTCCGTGTCCCGTGGACGTGTCCAACTCGTAGAGACTTACTTGGCGATGGTGAGGTAGGCGTCTGTGTGCTCGGACTGTCCCGCAGCGCTGTCCTCCAGAGACTCCAGCAGAGGGAGGAGGCTGGAGCTGCTCGGAGGCCCCGCCGTCGCCATCATTATTACTCGAGGCCTTTAAGAAGAAATATGAAAAACATGAGATGCAGAAAGGTGAAGAGAGAGTTTCCTCCCGAGCTCCTCGTGTCTGCACGTCAAAGAGAGAAGAGACGTTTGAGTGAGGAGGGAAGACGTGAAAGACAGAACAGGACAAAAGAATGGGGCTGAAATATGCTGATTAACGTGCAACAATTAATTATTGAAACATATTTGCTTTTTACAATAACTAATTGATTAAATATAAAAGTTATAGACCTAATGTAGATGTTTGAAGACATAAATTAATGTTGAAGGAACCTACTGATCTGATTTTATGAAATACGGTGGAGGGGCGGGTTTCACCCCAGGAAGAACCGATTTGATTTTGGAGCGAATCTGGATTAGGGCAGATCCAGGATCCCCCCCCCCCCCACTCACTGACCAACTCTTCTTATTAAATCAAGTTGTCACTGAGTTCCCTGTGCTCGACCATCAGGTGTCCCAGGACCTCTTCCCTCCCCTGACTCGTTCCAGATGTTCGGGATGTGGATCTTTGTCCTTCACCTTCTCAATTCTGGGTAACTGGAAGAAGTGGAGATTCATTGTCCATATTTTATTCAGTCCACGACAGCTCCTCTGCTGCTCTTCCTTTTCCAAAAATACTTATGCTTACATATCCTGCAGCAACTTCTGCCTCCTGTCTCATATTCAATTTCAGTTTTATTTGTAATACCTGTTCTCCAGTGTGTTTATGGCTCATGTAAACAGATCTACTTGCACCGAGAGACACAATCAGATGCTTGTTTCATACCTGAGTGAGATTTAAGTGTCCACTGGTTCCAGATCTGTAAAAACAAGCAGGTTACAGTTAGTTGTGTGTCTGTTTGATGTTAGCACAGGCCATCACACACACAGGAAGCATAAACAAAGTCACAACAAAGTTTTCAACACAAACAAACACACACACTGTCATGTAAGCGAAGCAGCTGATGTGGGTCAATGCGTCTCATCCGTACAACGAGCTAACAGTAACTAGCTTCATGTTAGTTAGCTGCGTTAGCTTGTAAAGTTTGCACTCGCACAAACAAGTGGAATAACGAGGCTAAGTGGGGGATGCTAACACAAGCTAACACAAGCTAACCTGCACTCAACCCATCACCGCGCTAACTAACACACACGTTTGTGCACCAACCTTTCAGGGACAGGACTCCGCGGGGGGATCCGGGGGGGAGAAGCTCCAGAGACACCGACTCGCAGCCGCAGGTTCCCCCGGCGGTCGGCTCCTCTCTCCGGGTTCGAGTCGTCAGCTTTTCCTCCTCCTCTCGCTCGTTCCTCCGCTTCTCGTTCTGCGGTCCCGCGAAACCCGCTGGCGCCAAACCACCACGCCGACGTACGAAATTACCTTTGACCCGCCAACACGTCACATCCCGGCCCGCCCACTTCGCCTTATAAGGACAGCAGCAGTACAAAATCAATAACGGAATCAATAATCGATCAATTTGAACCAGAGTATTTAAACCAGAGACTCCGCTGACACCGTGTACCGGGAACTGCAAATGTTCAAAAGCAGCAAATACTTCCATGTACAATTTTGAGGTAATTGTACTTCACTTGAGTATTAACTTTATGTTCCTATTGTATTTATATGTTTACATTGATTGTGATGTATTGTGTTGTAGATAAAGTCAAAACTAAGTCTGTGTACATAAATGTTTTCCATGTGCAAAGAGTCATAATAAAACTTAATGTACAATATGCATGTACTGTATGTCACACAGTAAGTGTAGTATGAATATACTAAATATGTCTTATATATGTAAAGTATTATTCAAATAATATATACATTAATAATTGACTTTCCATAAAAGCTAGATATGTATATTATATAGGTTTCATAATAACATCGTGCAACACAACTGCAGTGGTTTTTAAATGTGCTGTATTAATAAACTTGACTTCTCAAATTAAAGTTGATTATATGTTTTTGAAATTTGTTTGGTTACAATCGTAATTTTCAGGACTATCACAGAAGATTTTTTAAAGAATTTTAAATAGTTTTTTATTCTTGCTAAACAACACGTCCATAAATGTAAAATTCACAAACACAAAAACCTCTGTTTATATATTTTCACTAAATATGAAATGATGCACTTCAGAAGTTGTATTAAAACTTCTTTCAACTCAAAAACTGCTTGTTTTCATCTCCCTTAACTATTTATAGCTTTAATTAAATTTGAATATACTTATTTAATATACCTGTGCGATCTTTCTTACTTGTCTTGTTTTCACCTCTAGATCAAAATGTGCCAATGAAGTTGTTTTTAAAATTCAAATCTTGCTGATACAAATAATAACAACACAATTCTAACGTTACACACATTACAGATCACACAGCTTTACATTACATCATGGAATTCTGGGAATGGTTCACGGGAATAACCAGAAATGTTTCTATAAATCAAACCCCAGGACGGTGAATTATAAAGTCAGTACAATTTAATAACCTTGTTTATTTGACAGGAATATTCCTGTAATGAGCCATAAAGTCTCGTTTATTACAGCACGCGATGTGACCAATAACGTTATAAATACAGCGACAGCGTGACGTCAGTGTGTTAAAGCGTCAGCGACGCGTTGAAGGCGGAGTATTGGAGCTGGAAGCCGCCGGCTGTGACTGAGGCGTCCGACAGGAACTTCAGCGTCATCACGTTTCCTGTGAAACAGAAAAAATATCAAATCCACGAGTCGGAAAGTCTCTTACCAGTCGTCAAAGGGAAATATTTGATGTCGACTTCTCACCTGTGCTGATGATGTCATCAGGTAAATATTCACCACAGAACCTGAGAGGAAACAGAGGAAACAGAGGAAACGGGGACGATAACGTTAAACTTGTCACAACTTCTGAAACAAAAACAGCAAATCAATTGTTTTTATAGTTTCTCAAACGTGAGGATGAGATGATTTTCTTTATCTTACATCCCTGTAATCTGAATATCTGTATGGTTTTTAATTGCTGCTTGGACAACACCAGACACCTGAAGATATCACTTTGGGTTTTAGTAACTTTTGATGGTCATTTTCACATTTATTACTTGATACATTGAAAAAAGAACGATGTTGCTTTCAGACACAGACTCCGGAGAATGTCCACAAAACTGGATCTGTGTTTTTAATCATCTCACCTCCCGACAAAGCCCGAGACGTCGTCGTAGCTGTCGAACGCCTCCAGATAATCGGCCATGCAGGCCGTGTCGTCCTCCACGTCGAACTCCAGGAAGCGGAGGTGGATCCTCTGGCCCAGGCGGACTCGGATGTGCCAGTAGCAGATCTGCTCGTCCTCGTACTCCTCGGGGAAACCGGGGGAATGAATGACCTTCTCTTGTTCCGTCAGCACTCCGCCGCACTCCTTCGCTGTGAGACACGACAGGTTCATCTCTAACACATGTTTTAATGCTCAGTTTGAATCTTCAATTCACACAGATTCAGACTTTTATTTGGATCTGAACCAAATTTCACACAAGATCCGTGAACTATTCAGGTCACAGAAAAAGATTTGATGAAAATAAACCTGTCAGCATCTCGACTTTCTAGTCTTCCCTTGCAGACATTGAACAAAAAGACCATAAAAACATTTATACTCTTGTTTTTTAACTATAATTAACCAACCACACTTTTCATATCACTGCAGTAACACGACTCCTGTCAACTGAGGACGTGGATAAACTCGACTCCCCACGATGCTGTTCTGGAATCAGCTGGTGTTTGGGTTTGGGGGTCTGTCTCTTGCGTGTGAGCAACAGAAGAAGGAAATCAAACACACGTGTGGAGGCCGGTGACAATGGCATCAAAAAGCTTTCCAGCAGACGTCCTGGAGGGATGTGAGCGTTTCTCGACTGTAGATCGTTACCACAGCGAGTTTCCAGTCCATCCATCACTGGGCCTTGTTTTATTTAGACGGAGAACTGGCTCCAGAGCTGATGAACGGATGCACAGGACTCGTTTACACAGCGGAGGATTACACATCATACAGTAATGTGGTTCTATGAAACAGCTGCTCCTCCTCTAAACCCCGTAAATGATCTAAATTATATCTGATTTAATGTCTCATTAGTAGTTTGACAAGGATCAGTTTATTTTTCAACTGTAAATATGTCATTTTGATCCCAATTCTCCGATTTAAAGTTCCAAGTTGCTGTAATCAACATTTTATATTAGTGGAAAACAGCTTTTTGGAGCTTTTGTTTTTAACGTACTTATTCTACAACTTTTTATTTCCTTGGTTCGCTCTCACGGCTTTCACCACTTTCTGTTTTCTGTGAAAATCCAGAAAAACTGTCAGAGCATTTAACATTTAATATGAGGTTTAAGTAAAAATTGAGAAATGCTATAATACAATTGTAGATGTGTTTTTACTTACACAGCTATCAACATTATGAACAAGCAGAAACAGATACGGGGACTTCTATCTGCATATTTCCTCTTGAACCACTATAATCACCATATTATCTTCTGTCT
This sequence comes from Reinhardtius hippoglossoides, assembly GCA_006182925.3. Taxonomy (NCBI): domain Eukaryota; kingdom Metazoa; phylum Chordata; class Actinopteri; order Pleuronectiformes; family Pleuronectidae; genus Reinhardtius; species Reinhardtius hippoglossoides. The sequence goes on along the minus strand of CM031682.1, from coordinate 2,278,979 downwards.
TCAACATGTTTTTACTTTTCTGTGCATGGATCTATTATTCTATTACTCTACGGAGCTCAGACCCAGGAGCCTGTGAGGTCCAGGGGCCTCTGTATGAAGTAGCTGCCAATATTTCTAGTTTCAAATCAAAGAACACTGTGAAAGAAAGATCACAACTACATTAAAATGACCTCAAAAGAGACAAAACGGAGATAGTCCCTTTGTGTGTAGTTGTTTTGTGTGTATGTTTGTCTTTGTGCATGTCGGCCATGTGAAAGACACATTGATGTCACAGTCCAAAGTTCAGAGCTGTGGTTTGGAAACTCTCTCTCAGGTCAGACTGCGTCGCAGCGTCTCCTCCAGACTCCGACTTCCTGCTCCTGGTTTATTCCTGGTCTGACCCTGATAAGTCACAGGGTGGGACTGAGGCCGACTCCCACTGTGGTCCCTCGTGTTTCACTTGAAACAAGGTGATAACAACACCCCCGAGTGAGTCTGTGGAGTCTCAGACCTGATGACTAATCTTAACCTGAGGGTCCCCCCACCCTCTCTGACTCTCAACCACAGCCACACAGTCACCACGAGTACTGAGAAGTTTTTACTGGAAGGGAAAGCATCAGTAACACAAGTACTCACAGTCTGGGTTGTAGCAGTACACGTCCCACTTCTCGCTCTTGTTCAGCCTGAAGCCGTAGTCGACGATTCCCACCTTCCCAAAACCACAGTTGGCTCCAGGTTTGACGATGGGATATCCAACACGTCCTTTATCAAACCATCCAGCTGCACACACATGGAAACCTGAACCAAACCAAACATCTGTTGAATGTTTGATGCAGCAACGCACGGTCGATTAACGGTGATTTGTCCGGTCGGCTTATAAACTAAAGCTTCTCTAAACATCAACTTGAGAAGATCCAGATGTGAGATTATAGAAGATGAGCTGTGATTAGTAAAAGTGGTGACGGTTGTTTATTTTCCACGTTATTTAGCCAAACTCAATATTAAGATAAGAAAGTAAAGCATGATGTCTCTCTTTATTCCAGAGGTTTGAGAGCAGAACATGATTTCGATTTCACATTTACATTTTGTGACGCTTTCACTCGAAACCCTGCGCTCGCACTCTAATAGCTCCAACGTGTGCTCAAACTGGGCACTTAGAGATATTCAGTGCATGAACCCGGTTTGGACAATTTCATTTGCAAGTGCACAGGCTGCGCAGAAGCAGAGCAAATCCGAGCACAAGCGGGAGCTGGTCGAGTGCAAGCTGCTCTCAAACTGAAAGACCACCATCAACTCCCAGCGTCTCCTTAGAATAAAAACTGGATAAACCCTCTGGTGACGGTTAAAAGATGTGTTTAGTTTATTCCTGTTGCTTCAGGGTTCAGTTACAATCAGCCGGCGGAGCCCTGATAAAAGACGGACCTCCCTGGTGGAGAAGCTCATTGGATCATAATGTCAGGAGTCAAGTGTCTGAGCCGTGGGAACTGTGATAGAACCAACAAGGTGTTAACAGGTTTCACAGTTGTCGTGGGAACTCTTACAATCGGGCGCAACTGCCGAAAGACACCGCTCCCCCCCCCCTGACCTTTAACCTGTGAACATCGGAACCTCTGCATGTTAAAAGCATTCCAGTGGGTTGAGACGTGCATCGCGACCGTTACTTCAGAGATCTGTCCGCAGGCGTTACGTTTCATTTCCTTCGCGGGAGAAAAGCCGGATAAACACGGCCGCGCCCGCCGCCTGAGTTCTGGTGAAACGTGGATGGATGGTGTTCGCTGCTGATGGGACAGTATGAGCCTAATGCATCAAACCAGTGTGTGTCTGCTGTGCGTGTGCGTTGTGTGTTGCAGGTTGCCGCAGACCTATTTGGCGAGCGGCCTCCAGCTGTGCGTGAGTGGCCAGATTCCCTCCCTCGAACTTGCAGACGGCCTTGGCCTCTTTATACGTCAGCTGGTATCTCCCTTTGCGCGACTCGCGGTGGTAAACTCCAGCTGCTTGTTCTGTCGCAGAGGAGAAACAAAGAGAGGAGAAACAAAGATGCTGAAGAACAAGTCCCATGTACATCCTGCACGTTCGGAGGGTTCTGAAAAGCTCCTCCACTCGACCCATGCGGCTGCAGTGGAGCCGGCGAAGAAGCAGATTAACCGTGTGACGTTCTCTTCATTTTATTGGAATTTCAACAAAAGTGTGGTCACTTGCCTAATGGCCTGGTCAGCGGGGGGGCGTCTGCTGATCCTGTTTTGGTCTGAACACATGCATGACTGCAGAAATTAGCTCCAAGCTGATGTTCTGATTTGAATGTGTCTTGCTCAGGGAACCACTTTGACAAATCCTGAGGTAAATGACCTTTATCCGATGTTAACCCCGGTCACTTGGTCTAATTAGATTTAGTTTTGACTTTTGAAGCTGCCTCACAAATGAGGCTTTCTGACCTCTGAGGGATCTTGTGAGTGAAACTTCACGTCCTGGACCTGAAGAACACCTCCTGTCCGACCTAACACAACATGTGAAAACAGTAAATGCTCTGCACGTGATCCAGGATATGAAACACGTTCTCCTTCTACAGTAGCAGGCGTTCACCTTCACCTCGTAAACACATAAAGAACAGGCTCCACAACGTGAGAGGGAGCAGTTAAACTTCAGCAGAAATGAAACGAGACTCTGCTCTGTGGTGAGAACCTCGTTTCAACAGGAGCAGAACCTGAATGAAGTCCTGTTCCTCCACTGGCCTCATTCCGACCCGGAGCCCGGTCGTAAACCAGGAGTGTGGACGAGGAGAAGCAGCTGGACTTCCCTTGTCTCTCTTCACAATGTGACTGTTTAAGTGGAGACACGTTGTGAAGTGTGTTTGCAGGAGCAGACACAGGAAGTGGTCACGGTCTCAGCTGGAGATCCAAAGCAAAGACCTGATGGTTCAAAACTTTTAAATTCAATTAACTGCTCGTCACACTGATTTCATGATTAACTAAGTCCTGCTCGGTAAAACATACAAGGTCAATATAACTATTATGTAGCCTTGATATAAATAGACTGTATTTATTTAGTTATATTGACTAAGTTTGACACAGATATAGCTGAACAACAAATAGATAGATGGATAGATGGATAGATAGATAGATAGATAGATAGATAGATAGATAGATAGATAGATAGATAGATAGGATAGATGGATAGATAGATAGATAGATAGATAGATAGATAGATAGATAGAGAGAGATAGATAGATAATAGATAGATAGACACAATACCATACGATAGATGGATTCTATAGATACGATATGATACAATACTGTAGATAAGACAGATCTGATATAATAGATACTATCAAATAGATATATGATACAATCCAATCCAATAAATACTTGAAATACGATACAATATACACGATGTAATCAGATACAATACGACACTTTAAGATAAACTACAACACAATAGATATGATAGATAAACACAACTATACACAATATAAAAATATAAGAATACACTCCACAGATTTGAGGAATACAAATGTTCAGAATATACATAATATAATCAGTTTAGAATATGCTAACAGGATATAACTGTTACTCGCCAACTTTCCGCTCAGTGGAGAGAGAAGGATGAGGTTGTGCCAGCGACGTGTTTCTACAGCAGCAAGAAGAAGAAGGGAAAGATCTTTACCGAGCCATATGGAGTTATGAAATATTCCGTTCCTGAAGCCCCACGCCTGCGTCTCCTTCAGCAGGAGGCCGAGTGTCCAGAGCAGAGCGAGGAGGTGCATCCTGATCCTGCAGCTCCCTCTCTCTCCCTCTCCCTCCTCTGGCTTTATAGAGGAACCAGTTGGAGCTGCTGCTGCCTCCCAGGAGAAGTGGGCAGTTCCCAGCGAGCCCAGTCACTTAACTTCTCCAATGACCCACAACTGCTGCTGCTCACTTATTTCACTACTCACATTGTTCTGCTTTCTGTTGGCTGGAGATCTTACACTTGGCAGTTACAGTTTATATTTACTATGGACAATTTTGTTTTGAAAAAACAAAGAGTGTGAGGGGAAAAGATGGGTCTGATTTGGATTATGTTACACTGATAAGAAATAGAATAACTTTATGTAGAACTTTTCAAAAGTTACAAATTGCTTTAAGAGACAAAAAGATAGAAGCAATTAAAGCACAAGAGACTCTTCATCTACATCATCACACCAGTTTGTTTATTATGAATCTGAATCTGCCAAATGACTAAAGTTGTCAGATACAAGAGGAATTAACTGGAGGAGAGTAAGAGTTTAAGAAAGTAGTAAATGGGAATAGTGAATATTTAAAAAACGTTTTCAAGCCTCTTCACCTTTATGTTATGTTATGTTATAATGAAACCAATTCAATATTCACCCTTTATATCACATTCAACTCTGCATTCTGACAATTCTGGAAAGAAATTTTAAAACAAATTAATAAACATTGAAATATCACATTGTCATCACGATTTAAGTGAAGCTCATGTTCCTCCTATTTCCTCTTCGAGATCTGTCTTCACCTCGGTCTGAGTCGGTCTGGGGAATATTCCACTGATTGCTGATGATCTGCCAGGTCCCCCCCCCCCCCCCCCCCCCCACACACACACACACACCAGAGCTTCAGAGCAGGGCAGCAGTTATCTGTGGGATTCATCATCATCATCACAACACATCACATGTCGTCATGGTGATGTGATAGATTCAGTTGTAAACATTTCTCGTGTTACGCTGCTGCAACAGTCCCCCCCCCCCCCGCAGAGTCCCTTCAGTATAGTTGCTCAACAGCTCAGACCACAGGGGGGGTGGGGGGGTGGGGGGGTGGGGGGTGAGGCTTTTCCAGATGTTCGGTGTCTCCCACAGCGTCATTAACGGGGAGCACCACGGAATCATGTGGAAATCATGTGTCCCAGCGGTTCGGAGAAGGTTTAACCCACTGGGAAGATGAATCTGCTGATTCAGACATTTTGTTCTCAGCAAAACAACAATCAGGAATAAAACCATGTGCTAGATAGATAGATAGATAGATAGATAGATAGATAGATAGATAGATGGACAGATAGACAGATAGATAGATAGATAGATAGATAGATAGATAGATAGATAGATAGATAGATAGATAGATAGACTTATTCATCAGCTGGTCCAGGAACTAAAATTAGAGTCCATGTATCTGTATATTTAGTCTCAACTATTAGAACATGTATATAATAAGAATCACAGGTTAATGTGAAAGGGCAAACACACACACACACACACACACACACACACACACACACCAATGGCTGCTGGGTCAAATTGTCCTGAATTGGTTCCAGATTCTGGAGGAAATGATCTGTACCTTCTTAATGCCCACCTGCGCCGCTCCCTCTCTAACCCACGCATGGAAAGTCCGTCTCAGACGCAGTAACTGTACATTACAACTGCATCTTAGGGATTCGTCATCGTTTCCATGTGCCGCTCCACCGCAGGAGGGCAAAGTGTTTACGCACCGGGTCGACTGTATCGTGATTAATCAACACTTCAATTATTCATCCTGCTGACGTCATGTCCGTGATGAAAACTCTCATTTCTTTATCTCCGTGTAGCAACATCAGTGTGTGACATGTTCCTGTGTATGTTACTGGATTCATGCTTCTGCGCTGGTTGACGTCATTTGTATTTAAACACATTTAATCAATTTAATGTGTCTTTGAGAATCAGTCAAAAGGGGAAACTTTAGCTTTTCTATCTACAGAAAAGAAAACCACAGCTGAATTAATCATGTTTACAATCTCTTCTACGCTGTGAGAGTTAAAGGTTGAAGAGGAAACGGCTTCACGAGATCACAGAACAGGTTGTAACTGTCCTCGTCTTCAGATCAGAAACACGCAACTGCCCTGAAACTGCTCAGCAGCCACACACAGACACTTTGAGTTGGAGAAAAGTTTTATTGGAGCTGTTTTGTTTTCATTTGGCTGAAAAGCAGCTTCCTCCTGCTTCTGGAAACACGTTGGATAAGAGCGAAGAGACGGAGAGAATCCAAACATTCCTGCTGCGTGATCATTTACCATCATAGGCATTCCATCCATCAGTCATATGGATATAATCTTTATACTTCAGCTACTAAGTGGTTACAATCAATATTCTATATTTATAATGGATCAAATGAAGCTAGTGGAGCGTTTAGCATCTGAGGCTCCTTCAAGAGGAGGTGGAGACCAAAAACTGAGCAACAAGAGAAGGAGTACTGTAAATTAATGATAATTTTAATGTATATTTCCTATAAGTGTTCATAACATAGTGTATATAAAGATGGATGACATGATAGGGCCCCAAGAGTGAAGCCAAATCATCTTGATCGCCCCCTGGTGGCTGGCTGCAGTACATGCCATAAACTCCACCTCCTGCTAATTGTTAGAATTTATAGTAACGGTTAAATAAATGTTCATAAAGTTGGTTTCAGTCATTTTAGAAAGTTCTTATCAGACTGATGTTTGTTCCAAGTATGAATGTTTGGGATAAACTTGGTTTTAATTATTTAAACGTTATGATTGACAACTGAACGAAGACTCGTCACTCCATCAGAAGCAAGATGGTGGAACCTGTATCCTGAATATTTTGGCTTCATTTTTGTACAATGGAAAGAAGAGGAGACGCGTCGTCCATCTCAGTTATTCTCTTTCCTTTCAGTATAAAACCCACATGAGTATGAAGGTGTTAGTTTGGTTGTGACAGAGTCAGAAATCTAAAGCAGGAGCAGGAAGTTCTGGAGAACGTCCCGGAGAACCTCCTGGAGCATGTGTTGGGTAATCACTGCCCTGAAATGACGTCCTCCTCCTCACATATGTCAAACACGTTTCTGGAGCAGAGCTGGTTTTATTGTTCAGACTCTCTCTGACGGTTAGGAACTACGTCCACATCCAGTACACAGACCCAGATGGAGGGAGGACGGAGGGAGGGAGGGAGAGAGGGAGGGAGGGAGGACGGGAGGGAGGGAGGGAGGGAGGGAGAGATGAGGAGGAGGAGGATAATAGTGTCTTTGTTTCTGCTCGGTTTCTTATTTTCTTTGGTTCCTCTGGGCTGTTCATGAGTTAACATCCTGGCACTGGAGATGGAGCTGGTGGTGGCGTCCTCGCTCTGGTGATCTATGACACACACACACACACACACACACACACACACACACACACACACACACACACACACACACACACACACACACACACACACACACACACACACACACACACACACACACACACACACACACACACACACGTACCTTCACCTCAATGACCACATCTCTAACCTAAACCAGATCTAACCTGAACCCTATAACAAATACAATCCAGATCCCCAGGACTGATTGTTGTATTGTTCTTTGTTCTACAGTTGTAATATCTCTGTGATCAAGTTTAAGATTAAAAAGCAGAATCAGAGATCGTCCTTCTTCAAATCTCAGGTCTTTTGATTCAACGGAGACTCACAGACCAGTAAACGTGTTATAAACAGAGTGGAGCTCTACAGGTGATGCTCCATCTACATTTTTTACATAATTTCTGTAAAGTTAAAAACTGTAATATGCACATTTTTCTGTATTTTTATCTTGAACGTCTATAAAGTACTAATTCAGGGTCTGCGTCCTTCAGAGGACAGAGTCCACCCGGCCCATGAAGACGCCTCCTTCCTACATCATGTAGACCTCATCACTTCCTGCCTCTATTTAAACTTCCTCAACTTTAAACACTTTTAAAATGACTGGCGCCTCCTGGTGGTCACAGATTTCACCTAAACTCCAGAGTGTGGTTGTTCTGATAATAAATTAATTTCTTTTAAGGTTTTCTTTCTAAGAGTTGGAGCTAAGTTCCTGTATTGGATCAACTCTGTCAGAATTAAATCAATTATCCAACTGATATCAAAGAAAAACACAGATTCAAGATCAATAACCAATAATTCATCTTCCTCCTGATGTAATAATGAACAATTCAAACATATCCACATATTTCATCTCTTTAACACAGCTGCCAGTTTAAGTGTTTTAGTTTCTGAAGCTTCACTGATGCGTTTCGTTCACTAGGTGGCAGCAGAGGACCGGAAACTGGGTCAGTCAGCCTGAACAACATGTCGTCACACAGCAGAACTCTACATGTCATTAACTATACAGATTCAGGGGCCTGAACCCAAACCATGAATAACAGCCAGATGGTTGAATAACACTTTATGAGTCGCTGTATGAACAGGTACCAGTAGAACCGGGTTTCTGCTCAACACGTTCTCGTGAAACGGCTCGTTTGATATCTTCTGCTGATGAAGACGATTCTGTAAAGTAGAGGAAATCTGTTGGTGAATTCCCTAAGAACAGGAACATCGATGTTTCCTTTATTTCAAAATCAGTTTTTATTTAATAAAAGCCTTTCCTGTAAGATCATACTTTCAAATTAAACTAAATAAAGACCGTGTGGCAGTATCTCCGTCCGCCCTGAGTCTCACGTCCCACTGACGGCAGCAGCGTTCAGCGGCAGGAGGTCAAAGGTGGGAGCGTTGTGACTTTGTGACATGGTTGTTTGGCCCGGTTCACAGATCCTTGGTGATGCAGAAGGTCCGAACGCGTCAGCGCCACAGCAGCAGCAGCAGGATCTGAGGTCAGTGCACATCGTGTGGAGGTTTCCAGACCCGGGAGCTGAGCTGCAGTTTACACAAAACATTTACATGACAAAAAAAGAGGTCGACGCTCCGCAGTAAACAGATGCAGCCGAGAACTGGAGTTTAAAAACAGCTTCAAATATCTTTACACCTTCAAATGTCTCAAACATACACCACAGATTCTGTATTTTCTTCTGTAATTAGTGTTTAATCACCTGAAACAGGCAGCGGGGCCTCTTCTGTGGAGTCCCCCATGTTGCACCGCCATGTTTCTACAGTGGCTCACGATGGACAAACCTGCAGTTTGCTACGTGACCACTAGATGCCACTAGATCCTGCACACTGGTCCTTTAAAGCATAAGAAACTCACCACTTCCACCTGCAGCAGGAAGCCGAAGCCTTGTTTCTGAGTGTAACACGTAAACTGGTCCAGTGCATGGTAGTTTTTACCATCTTGTTGTCAGAGTGGGCGAATCTGCACAGACTCGTGCAAAGTGAAGGAATCTAGGAGCTTTTCAAACACACACAATGACTAGAACTTGGATTCCAAAGCTGCTGGAGACGGTGATTGTTGATGTCAAACAGCTGGTAGGAGAACATTGGGGGGGGGGGGGTTCCTCGTTTTCAATTCCTCAAAGTCAGAAAAGCATCTTCAGCAGGAAGGTGTTGGTCAGACGGACGTGTGAGAAGAGAAGGAAGAGAAAGTGTGACCTCAGCTGCTTGTGCAGAGGAACGCTGAGTTCATGGGAAACAACAGGAAAACAAGACTTCAGAGGATTTTCACTGTCATTCATTTACTTTCAAGCGAAACATCAACTAAGCTTCAATATATTTAATCACTAACGTATAACAACGTGAGTCTTTTGCACTTACTGTGTCAAAAAACAAATACAAATTAAATTTTAACTGATTTAGTTAATTTATAACCATCTATCAGGTATTTGTCAAGATTTTTTCTCTGACTATTTGGATTTGGAGGTAATTTTCCTTCAATGTGAAAAATGTTTGAGCCTTAAGGAAGGAATGGTTAACAATAAACCAGATTTAAATATCATTAAACATCATTTATCAATTTGACACAAATATGAGTCATCACTTCATTTACTTTGCAGGAAATTTAACTCTAAATCAACAATTACTGTTTTCTGAACTAGTTTTATTATTTCTAAAAGAAACCGAATGTGTCCTGAGCAGAGAATCGACTCCGTGCAAATCGATTTCCCTTCATTCCCCCGAGCTGCGTGTCAGGCGAGTCTGCAGCAGCTCATCAGGACATCGATCGTGTTAATGAGGTGGAGATTTACACTGGTTTGTTTCTGTCTCTCGCAGATTCAGGCTGAGCTGTGACTTCATGAGCCCGACGCTGGCAGACGACTCTCACCCGGTCAGGAGGGAGGAGGAGGAGGGAGGAGGGAGGAGGAAAACTGAAAACCACCAAGAAGGAGGCAGCAGAGATTTATGATCTCACCTCGACAACAGAACAAACATCGACTTGTTCCACTTCACAGCTGTAACTTCCTCCTGTTGCACGTTAGTCTGAACCTGAAGCTACAGATGTGGGAAGTTTGCGACTGTTACATGAGAAAACTGCAGATTCACACGTGTGCACACATTCACGAAGCTGAAATCATAAATCTGGGGAAGAATGAAGAGACCGAGAGGAAAGATTCACAGTTAAACACAGATTCTTAAATACAGCTGCTTCACTAACGTCCCCACGGAGATGTTGTGTTTTTAAAAGTGACACGATGCAACTTCTTTGACCTTTAAGATTAGAAAGTTTCCTCCTTCACTCTGAGCGTCTGTTCTCTGTGACTCTGCTGAGTGGGTTCCATCTCCTGAGAGAGGAACTGAGTCACAGCTTCGACTGTCACAATCAGCTGCAGCGAGTTGAAGAGTAAACTAGAAGAACACATTCCTGGATTCGCCAATTTAGCCAGAACCCGCGCGAAAAAGTAATGGGTTCCTCCCTCGGGTCAAATCCCACCCCTCCACAGAATGTCAGAATCATTTCTGTAGTTTTTTTTATCCTTTTAACTAACAAACGCAGATGAAAACATAACCTAAAAACCAGAGTTTATCTCCAATATTCAGCAGGAAACTTTTAAAAGATGCAGAATGTTCAGTTGTGTCTCAGTCCAACCACATCGACAGACCACAGAATGAATCCCCACGAGTGGCTGCAGGGGGCGCTGTCGCTCAGTCAAGTCACGCTGTGTTGCTTTAAAATGTTAATTGAAGCGAGGCAGTGAATATGATTACAGGATCATTTTAGCTTCCATCATATCTGGGCGGGGTCCGACCGAGCAGCTGTGAATCACTGCAGACGACACAGACTCAGTTATACTCTACATGTGATGTTTAAAATTACTCTTTAAATAATAACACACCCACTGACTTTTGACATAAGCAGATTTATTGTTCTTGCTCTGTGCGGTTTTACATAAACACGTATGTGCTGGTGCGGGTCATCCATGTGAGCACTGGTGAGTTATGAGTCAAACGTCCACCACCTCATTTCATTTGGCACAGTATGTACAAAAAGGAAATCATATTTACAAACTCTCCGCTGAAAACACACCACGCCCGGTCCCGGCCACTTTCACTGTACGGCCGCGAAGAGAAAGAGAAGTGCCCCAGAGCTCAGCCCCCCCCCCCCCCCCCCCCGTAACGTGTCCCGCTGTCAGATTCCTCCCCTCAGAGGATTCCAGATGTTTCCACCCACACCCACAGCTGGACGACAGTTTCACAGGGGGAACATATGACATACTGCATTACCAATATCAGCCCATATTCATCCGTGACATTCACACAGTAGAGCCACAGTCTGACCCGCCGGCCACTGAGCAGCTGGGGTTAAGTGCCTTGCTCGAGGGCACCTCAGAGAGAGAGGCAGTCACAAACCACCGCAGCAGCTTGGAGGCGATCTTATCGGGGGGGTGACGTATTTACTTGATCACATGAGAATCCCTCAAGGCCCCCCCCCCCCCAGCGCTCGCTGCGCAGCGGGAACACGTGTTTCTGATTGTGACGCGAGGGTTCGGAGGTCGGTGATATTTTATATTATTCTAACTGTCACATGTAAATTCAACGAAAAGACCAAAACCAGCGATGAACTGATTTACTGGAGATTGATGCGTGTGTGGATCTGATAAATCTTCTGTCTCCTCAGTGGATCCATCAGGGATCCATCAGGGATCCATCAGGGATCCTTCAGGGATCCATCAGGGATCAGGGATCCATCAGGGATCCATCAGGGATCCATCAGGGATCCATCAGGGATCAGGGATCCTTCAGGGATCCATCAGGGATCCATCAGGGATCAGGGATCCTTCAGGGATCCATCAGGGATCCTTCAGGGATCCATCAGGGACCCATCAGGGACCCATCAGGGATCCATCAGGGATCCTTCAGGGACCCATCAGGGAGCCTTCAGGGATCAGGGATCCTTCAGGGATCAGGGACCCATCAGGGATCCTTCAGGGATCCACACCTCTGCACTGCTTGTTCCTTTTCACCCAATTAGCTCTGGTTCTTGAACTGGTTCCTTCCAGAATTATTGAAATCTGGAAATTCATGTCCACCAGTTTTAAAAGAAACCATAAATAACGGTGTGTCATCAGCGTACGGCTTCACACAACCTGTAGAATCTGATGCTTTAAATACTTTTAATAACGATTCAATATTCACTGTAGCTCATTTCCATTATCCTCCAAGTTCATTCGTCTGAAGAGCAAAAATTGTCGATTCAACACAACAAAACCAAAATATATTATATTTACTGTGGGAAAAGGAGCCTGAGGCTGGAGTTAGAAAATATATAGTGGTTATGAGGGAAGAAAAGGTTTATCGCAGATCAATTATCTATTGATTGACTATTAAATAATTATTGTTAAAGCCTTTTCTTTGTAAGACTAACTCTGGTTTTGGTCTTTTCATGGGATTCGTGAGGGGGGGGGGGGGGTGAACTGGCCCCCTGTGGTTCAGATGGAGAGAGTGGAGTGCAAGTGGAGCAAAAAAAAAAACACAACAACACACAAACACAACATTAAAGAAAAAATCTAAATCTTTCGCTGTGCAAATTGAAGGTGAGACATCTAATGCTTAGTAAGTGTTAGTAGTACCACGACGCCGTCACGGCCGCCGTCAGGAATATGTGCTTCTTCTACTGATCCCGTGAATTTGAAGACGAGTGAAATTCATGTTGTTCAGAATCCTGTGCTTAGACTGAAAAAAAAAAAAAGGGGGGCTTTTAAAAGTGTTTATAAAAATATACAAATATAAGTCGATGCTCTGTACAAAGAGTGAACGGTGGTTTTAAGTTGTTGGACTTCATGATTGAGAGTTTGTCGATCTCGTGTGACGTCAGATAAACTCATTGCTAACTTCCTCTCTCTAAACAGGACTAAGGAGTTTGTGCATCATCGCGCCGCCGCCGGCTGCCGACGCCACCGCCGACGCAGGAAGAAGAAGAGGAAGTCAAATATTTTCTCTGTGGTCGGCTCCAATCGTCTCTGTAGAGATACAAAGGCCACATATTCCCGCCTCTACCTCGGACACAGTCTAGTTCATTTCACGTCAGCGATCGGCACCGTGCGGAGGGATGAGTTCGGTCCAGCTCGGCCCCGTCCTCCAGGGATCTGTGCGTTGGACCGGTCCTGCCGCGCCCCTGTGCTGAGCGATCAGTGGACCCCTCCGTTGTAGGACTTCCCGTACATGTTGAAATCTGTTTCTACAAAATGTGTAGAGACGGGCTGCTTGTACAGAGGGTTGGAGGCCTGGGGGGGGGGGGGGGGGGAAGAGACACAGCCTCATTTACTGTTGTTGAAAACACGTGCAGTTAAACGGTCAAAACGAAATGCTACAGGTGCGAGTCGTCCTCACCATCTCGTATCGGGCTCGGGAGCGTGCGTTCTGGAAGTTTGCAAACTCTCGCCGGTCGTGAATAGTGATGACCAGCTTCCAGACGGCGAGCAGCACGACCCCCACCAGCAGGATGCTGCCGACGACGGCCAGCAGCACCGTCATGGCGTCCGGGCCTCCACCGCACTCTGACACCGGAGAAGGAGGAGTCACTCAAACAGTTTGGTATTTTTCCTGAACTTGACATTGGCCTTGTGGCGCCGAAGAGAGGATCCTCAGAACGACGTTTGTTTGATTTGATTTTTAATAGAAAATAGAAATAGTCCTTTAAATATAAACACAATATTTTCCAAACTTAATAAAATCTGCATGAAAAACAAATGAACAGGAAAGTTCTCTGCAAAAGACTGACTAAACAACGTGATGAAATCTAAAACTAGTTTCTTAGCAGACGTTTAAATTCTGACCAGACAAATAACTGTGGTTGGAAGAAAAACCTAAATTTGTTGTCGTTTAAAATTCTGACCTGGCTCTTTAAGAGCGGTGAGGACGGATCGTCCGCTGGCGTGCTCCGAGTACGTGAACTTCATGACACAATCGTTGTCTGTCTTGTAGAGACAAAGCACAGCGCCGGGGTCGTCGGCGTCTGGAGAGAGACAGAGGAACACACCGAGCGTCAGACACCGAGACAAAGGAGAGAAGGAGAAGGAGAGAAGGGAAATAGAATCTTATCAAAACAAGAGCGGCCTCGAAAACAACGGAGTTTGATTTGATTCACTTCTCTCGTGGTGTCCATCTTCATACGCAGGCTATGGTTTTATCTTTATTATCTTATTTCTCAGCTTGAGAAAGGAGACGAGAGAAAAGAAAAACAGAAAAAAACGTCTTCGTCACAGTTTGAATTTCTTCGCTGTGAAATCACCCAAAAAATAAAAAGCAACGCTCCCTGATTGAGACGCTGTTGCTCCGTGTGCCCTCGTTTTCAGTCAATCTTCATAAACCCAAATATCTGAAGAACTCACAAGGGAGGGTGAGGTCAGAGCCCCCCCCCCCCCCTCCGATCCCGTCAGCCCCTCCTCCTCTATTTCATGCACAAAGTATCTGGAATGTACATGTGGAGTCTATTAAGGCCAGTCAGATGGCTGAGCGAGCGGGGGAATGCTATGAAACAAGTCGGATCTGAGCCAGCGCTGCGCCAGGGCCAATATTTAAAGGTCTTATAATAGCCTCTGTAGCTAAACACGCAGCAGACGAGTCTCCTCGGCCTCCAGCGTGCAGAGCGGGGCAGCGTCTCGGCTCGCGATGAGAGGCCGTAGATCACTTTGCACTTGTTAATACATTCCTGAACATCATCTCCCGGCGGTTTCCCACCAGGCTGCGAGGGACAGAAAAGGGTTTCTGCAGGTTTCAACAAGTTAAGACTTTTTAAAACCATAATGGATTCAATTTAAGATCCATGTCGAGTACGACGGATATGAAGGAACATCAGAGTTACTTCCACTTCCTCGTAATTGAAGATAAGTTTAGGTTAAACTTCACGTTATCTCTCAAACTACAGACAGTCAGGAGGCATCCAGTCATCTTGAGGTTCCACTGATAGACGCGCTCTTAGGCTGAGCTGTCAATCATGACGTTTCACATGGTTTTTAAAGCATCAAAAGACAAACATGACCAGAAATAAACTTCTAGACAAGTTTATTTAACTTTAAAGTATTTTACTTTTTAGTTTGGTCCATGTCACATCTGCTAACATGGAGGAGACAGGTTTCTGACCTACACCGCAGCCAGCCACCAGGGGGCGATTGACACAGTTTGACAACAACACAAAGAGAAACTCTTCATGCCATCAAAACAAAAACAAAAGTGATGATGGAAGTAGCGTTAAATAAATGTTTATAAACATATTTAAGACCTTGTACGTTATATTTTATACGTAAGACTTTTCAAGGCCTAAAATCGAAATGATCGAGTCTATGGCCGGACTCAAACTGCAGCTCTGTGCTCTTTGAAATGACTGGAGAGGCTCGGCTCTGCTTGTTTGCTTAGTGGGTGGACTCTCCCAGTGGAAGAGCCCGGACACAGGAGGAGCTCTGTCGAATCTGAAGCCTGAATCCGCTGAACGAGGATCGGCTGCAGCTTCCTGCTGCGTGAGGCCGAAGGTCGAGAGAGACGCACCTGCTGCAGGATCACGCTGAGTAAACATCAGCACCACAATGACCAGTGTGTTGTCCTGACTCATCGGAGGCGTGCGAGGCCTTAAACCATGAAAGACGTGGGGCGGAGAACCTGCAGCTATTCTACAGCCTGTGGGAGGCGGAGCTCAATGACAACAGGTCCATGTTTAGCAGATCCAGTTCAGCGTGTTAGCCGAGGGAGAATCAAGGGATTACAGTTCATGAGCTTTAAACAAAATCACATCCAGACGCGGTCGTTGGGACACGAGCTCGACTCACGGCAGGTTGTTCACTCCCTGTGACAGAAGAGGCTGCGGTTTCAAATACGTGATGCAGATGTTAAGATATTCTCCAGCCTGTTATTGTGTGTAGATATTTCAAATATTGTTGCGCTCACAATGTCAGTGTTTTTAAAACCATCTCTTCAGATTCACTTTTACCGAATGGTTTCTACGTTTATGAGCTTTTATGAAGTATTTTGTAACGGCTGTTTTAAAAAGGTGCTATATAAATAAAGTAATTATTACTATGATAACTAATCGAGCTATTTGGCCTCAGTGTGAATGTTCGTGATCACGTCTGATTAGTTAAACACTTCAGGTGACATCACTGTGGGCGGGGCCTCACAACGACAACAACAACAACAGCGAGAGCTCAAATTAAAAGTGAAACTGAGTCAGACGTCCCAGATGTGAAGACGTCTCTCTGCCAAACAGCTGCTCCGAGTGTGTGTGTGTGTGTGTGTGTGTGTGTGTGTGTGTGTGTGTGTGTGTGTGTGTGTGTGTGTGTGTGTGTGTGTGTGTGTGTGTGTGTGTGTGTGTGTGTGTGTGTGTGTGTGTGTGTGTGTGTGTGTGTAGAATAGGTGTGTACTCACTGAAGCTCTCCACAGTGATGATTTCATCCTTGCACAGGCGCTGGCAGGTCTGGTTGTCTGCAAGTCGCCCCGAGTTGAAGAGCCGGCACTCGATACACTCCCTGAAGAAGAGGAGGACGGGTTCAGAGGAGGAACATGCAGAGCTGACTCTTCTGTAAACTTCAGTATTCATGAGCTTCTGGCTCCATCCTCTAAATGTGTTATTGTTTCTGTGCTGTTTGTTTTCTTGCCGCAGGAAATGACTCCGTCAGCTCGACAGTCAGCGAACAAACAATCCGCAGCCAGTGAGTTCGGCACCTGACGTCCGCACCAGTGAGCAGCGCTGCAGTCGCTTTAGGTTCCAGGGACATTTGACAGACGCATCACTTTGGTTAAAACTGTGTTTGAACTTCGGTCCACAACCTTCAGCCACAACAGACGGATGGAACTGGACAAAAAGCTTAAAAACAGATGGGTGATGGTTAAATCTGTCTGTTTTTATCTCCTGCTAACAAATCATAACGAAACTAAAACAAAAGCCGAGAGGGAAGAAGGTTCGTTGCTTCTTGGTCTCGTTGCTTCTGTCAAATACCATCTCACGGACGCACACGTCGCTCACAGGCGCACAGTCGCTCACAGGCGCTGATAACCTGTCTCCACGTTGGAGTCTGGTCAAAGGTCAGAGGTCGTCCCATAAAAACCTCCTGTGCTCGGAAAACCGGAGCCATGTGCATGTGAGGAGGCGCGTTGAGAGGACACAGCAGTTACCGCGTCCTCACACAAGACCGCTCTCTCTCTCCCCGAGACGCCCGATGGACGTTTGACCTCGGCCTCAAAGAGCCGCCCCGCTGACGGATGTGGGCTCGAACGACGGGGGCAACAGTTTCTCTTCGTAAGGTCACAAACGGTATGAGAGTTATCTTAAGCCTCTCGTATAACCGAGACAGATAAATGAGTGAGTTATGTGTTTTCACTTCACCTCTGGTCCTGATGCGTTTTGACCTTTTCACTGCGTCTCGTCACAAAGCAGCAGATCCTGAGGTCGTTAAACGATCCGCAGCAGATTCTTACCTCTTAGTCCCACAGGCATCGGGGCAGGTGGGGCACTTTTCACACGTGTCCCCGAAGGCGCCCGGCTCGGTGCACTGGCAGCGGCCGCACACGCAGTTGCCCCGCCCGCTGCACATCTGCCCGTCGTCCGAGACGCAGACCGACGTCTCCGTGGAGCAGTTGCAGTTGTCGCCGATGTAACCGGCGTGACACTTGCACTCCCCGCAGTGACACTCTCCGTGACCTGGAGCAGGAGAGAGAGGAGGAACATAAATATATATCAAACATGCAACAAGACTCAATACTGGAGAAACGTATTGTAATCTGTAAACAAACTACAACTAACAAATGTTTTCATTACGAGTTAACGGTCAGAATCTGTTCAATAAATATAATCCAGATGTTTTGTCCAAATCATCATGAACGACAAAAACAAAACATCCAATCATAACATTTGAGACGTTTATAACAACAAATATTTGTGTTTTTCACATTGAACATATGGGTCAAACCCCCTTTCTGAGTATCCAGAGAAAACCCACATAGACCGAGAGAGAACATGTTAACCCAGAAACTACTTCCTGTGTGGGTCGGGTTACCGTGTCTTATAACCAACGAGGCTCGTCAGTTCAATCTAGGAACAGTTTCTTAAACCTGATCGTCCAAATTGCTGTGTGTTGGTAGACATTATCGAGTCAGTCTCTGAATCATGGTTGTTTTGGTTGGGTTTGTGTCGTGTGTGTGGTGTTGTTGTGTGTGGGGTTTCCGAGGTCGCATCTGAATCACACATTGTGACATGTCTAAAACCGTCTGTTTGACGTCCTGCTGCAACAGGGAGAACAAATGGAGGAGCTGGATCCTTCCTCAGTGACCGACTCGACAACAATGACCAGCTCTGAGCAATCTGCCCCTTCTCCACCACACTTATTAACTTATTATCTCCCCTGGAACCAATCCGACAGGAAGCAGCCTTCAGGGAGGAGGCAGCGTCTTTCTGGACTTGTTGAAACTCTGATTTGTCCCGGTCGTCTGTGCGAGCGCTCCCCTCCCTCCTCCGCCCTCCTCCGCCCTGCCGCTCTCAGACAAGAGGAACGGTTGATAGAGGGAGGACGGCAGCTGTAATCGAGTGAAACATTACTCGACAGGCTCATTTCACACCAGTTGTTCCAGGACCCTCCACAAAGGCCACATTCAATACGCCGCTTATCAGGGAGGGAGTTGACGGAGAGGAGATAGGTGCAGTTTCTCCAGGGAGGAACGACTGGGTCAGACCCAAAGGTTCAGAGGAAACATGCAGAGCAACAGCAGGAGAACACATCAGCTCAGTGGAGTGACACAGGCGGACAGCTGCGGAGCCGAGACGCTGCACAGGACGGCTGGTGATGATCCTGACGCTGCAAACTGCTCTGACAGAATTCCAGGACTGAGCTGTAAAAGCCATGGTTCATTATGGGCCGTGAGGGAGGAGAAAGGAGGATGGGTTGATTAGGGGGGAGGAGGAGGGGGAGGAGGAGACCCCCCCCCCCCCCCCAACCCCTGTGAAAACCACAGAGTTGTGGGAAAGTTCATCCATGTGCAGCAACAATCACTCAATTAATCAATTCTGCTGATGCACAGAAGATTAAACAGCGACTGTACTGATTATTAATTCATTAATTCTTTAGGTTTCTGGTTTCAGCGTCGTCACTGTGAGAATTTAAATGATGCGATTGCACAATAAATATCTTTGGGTTTGTGGGCTCAAGGAATCTGAAGATTGTCCTATTCCAGATTTCTTGATCTGTGCCTCGTTATTGCCTCGCCCCCGCTCCCCAGCTTAACTTACAAATGTGGAAATTATTCAGCAGAGAAGCAAGTTTTCTACTTAAACTTCGTGGATGTCAAGTAGAGGTAGACGCAGCCCACGTGAGTGATGACGACAGGACGTACATGAAACAACGGAACAAAGACGTGAAGCTTGGTTCAGACTCTCAGGTTAGAAAACATCCAGGCTGTTGTTGTTATGTTGAGCTGCGAGTCACAGTCGACTCTGACTCAAGGGTCCTGCTGCACATTCATGACAAATACCTCCGCTGCTTTGTTTCATTTCCAACCAAACCAGAAACTGTGTTTTTTACGAGAGTGAGGGAAATTATTCTAAGCTGTTTTATATTAAAAAAAATATATTACGCCTGTTGAAATAAGCAGTTACAGCAAACTGTTGTTTTTCCAACAAAGTTAAAATGGAAACAGAGCAAAGACGGAGGAGGAATCAGGTCAACGGACGTCTAAACGCCCTGTTGTCTGTCTTGGCTGCTCCTTCTGTCCAATGACGACAGCCGAACAATACGATTACACTGCCACTCACACGCAGACACGGTGGGGAAGGAAAGCAGAGCCTCTGATTAGACCCAGACCCCGAACGAGGTCGGAGAAACTTCTCCAAGGGAACAGGAAACATTCACCCTCGTTATCTGCGTTGTGCAACATCCTGTCTGGACCGACACGCATGTATTGAATTCTTTTCTATTTTTGTGTAAACACATCGGTTATTAATTATTCCTTCGGTGCCTGTCGCAGAGTTGAGTATTTTTAAAGGTGGAAAAACTCAAAACTGATCAGATTCATCAGGTTGTTTTTTGGGGCTTGTGGTCACCGAGTGTGGAGCGCCACGCCCAAACCTCGGTCAGCGGAGGCAGAGCGACGTGTCGCTGAGTCACGGTACCGACCCTGGAGACGTGGCCTTAAACGACAGCGCTGCAGCTCAGCCACTCGGAGGGAGAGATGATCTTTCAGAAGTGCAGCTGCTGTGACATTAAGGTTATAATCGAGTCCTGATGAGCTGCTACCGGCTCTGAGCTGCAGCAACACTCACATTCTCCCAACATCTGGGGGCCCAGTTGGAATCTGTTCTGCAGATCCAGAGTCACCGGCTGCAGCGTTCTGCAGATCCAGAGTTTCTCTTAGGATCTGGTGCTTGATGGTGGATGATGCTTCAGCCAACCTCCACAGGGCAAACTACCTTTCCTCGTTGTTCTGCCTCTTCCTCATATTCACTTCATCAACAGCATCCTCCCAGGTGCCGTCAGGGTCACACACAGGGCAGTTGGACCAGGTCTGGTCTCAGAGTGGTGGTGTTTTAAAAAGCAGTTTGCTATAAGTCTCCTCTTTGTCAAATGATGGTCTTACCTGAACACTGAGAGCTTCCTGGCGCTCCACAGCCACCGGCATCAAGACAGATGAGAATACCAGCAGTCAACACAACACGAGCCCACATCCGGGAAACACGTCCGTGCCTTAAAACAGATGTTTGGAGCAAGTGCACCGGGCTCCTGTCCCACCGTTATTAGGCTGCCGGGACATTTTGACTCGCTGAGATGAAACCCTGCTCATGATAAACACAGCTGTGGCAGAGGAGGAGATGTGGAACGTGTTCAGATCCTTCAGAGCTGTGACCTTACTCCTCCAGGACATTTCTGCAGACGCTCCGTCAGCCTGAACAAGCAGCTCCGCAGGCTCAGGCTCAAAATGACCAAGAGGAGGAAGAAGCTGCTGATGACAAATCTTTACTCTTTCCTGAGCGATGCTTCCTTCTGCAAAACTGTCTATTCCTGCACTTCAGATGCAGACGACACATTCAGAGCTCCGTCAGTGGAAGAGAGAGTGACGGGAGGAAATCAAACCCCCGTGAATCGGGCTGTCAAAGTGCTCAGCCCGGTGCAGCAGGAGGCCTCCAGCTCACTTCCTCTGCTCGTTCACAGGGTTCATTCACTTCTTGCACTTTGGCTGCTGAGCAAGAAAGAATATCTGATCATCTACAGCGAAGGTATTTAATGGATTAAGACTCAATGTGCTGCCAGAAGTTGTGCAGCCTAACGGGTTTTCATAATTTACCATCAGATGTCATCATGCAGCACATTTTCCTCATCCCACCTCCTTTTTAAAATATGAGTGAACTTAACACAAACTTGTTTCTGTGGCCGAATGAAATCAGCTGAACTGCTTCACGTTTCTGATCTGTACATTTATGCTTCTTTTATGGCTGTAAAGTACATTGACCTCTATAATGTGCTCTATAAATAACTGTGCCTTGCTTTAACTACCCTGTTGCACTGCCCCCTGTCAGGAGCACATCTCACCAGTACTTTGAGTTTTACTGGAGTGTGATACACTGGCACCGTCCCTTCACATAATGCGTGTCGTTTGTTTTGCATAGGAGGGAAAAGATTTTAAGTAAAAGCTCTAATCTGAAAGTTGAATTTGCAGATGAAGATCACAGGATTTGACCAAAAGCTTCTGGACACTTACTAAACGGACCATGAAGGAAAATGTTAAGATTGTTGATCCTCGCAGGAGTTTAACGTCTGTGACTGTAGAAGGGAAACGTTTCAGAGAGACTGTGGAAAACTCAAACACTGCAGAGCGGCTGCAGCTCCTGAGCATCTCGTGGGTTTTACCTCCAGCTGCTGAAACATGTCATGTCAGCTGAATCACAGCCGCTGCCTTTAAAGACACAATTACAGGCTCCACAAGATATTTTACATTAAACGCAAATGCAGCTTTATATCACAGTGCGGGGACGGCCTGTGAATACGTTCCCGTGTTTTTTCTGCCTGCAGGAGACGTACTGGGTTTCAACATCATACTTAAATAGGCTTATGTAAATAGTTGGAGATTATATACGGAGGAAATGAGCCGTCGGGTTATTTTTAGAAGGATATTCACTGAAACGCATCATGCAAATGTGCCAGATAAACCTCAGCTTCGCTTTAAAAATCAAACTGCAGCTCGGGTGAATCTGCTCCTCTAATGAAAACACATTCTCCATAAACACAATGTTCACTGAGCAGATCATATCCGACATGTGGGAGCAACAGACGCTTGAGCAGAACCAAATATTTCCTGTCTGCAGCGACGGAGTGAACAAAGCCGGGTTTCACACGTCGTTCGGTGTCTGCGACGGTTTCTGGGTTCTGCTGGGAGACAGATGTGAGTGAAGCTGGTCCCAGTTGTTTGAGAGCAGACTCAGCATCATGTCTGGTCTTGTGAGATATTTGACTCTGTGTTCTGAAGGATGAAGACGTTTACGGAGCAGATTTCAATATCTGTAGCTGTGAGAGAAGCAAATAAAAAGAGCTGCTTTTAAAGGAGCTGTATTCTGCTCATATTCAGGTTGCCAATTATTATTATTAATACGTGTTATTAAATGTTTTCATGCTCTAATGTTCAGAAAATCACTTTCCTCAGACTGTCCATCGCTGCAGTTCCTCTTTTCAGCCTCTGTCTCAAACACTTGGTTTCAGTTCCTGTCTCTCTAAGTTTTAACTTTTCCATTCACAAAAATAAACCTTTAAAAAACACACAAGAGGAAATAAGCACTACAAAAACATCGATAGGAGCCTGAGATCAGTTTCATATCGTCTTTGAGGAATCGACTCCTCCGAAGCTCGAGAGGTTGCGATACCGAACTCAGTGACCCTCGTTAAAAACCGCAGTGTGTGCGATATGATGCGGTCGCACGCAGAGAGACTCTCCCCTTCGACTTCCTGCAGCGCCGCTCACATAGCTGCCGTTTGTGTGCACGAAAAGAAAACTCGCCCTCTGACCTCCCACATCTGCAGCTCAAGTCCGAAGCGTCGCCCCGATTCCTGCCCTCAGCTGAGAGCGATGCAAAGAGGCTTCGCTGGATATCTGGAATAGTTGTGGTTCACCCAGGTTCGCCTGCGTCACACGGAGCATTTGTACATTAAGAGAGAAGAAATTACAGTAAAGAGGTAACGAGTGTGTCCCGGAGAGGATGGAACAGGCAACAGCTTTGGTTCCTGTGTCTGTTTCCTGTGGGAAATCCTGCTCTACATAATTAGAATGCCTGTCTCTCATTTTCAACATGATGTTGAGGGAAAGATATGCATTGTGGGTAAATATTCCATGAAAACAGCAGGTCAATGGTTGAGAGGAAAAACTTCCTGTTTCCATCTTGATCAGATTATGGATATAAACAGTAAAACAGTGTCAGATGTTCAAATTTGGATTATTTTAAAGTTTCACGTGGAATCCCAGTAAACAAAGTTAACCAGTAAACAAATCAAACCTCCAGCTCCTCCAGTGAGAAAGAAACAATAACCCTGCGTCAACACAAATACACTTTCGTTTGTGCGGCCAGGGAACGTTTGCGTGATTATTGTTTTGTTCCATCTTGGGAACAACGTGCTCCAGAGATTTGGTCTTTGTATCTTTGAAGACGCGACACCAAGAAGACAGCGAGGTTTCCGACGCCTCGGTTTGTGACCTTGAACGAAACTAACCAGGACAAAGAAACTCCTCCACCGACTGAGAGGAATCGACCTTCATTCTAAAAACGCACACGTAGCTGCTCACGTTGGTGTAGAAGACACAAAGAAGGTACAAGAATAAAAAAAAAGCTGCCGGTTCCAGCACGTCCGTTAATACCACGGAGAGCTGCTGCTTCTTTTGTCTAATGACAGAGCATCGATTTCAAAGACTCGTCTGTCGCAGCACGCAGCCTGACCCCGAGAATGTGATTGTACGACTTTAAATGAAAAACTCTTCACAGTCGAACAATATCACACAGACACAAAACAAAACAAAACAAAAAAAACTCCTCTCCATTTAATTACACAGTCGGCTGCTGTGGGTTCAGATTACCGTTTGGCCACAGGCTCAGACCGGCCGGGGAGTGTTCTCCTTATGGGTTTGAATGAAAGACATACAGAGGGAATTTAAACAGTAGCTGCGCTCGTCGTGTTGTGGAGTCAAACTCGGTCCGAGGCCGCGACGTGTCGACACAACGGGGGGGGCTGGTTTGTTTGGATTTGAAATGTTAAGTACGTTTAAGTGTCCAATAAAAGTGCACACACACTTATTTGTGACCTCAGGGGTCGGCGTGGGGGGGGGGGGGGGGGGGGGGGTGGGGCTGGCGTAGCGATTCCTGCCCATTTGTGGTCAACTCGCATTTCAGTATCCTCAAGAACAGCAAAGACGAAAAACTAGCGAAGCAGCGATGGAGACAAGGAGTGACGAAGAAGAAGAAGAGTCGCAGAAAAACAAACGAGCAGAGAAACCGACGACAGACGAGTCCGAGAAAAAACTGCTGAGCTGGCAAAAGGTTCACACAGCGTTAGTCACATTTTCTGTTGCTCGTGACGAATCGTTCCTGAAACTCCTTCAGGGCTGAAAGTGAGAAGTTGTCCAGTGAAGTGGTTCTAAAGCTGCGGCACCGAGGCGAGACACAATCTTACACAAACGGTGCATCGCACTATTTACACAGCCTTTCAAACTAAGTGCATGTGCTACGAGTCGGTGGGATTCTCCTGCGCTCTGCACACACCGGGCTGTACAAACATTATCACAACCCCGTCTCAGTGTATATATCTCGCGAGTGTGCGAGAGTCTCGGGGGTGAAACGGTTCAATATGTGGGCTGTTAAAACGCACAGGCTGAGACAAGCTGTCCCTGCGACACTGAGGCAAAGTTCATCATCAGAATTCAAACACGGGCCGATATGTACGGTGGCCTTGAAGGCAAATGAAGAAACGCAACTTCTAAAACACAAAGGACGGCAGCTGCTATCGACGAGGCTCTTTGCTGATTGGCTGTACAGACTGTCCACGTCACATTTTCTTATTTGCAGCCGAGTTTGATCAGTTGTCGTTGTGATTTTTCGGTTGTGACACCACAGGGTCACCGTGCACATCACCTCTTTATGGCAGAACGACGCCTCCTCTGCGCAGGGTTGGTGTTTTTGTGCGTCAGTAAGAAAAGAACAACGCCTCCTTTAAAAACACCCAGTCTGCACAGAGCCCCCGACACGAAGCTCAGGAACACTGCAGGAGCACGTAGGGAGGATCAGATCGGGTGTTGTCACAGCCGCTCGCACATGTGTGATGTGTTTTCATGGGAATAACATCAGGAGCTTGACAGACAACAGTGATTATCAGGCGTGAAAACAGTGTTTACTCCTGGAGTGCGGTCAGTCGCACGGTGCCTCGGCGACATTAGTCACCGTGAGCAGAAAACAAAAGCCCATAAAAAACCGATCAGAGACACAATGATTACCTCTGTGTCGCCGAGGATCACAACACAAACAAGCTGTTTGTGCAACACTGACATTTGCTGAGTGAGCAGTTTTTTTCTGTTGACACGACACACAGAGAGAAAAGATCGTTATCTCAGTTTGTGTTCCTCTAAATGTGATGTTTCTGATGATGGATGCTCTTTAGTGTCGGGGGGGGCGGCACCGCAGAAATGTAATCAACAGGAATAACTGCAATCCCCTAAATACCACTTTCTGTGCTGTATTTTCCACATCCAGGTACGGAGCAACATTAGCATCCATTAGTGTGGTTAAACAAAAAGATGGACGCTAAAATATCTTGGACACCTGTAATTGCCATTTCTTTATGTTTTGGCTTCAGCTTTGGGACGTTCACCTGTCGTCCATCTTTATTCACAGTCTATGAGCTGACCCAACGTATTCATCATTTCATCAGTGTTGTGGTTGCAGATTAACCACAGATTCATAAATCTGCCTGTTACATAATCATCATAGAGAAGCTTCCACAGAAGCTCTGCTCTGTTTGTTTTCCCATCAGCTGCCTGGTTGTCGCTCTGCCGACGGCACCTCACACATCACACAGCTTCCTGCAGCTGGGACTCGGGCTCCTCTGGTTTTTAATCCAACTCAAACAATCAAAGTCAGCCGTGGATAAACACCGGGGATCTTCTCCTGAAGCCCAGAGGCCGAGCTGGACGTAAACACACGGGACTTCACCGTCCAGCCCACAAAATCAAACCCAAACACTTTGCACTGGCGGTGCCGACTTTAGGTGCAGCTCAGAGCAAATCACGACTCCAGTGAAAGTCATTGACGGTTCCGAGGAGGTTCAGCAGCGACAGGAACGCGGTGTGGGCCTTGTGTCTGCAGCACATCACCGTGGAAACCTCAGGTCTGTGTCTGCAGGCGTCAAGTTCAGTCAAGTTCGGACGAGCAGAGGGAAGAGGAGGAGGAGGAGGAAGAGGAGGAGGAGTCGTCTACTGTTTGTTTTACCTCGGGGGTTCTGAGCGTCAGGTGTCCAGGTGCAGACTCAGGTGGTTTCGTTAAGTCACACATTTCTGCATCAAGTAGAACTCGACACTCCTTCCACCAATATGTGATCATGCACCAGTGCTTTTATTCTGCTGACGCTCAGGATCTCAGATCTCCGTCTTACTCGACAGTCATTATTGTCATAAAGATTTAAAAGGTAGTTGTGTGGAGGTGGCCACAGAGCGAGTCTGTGCTCCAACATGTTTTAGCTGTTAGAATAACTTCTTGACCTTCCCTGTTTCCCCGGTGTCGTCTCCTCCTCCCGTCAGACTGGAGGGTTTTAAAGTGTCTCGTCTTTAACCGACGTCTCCTCCTCCGACAGAACAAACAGACCCTTTAGACTAAAAGACACCGAGGAGTAATTCTAAGCACGAACATGTATAAACACACATGTTCCAGTTTACGCTTCGAGGAGGCACACGTGCACTCGATGTGCACGTTCACACACACACGGCTCGGGGACAGACGTTTTATTTATGTGGTAAAAAATGTTAAAAAAGGGTTTGTGCAAGTCTGGAAAATAGAGCGGCGCTATTTCTGGCAGTCGGAGTCCGTCGGGTGCTTAGATCATTATTTAGAATCAGCTGAGGATCCGGGGGAGCAGATGTGGGTCAGGGGGGCAGGAGGGGCAGGAGGAGCAGGAGGAGCAGGAGGAGCAGGAGGGGCAGGAGGAGCAGATGGGTCAGGGGGCAGGAGGAGCAGGAGGAGCAGGAGGGGCAGGAGGAGCAGGAGGAGCAGGAGGGGCAGGAGGGGCAGGAGGGGCAGGAGGGGCAGGAGGGGCAGGAGGGGCAGGAGGAGCAGGAGGAGCAGATGTGGGTCAGGGGGGCAGGAGGAGCAGGAGGAGCAGGAGGAGCAGGAGGAGCAGGAGCAGGAGGAGCAGGAGGGGCAGGAGGGGCAGGAGGAGCAGGAGGAGCAGATATGGGTCAGGGGGGCAGGAGGAGCAGGAGGAGCAGGAGGAGAGGGGAGAGCAGGAGGAGCAGGAGGGGCAGGAGGGGCAGGAGGAGCAGGAGGGGCAGGAGGGGCAGGAGGAGCAGGAGGGGCAGGAGGGGCAGGAGGAGCAGATGTGGGTCAGGGGAGCAGGAGGAGCAGGAGGAGTAGATGTGGGTCAGGGGGTCAGGAGGAGCAGGAGGAGCAGGAGGAGCAGGAGGGGCAGGAGGGGCAGGAGGAGCAGGAGGAGCAGGAGGAGCAGGAGGAGCAGATGTGGGTCAGGGGGGCAGGAGGAGCAGGAGGAGCAGGACTTTTAAAAACAGGAGGGGAGAAGACGCAGGACGCTTTCAGACAGATACTGACGTCGATGCTTCACACGTCTGATTAACGATGAACTTCATCAGTTTGACGTTTATTCACTGAAACGTCTTCAGTGATGATTCTTTAAATCTGTTCTGCAAAGATGAGCAAGAATATTTTACTGTTGATCAACGATGATAAAATAATATTAGTTTAAGGCAAGAAACTAGAAACTATACATGAAGTCATCAAACTGCTGATTATTTTACATTCAGACAATATTTTTTCTTTCTGAAATGTTTCAACATGCAAATGAGTAATTATCTAATTAAATATTAAGTACTTAATTAACATCAACATTCTTATTTCACTTTGTTGACGTATAAGAGTTAAAGGATTTATACGGCCCCTAACATCTGCCTGCAGACGTTATCGGCCGGCCTCTGAAACAGAGCGGGTGATTTATCGTAGCACGAGTTTCAACTTAAGAGAAACATACGAGACAGTTAATAAACTGCAGAGTGAATCCGTGCACTGATACCATATATAAACCCAGACTGTGTTCACCTTGAGGATACGAGCGCCTGAGAGACTCAGGGCTCCACACACTGATAAACACAGACAGATGAGGAGCTTCAGAGCGAGAGCAGGTCGACCAGCTCAGGTCATCTGACCTCAGATACAGAAGATCCTCCTCCCGGCTCAAACGCAGACGACTGACAAACAACAGCAACGCATCGTTTTCAAACGGAGTTCAGAAGCTTGAAAAAAACAACTGAAATCAATTAATAAATATCAGTACGGCAATTTTAAACTGGTGGGAAAATATAATCTTCTTCTATCACACATCAGCAGCGTGGGATCATGGGAGTTGTTGTCTTCACCACTATTACAGTTTGCACTTTATTGGGAAAGCTTCGGCGACAGAACACGTGATGAATAATCACGATCTGTTACGAGTGACTAAGACAAACAAAGGTATTTAAGAATATTAAGATTCATATTTCCAAATTCAGAAGATTTATTTTTGGTACTTTTTAAGACCCTACAGAAGCCCTGTTATTCATGTGCATGTTATTATTATTTTGTTTCTTGTATCTTGAGCAAGACAACGACTGAAACACGTCACTCTCTCCAACGAGGGTTTCAGATTTACAGACGGCAGCTTGGGCTCCATGAGAAAACGACTTACAGACATTCATGGAGACAGAGTGATTTAACAAAAAAAAAAAAAACACCACGAGGATGCCGTGCCAGCTGATTTCCCCTTTTTAATAAAACGTGCTGCGCCTTCGGGCGGTTCATCAGTCTGAACAACTCCACATTTTCCCAGACAAGACGACAAACGAGCTGCTCTCAGCGCAGCGTGACCAATCCAGGAGCAGCACCGGGCCATTTACAAGATACTGCTGCAGACCCAGCGCCTGGAATCAGACCGTAACACTATTTTCCTGTGGGTTTTGTAGAAACGTGCGGGCACAGATTTGTTTTTACAGCCTTTACACACAATAATTAACTGACAGATTCAGAGGAGCGAGGGGAGGAAAGTGCAGAGGAGGAGGAGGAGGAGTGTTTGGTATCATTAGGAAGTCATTACGGCTCCATGTGAGGAAGGAGGAGTGAAGAAGGTAGTGGACTGTTAAGATTTAATGATGATGCTCACGGACGATCGGCACAAACAAACAAACCTTCCTGGGTTTGTGCATTCAGCGCGTGGAGCCTCGCTGCCGACCCAACCAAAGACTTCTGTTTCTGCTGGGTTTAGATAAATACAGGCGGGCATTGTGTTGTGGGATCGCGCCAAAGCTGGCCCCCCTGTCACAAAGCGCTCTCTGTGGGTTCACAGAACTGTTGTTGGCTTGGGGATGAGCCAGTGACCCCCCCCCACAAACCCACTTCAGCCAGGAGGTCTCGCATCAGAATGCAGAGTCTTGGACTCGATGTTCTGGGAAAAACACAAGAGATTCAGCCTCAGCGCAGATAGACGCAGCCAAACGGGTCAAACCCTTTCAGACCAAAGCTCAACTTTGAGCATCAGAATAAAGCGGAGACGGATCAGTGAGAGGACGAGGAATTCAAACTGGCAACTCTGATTCACAGAGCACGTTTATGTCCGGGTGGCACAATGTGGAGAGAAGTTAAAACCACGGTGCTTCAGCTCACAGCGTTAGAAACAGACGGATTTATATCGTATACCTCCAAAACTCCATCTTCATCAGGCTCTATATAAAAATCGTTTTAATCGTTTCTTTTATCCGTCTCATCCTGGATATTTATTTCCAGTAAATAAGTCTCTCCTCAGTCTTCGTACCAGAAACATGCCCCCGGAGGCGGATGCAAAACAAAACCTGAGCCGAACATCCGAACAACGACTTCTGCAGCTGCACCTCTCAGCGTCTCTTGGGCTCGAGGCCAGGAGCCTGTGACGGGCTCAGCTCGCCCCCCAGATCAAAGCCCGGCTGGTTGTCATGGAGTCAGCAGATCCACACCCAGCGCAGGTATGAGACATGACTCGACATCAGGCATTCATTTTAATGATCACCCACAACCAGCGGCAGATCTACAGGGTTTACAATGCGTACGACTTGTTTTCTCATCAGGTTCAATGCTGCCTGGGGAGGATGTGTGTGTGTGTGTGCTGCGGTCTCTTAACAGCTTTAGTTCAAACCACCACCGGGCTACAAGCACAGGATTCTCCTCACATCACCGTGACAGCAGAACACACAGCTCAGACCCGCTCGGACCTGCTCGGCCTCAGAGGGAACGTGAAGGATCTGAGGAGGATGTTCCTACCAGAGCAGAGGACGCCTTTGTGTCGGGCGCAGGAGAAGTCGTCGCACTCGCAGAAGGCTCCGTAGATCTTGCCGAACTCCGACTCGTAGCACAGACACTGGTTGCAGCTGCACTCTCCGCGCCCGCTGCAGATCTGCTTCCCCTCCGCTTCCCGGCAGGCGCTGAGGTACATGCTGCTGGCTTCGCCCTCCTGGCACTCGCAGCGGGCGCCCAGGTAGCCCGGCTCGCAGCGACACGTCCCACAGTTATAAGTACCTGCAGGAGCAAAGATGTGTTCAGCTTGGGCCTGTTCACCTTTTAATTTAGATCACTGTACCACAGAGTTTGGGCTTTTTAACTTTAGCAGAACTTTTACTTTCACAAAAAAGCCTTTATAACAAACTAGAGGTAAAAAACATCACGTCTCCTCCTAAGGGGTCACAAGATGTAAAATATGCACAAAAGTAAGTTGATGTATTCCTCCTAAAAATAGGATAATAACTGATGTAACTAAAGTGTATTTTCTGTATTTTAAACATGCACATATCTCAAGTTATAAAAATAGTAGTGAGTAAAGTAAAGAGTATAATTTCCGCTATATTACCGTCTTTAACTCGACAACAACAACCACAAGTGAGAGCGTCTCCATAATCAGGCCTGAAGCAGCAGTGAATTAAGGTAGAAGTAGGAGTTTTCCCTCAGTTATCACTGATTGAAGTTTCCAACGTGCACCAACGTTTAAACTCACAGGAAGCAGAGCCGGAGCTTTCCTCCGTCTCGTTCACTAAACCACAAGACCAAGAGCAAAAGTCCAGGACGGTTTTCTTGAAGGAGCAAAAGCGTTTGAACAGGTTTTCTTATGGATTTGTGCTTTTAAACATGTGTTTAAAACATAATTACAGATATCAAATCTATTGAATTTGTTTAAAAAGTTTAAAAAAGGGTCGACCTTATATATTTCAGGAATCTATTGTTTAAATAGGATTGTAATTGTGTGTTTCATACTCTTTCCTTCTCAGAAATGTTTGGTTGAGGTCACCAAGACAAGTTCCACTGAAGTTTGTTGCTATGGCAACTAGGTGTTGAATCTTGAACGCTCCTCTTTCAAGCGGACGTACCCATGGAGCTGCAGATGCTGCTGTTGGTCTGTGCCGTCCGGCTGCAGCCGCAGTCACACTGATAATCCACCGCCACCTCCAGACGGTCTTTGAACCCCACCGGCTTGATGGTGAAGCTCTGGTCGGCGCCGCGGCCCGGGCAGCTCCTCGCCTCCACGCTCACGTTGAAGGAAACCTGCACAGAAACAGAAGAGGTCGTGTTCAAACAACTGCTGGAGAAATGCTGCCGACTTCCTGTTTGTTCCTTCTGCAGAGTTCACGTCAGGTTCAGATGACAGATGAAGGTTTTAAACAGTAGCAGCATCAAACATCCCCGGAGCCACAGTATCTTCTGACATCTTTTATTTCCATAAGTGGCCTGATCCCACCCTGCAGCTCTTCATCGGAGCAAACACACACGTCCTGCAGATGCTCGGCAGCACAGACAGTCTGCAGGCGTGAACTACACATGACCCTGTGTCTTTCAATCACATCAACGGACTCAGTTAACCCCAGAAGGAGCTGATGTGGCTTCGCCTGCTCGCAAACTGGGACGTGACTTCAGAACTACACCCATTTAATCTCTTTCCCTGATCCTCTGAAGAGGTTCTTCTGGTTCTTCTTCAGCCTCTTTGTGGACCTTGAGTCCAAAGCACTGTTTTAACCTAATAACAGGGGGAAGGAAACATTTTTAATCTCTGCACCATATATTCAACACGGGTTGATTCAGGAAACAGGAGAAGCCTTAGCCACTCCCGAGCAGGAAACTGGTTAACACAATCAAATTGACTGTAAATGTGAGTCGCGAGGAGGCCACTCCGCCCAATCACGTGGCTGGTTAGGAACCTGGGGGGGGGGATTGAACTCATTGAGGAAACACCTCGACACACAGATGAGTGAGTCATGTGTGGAGCAGACCCTGGTATGTACTATGGTATGGTGCACATGTAGACCGGAGACCAACACATTGGAAACTGTGTTTTCACGATGACGACATGAAAGACAAAAGGAAATCTGTGTCTCCGCTGAGAATTCACTCTGGATGATGGAATTCTTATGACTGCCTGAAATTCAATTTACTGGGACAAAAAACACATTGAGGTCAAACAAAACAACATCTGATTCAACTGCCTCTGTTGAGTCCGTGCGGGTTTGGACTCATTCATATGCATGAGTCTATTCAGTGCACAGTTCTGCAAGTGTTACAGAGAAAAGGTGCCGGGCTTAACTACCCACACTTCAGTTCCCCCCCCCGCCTGTTTATTCCTTTCACAGTCTGCGGTTTCACAGGCCCCCCCTGCCTGCTTTTGTGCGATGTCATTGAGATGCAGCATCAGGCTCGACGGCGAGCTCACACGGGACGCGGTGACTGACACCCCCGGGGCCGCGGGCCGAGCCACATCCTCGGTAAAAAGGCTGGGAAGGTTGGCACCCGGCGGACCGAGCCCGCTGTCCTCCCTCCGCCTCCTTTCAGGGCTCAGGATGAGAAGACAAGAGCGAGGCGCATAACCCGAGGGACCCCGCTTTTCATTCAGCGCTGTTATTCTGCCTCAATCAGCCTCCGACACACATTCCCACCCCCCCCAAAAACCCGTCCCAGCAGGGGCGGGGTGAAGCTCTCCATGTGACAGAATGTCTGAAGCTGCCCCTCGCTCACATTGTCAAAGGATTCAGTGCAGATTTTAATTAGGACGCAAAATTCAAAGTGATTAAAATGTCCCATCATCCTGCTCCACCTGATCTGAGAGAGAGAGAGAGAGAGAGAGAGAGAGAGAACCCTCCGACTGGGCTGAATGCAGCTGATGCCAACGGACTTCAAATACTTCAAACATTTACTCCATCGTCCCCCCCCCCCCCCCCCCTTCCCTGTGTTCTCTCTGTACAACTGGATAGAGATGAAAATACAGCAGGAAGTTTCTGGAAGCTTCCCAGTGAGCGACGTGTTGATGAGGTTTCTAAACACGTGACGGATGAGAAACTGGAAGAACACAAACATCTCAGGATGAAGAAGAGGAGCCGTACACGTAGAAGACGAAGACGTCAACTTGGAAAGACGAGGAGATTCCAGATCTTTTGGTGATGAGGGCCGACGCCGTTGTGGACGAGCTGCAAACAACAACACTGATCTTTCCACAGCAGAAACATGTTCCTGTTGTTGTGAACGAGTCGGACCCGACAACCTGCTGCTGCTGCTGCTTCACACGATAATGTGAAAATGTCATGTCACATCTTCTGGAGCTCATATGTGAAAACCGCTGAAGAGATTTATTGTTTGCCGGTTTAAAAACCAATCAACTGATGATGTTTGTCTCTTTTCCCCTCAATTTATATTCTCGCTGCATATTTGGCTGCAGCCGAACTTCCTCCGACATTCAGAGCAACACAACCACAAGAGCAGGAAACACAAAGAACTAAATCCCCTGGGGAAATGCTCAGGCTTAAAATAAAAAAAGCACGGGGCGTGTTAATGTTCCCGTGCGTGTTGCGACAGGTGCTGATGGGAGCGAGCAGAAAGTCCAGTTTGAGATCTGTGAGCTTGAAGACAAATGTGGCAACGAGACGCGTCCTGAAAAGACACCACAGCAGTCGTCAACTTTATCCCCAGGCCTTGATGATTATAAGGAAAGTGTTGTTGCATCGTGCTGCTGCTGGTGTGAACACAGCCTCAGGACGGAGGGGGGGGGGGACGTGAAGCTGTTCTCACAGCTGTATCCACCCAGAAGTGAAACCAGCTGAGAGGCAACAGGGGAAATATCCCCGGAGGAACGAAGAGTCCGTGCCAAGACAGTGGAGTGACGATAACTTGAGAAGATGAGCATCATGCAAGAAACTGAAACACAATCTACAAACCACTTCATTTTATAAGAAGAGGAAATTCACGACAAGGAAAAACAAGAAAACGGTTTCTGGTTTGGAGAAGGTGATAAAATGAATGTCCTGGAGTAGAAGTCAGAAGCTGAGTCGGTCACATGAAGGTGTTTGGTTACAGTGAAAAGCTAAATAATCATCCCTCCCTCCCCCTCCACTAAAAAGATAAAAAGATCTGTACTCTGCAGAAACAATTAAGCCGAATATCAGTTATAATTATAGACTGTAAATAAAGAGAACAAAATGTCTCCACTTCCTGCAACTATCCAGAAATGTGAACAACCTAAAATGGCAGAAATCATCTTAAGAAACGTTTATTTAATGTGTTCTTAGATTTTGTTTCCACTAACATGGAGGAGGAATGGGCTCACGACCTCAACTGCAGCCGGCGACCAGGCTTCACTTTAGGGGAGCGTTGTGTCAATCATCTTTATTTACAGTCACGTACTGGTCGTGTGGTGTAAACAGGAAGTAGATACTTTGCAGTTGGTTTCTTCGTTACAGAAAAGTTAAAGAATAAGAGCAGGGTGGATCTACAAGAGGTTAAAAGTTCCTTCGTCGCCAGCCGTCGAGTTCTGAGCAACAAAAACAAACGAGGCCCGAAGCGTTTCCAAACTTCTCAGTTTCTAGAAAACTCCGTAAGAACTACAGCGATGCATTTTGAAGCTAAAATGCAGTCGTGTGGATTTAGCCTCAGAAGCTCAGCCAGTCACTGACTTCTCCTCAGGTGCCAGTGAAGGTGTTTGGTTACAGTCAAAAGCAAAAATAAGCCTCCCTCCCTCCCCCTCCACTTCACTTCACTTCTTGGCCTCATCACAGCAAAACTCTGCCAAAACTCTGGCAGAACAAGCCAGGGACTTTTTATCCTGCGTCTTCAGCCAGTGGACGTGTTGCAGGAAAATCCCGCAGCCGACACACACACCACTGATTTCAGAAGGTCGTTCGGCAAAATAAAAGTGAAATCTTAAAGCTGCAGATACATTTTTCATGACCTGGAAAAGTAGAACGATGTAGGTGAAGACAACCGAGCTGCTGGAACACTCAGGTCCAGCAGGATGAATAAAACATGTGCTGTATGACGTGAGGGGAGCTGCTGAGGACAAAGTGTGGACGGGGGACTCACGGTGTCTCCTATCTTCAAGTCGGCACATTTCCTGAGGCCTGGCAGCGGCGTCCCATCCTGGCAGGTGGCGGTGAAGGAAAGGCCGATGTCCTCCGGGTGGTCCCACACCGACAGCTCCACTTTAGAGCGGATGTTCTGAGGAGACAGAACCAGGGAGGAAGATCAGCGGGACGTTAAAGTCAGTGCACATAAACTGGAAACTGCAGCCACGTTAATACGTTGACATTTATATTAAAACCACCTCAGTGCATCTGCTCATGCCTGTAACTCTGGAGTGCAAAAGAGGGAAACATGGGGAATGTGTTGCTCTGGTTATAGTTAATCTCACCACAACCACAAGAGCGTGCATGGACGCAGGTTGTGTGCGTGTGCATGTGAAATTCCGCGGCTGCGTGCAAAGCCAGCTGCATCTGGCTCCACGCAACAGTCGCTCATGCACGTTTGCTGTCAGGGATAAAACAGGATCGTACTCGGTGCACAAGGGCGAGTGTGACCTCCTTCCCTCTCACACACACAATTAGACGTTTCTGACCCTGAACACGATCACAGCGAGACGCCGCTTCGTGCCACAGTCGAGACTCGGAGAGAAACGAGTCGGCTACACAACATAATCTCGTAGTGTTTGGCAAAGCTCATCGAGCTAACGACTCCGGAGCGGTGGATATGATGTGGCAGCTGGAATGTTAATAAAGGCCGTCAAGTCAAAGCACTTGATTCAAGCCCCCCCCACCCCACACACGCCGAGCGCAGCAAGTCTGCGTCTGACAGAAGTTTCCCTCGCAGAGAAAACGCCGTCACGATGCAGCTCCTCCTGAGCGAGGCGAGGCGAGGCGAACTCTGAACGCCCACGCAGGAAAACATTTCATGGAAAGGCTGAGTGGCTGCAGAGCCGAGGCTTCAGACAGAAAAACTACAAGTGTATCAGGCTTCAGTTTATGGGTCAGACAGAGAGTGAGGATTTAGAAACACTGCACATATCACTCGTTCTGGAAAACCCATATTAGTGGATTTTAAATTGTTATAATTTGTGTTTTTTTTTAATCAGACCAACCAGAGGAAAGAAACATCATATTTCTCATTAATAACTAAAGCAGACCAGAGTTTTCTCTGAATCTGTCTCTCGTCCCACATTCATTTTAATTTAATTGAAAGTCAAACGTATTTAATTCGGCCTGATTCTGTCTCATGATTCTTTTAATGTCCGTCGTCATTTCATCTTTTATCTTCTGTGTCTTTGGCTGCGTTTCTCTCTTGTTTTTCACTTTTCCGTCCTCATGAAGCTTTTATGTGCAACATAAATAAATCTGACAGAATGTGAGTCCATCACCCCGACGCTCGTCCTTGATGCGGACTCATGTCTGACTGATGATTTCTAAAACTCAACACATCTTCCCGCCATTTAAACCTCAACTTTTAATAAGCTGCATTCAAATTCAGGTGGTGAATAGTCCTGACCCGACTATATACCGACTAATCTATTGGATTATAGTGCATTTTCTCCTGTTTATCATTTTCCAACCCCCCCCCAGATTCTTCTTTCTGAGCCACTGTGAAGATCCTCAGTTAGAACGGCTGCTTTGCTTTTGAGAAATGTTCTGTAAATATGTAAACAAATCCTCACGTTCGAGAAGCTGAAACAAAACGTGTGGGTAACTCGAAATATTCACTCGATTTCTGTCGATCGACTTTTAATAGATTAACTGACTTCTGCTTTGAGAAATATGAAAAAACATCACGACAGTGTCAGCTGTTAAAACCACTTCAACACTCCGGCCTCGCTGCAGAATGAGAAATCCAGCTTGTGTCGGCTGGAGGCTCATTAACAGACTTTAAAAGAATTTCCCTCAGTTGTCCCCCCCCCCCCCCCCCCTTCTTCTTATCCCTCCTCTCAAATCCCTCGCCGTCGTTCTCTCGGTTCTCTGACACACAAACAGGAAATCCTGCCGTTCACTCACATTGTAGGCTGTGATGATCAGCTGGATGACGTTCTTAGAGTCCTGATCCAGGATTTCCACTGTGGTTCCAGGGATGAGTGCAGTAAAGTTCTGTGGAGATAAGTGTTAGTGTCATATAATAAAAAAAAAAAGGAGCAGGAGGAGTAGAACGTCTTCAAATCATAAATGATAAATACCTTATAAATAACGTAGAGTCGCTTTGTGACTGCGAAGATGAGAAAGATGTTGTTTTCTGCCAGTTTCTCTCCCAGAAGAGCCAGAGAGGGATAATCCTGCAGAGAGAAGATGGCAGCAGGCATTAGATGGGTTTTTATACACACTTATACTGACACATATATATATATATATATATATATACACATACATATATATACTACACTGCTGTATATACAGTAGTTTCCGGTCAGGAAGCTTGCAAACGGATGTTGACGTTCTTCTCCTTCCCAGATGTGCGTGTTGGGAGTAAAGGTCGAAGAATTTTCTTATTTCTAGAGAAAAGCTTCAGAATCTGAATCTGGTTATTTTCATTGGATGCAACAACGTCTCTGTCTGAGGTTCATCTGTGTTGTTGAAGTCAAGCGAGAGTTTCAGTAGCTTTCTGCAGCAGAGTCAATAAAACATGTTGCTTTGGAGACGAGGAGTCAAACGGCTGGAGACAGATATTAGGAAGTAAAAAAAAAAAAATCAATATTCAAATATTGGCCGAAGAAAATATCAATTATCAATGATTCCCATGTCATCATCAAACCCTTATGACAAAATGTAATTGAGGTTTGATATTTTACAGTTTAACCATAAAGAAAATTAAAAAGAAAATACAACCAAACATTTAGAACTTGAAGTTTCTACATCAGCAAACATAAAGACACAATATTAGCCATAAATATTTGAATGCTAACTATTAATCACAAATCAATATTGTCTGTGAGAATCTCTAAAGCATCACAAACCATAATATCAGCTCAGCTGCAGCAGTGTTTTCTTTACATAACTACAGACGTGATATGTTTCCTCTGATCTTTCAGGTCTCGACCTCACTATGTAAAGAGAGATAATGCATGTTATGATTTGTTTCTATATAAATTAAATTGAATTAAATAACCTTCCTCCTGATACAGTGATGTTTCTCTACCATCACTCGTGTCAATTAGAAACTGTATTTTTAGGAGGAAAATAAACCAAACGGAAATAATTCTTTAGTAAATTGCAGCATCCACATGATTCTGATCTATTTTTCCAAAGCATTACTGTACAATGAACTTATTATGAGTGAAAGACTTTAGTTGTGATGCTCCTGATTGGCAGTTTAACTCCAGTTAGAGTTCAGCTCAGTAGTTTGAGTTCAGTTGAGAATCAAAACACACATTTTCATTTCTGCAGCACTGCAGCCAGTCCACGGTGAATTCTGTGGTTTCCCCGGCAGCCTCCAGGTGACACAGCGCGCACTGGCCCTTCCCTCCACCACCACCACAGGCCGCGGCTCTTAATAAGTGCGTGTTCTCAGGTCGTCTGGTTGAAGAAAGTTGGCGTTTTTTACTTCAGCTGCCTTCACTCAAGCTTTTTCTTTGGAATGAGACAGATTTACTGAACCTGTCGGACGTTAAACGAACTGAAATCTCTAATGCAGACGTGGACACGAGCCAAGTGGAGCCAGAAACCCTTAAAAGGTTAAAGGGATGAAAAACAACCTTGTTCTCCAAGAAGGAATCAGACTCGTATCTACTCGTCGTTCTTTGAGTAAACTGTGGAAATTCCAACGTCCATTCACAGCTGGACTTTGTAAAGAAAACGCACCTGAGATTTATTGAACAATGCTCTGTGTTAATATAATTACAGCAACATAAAGGTTTCAGGTTTCTTGAGGGTAATAAAGCTGCAGGGTGCATGTGCTGCCATAAAATCGGGGATAATAGGGGCACATACAGATATTGACCAAGCCGGCGTCCCCCTGATTTTAACAGTTGCATCCAACCATCCATTCTCTTTACTGCTCTGTTGGTCCAGTATCTTTAAAAACTGTTGAGACACTTTCTAAAGCCTTGAACGCTGTGTTCTGTGAGAGACAAACCCAATCGGCAGCTCTTCTTACCATCTTTGTGGAGGCGCTGTACTCGTTCCTGTCGTTGAGGTGGCACCGGCCATCGTGAGGCTGGACGAGGCCTCCGAGCCTCCCGTCCAGAGCGAGGTGAGGCACGTCGTCTGTGGCGAACACCAGCAGGTGGTACGCCCCCTTCCTCCAACCTATTTCCTCCTGTTAAAGATGTGCAGCAGATTAGAACCCAGGGGTTTGTTGGAGTGTTAAAATATAACGGTGCGACTCTTCCTCTGGTTTTATTATCACAATTAGAGCAAAGAGCGGGTTGGAGAAGTCATTATTAAAACCACTATGAGTGACAGACAAC
The DNA here is from genome assembly GCA_006182925.3 of Reinhardtius hippoglossoides. Taxonomy (NCBI): domain Eukaryota; kingdom Metazoa; phylum Chordata; class Actinopteri; order Pleuronectiformes; family Pleuronectidae; genus Reinhardtius; species Reinhardtius hippoglossoides. The sequence goes on along the minus strand of CM031682.1, from coordinate 2,238,923 downwards.
ACAAACACATTTACTGCAGGTTTAAGGAGCCACTGGTCCAAACAACCACACAACAACACTGAGTCACCAGAGCCAGTTCAGCAGGTTGGTTGGTTATCAACAGGAAACAGCGGCCGAATGAGCGTCTGACAGAGTGCTGACGAACGCACAACACTAAAGAAACATGACATTTCAACCAGTGAGCAGAGAAGAGGGCTTTACTCCATTAATCTGTCTGTACAGTATAAAACAGAGCTGTGTTCCTACACTGACTATTTCCTGAGTTCAACGCATGGATGAGGCTAAAACAACCAAAAGACAAGTGAAGTTGAAATCATGTCCAACAGCATTTGTAAGCTCGAAAACCTTTCAGCTTTCCCAGCAGACGTTTTCAGTGATAACTCGGAAAAAGTCTGAACTTTACTTTGCCTTTCACACATGAAGAACCTTTATGTTCTCACACAAAGGGTCCCATATCTGTCCTCTTCTAGAATATCCCATTTCATGCTTCAGTAATCCTCACAACATCTGATGTCTGACCACCAGCGAATGAAGCCGGATCAATCACGGCTGTGGACACACCCAGTCTCCTAACCAGAGTGTTTGAAATAGTGCAGCCGGAGTAAATTACAAGGCAGCAGCTTCTCGCAGGGAGTCATTCTCTTCCTGTAGAAAACAATTAAACTGGGGAGAGGAGAACAGGGATAGGACTGAGCCTGCCAGTGACTCGTCCTCCTGTTTAACCAGCTGCACCAGACTGCACTTCCTGTTTGTCCCCCATGGTGCTTTTAATTAACAGGCAAATAGGCCAGACGCTTGTCACGGGGGCATCTCGGTTATTTCATGCGCTGTCACTAAGTGCAGCCAAGTCACGGTTCGATCTCCAAAGGGAACTAAATACAAACTAATGAGGATTAAGGGAAGTTTGTCACCTTACAAACCGCGGCCTGCAGGATGGCGTCAAATCCGCCCTCTGGTGCGTCCCGGTTGCGAGACACCATCTGCTTCTGCACCTCCTCGTTAAAGCGGTCCACTTTGTCCGTCAGTGAGACGATGTGGCGGAAACCGAAGGTGGGGACACAGTTGGGGAAGAGTTTGTATCTGTGGGGGGGGGGGGGGGGGGACAGAGAAGCAGAGATCCCTGAGGTGTTTCCTCCGAGAGTCACATCAGGACACAGCAGCAAAAACACTTTGAGTTTCATCTGTGTTTATCGAGGCTGGTTATGTAAATAAAGAAGATTTGATTTGTGAAAACAAGCAGGATTGTTTTGATGAGTTTGATGGGATCCATTTTAAAATCTAGGCTGTTTTCTTCTTTTATAAATAGGATGAGCAGCGGCAGAAGTCAGTGGTTCGGGGTCAAACTGTCGACATCTATCCCTTTAACATTTCTCTGCTGTGCTTGACTGTGTGCGACTGATAAACACACACCACACACACACACACACACACACACACACACACACACATGCTTGCACACAACCAAGGCCATAACCTAGATGGGAAGTGATGCGTGATGGTGGGCAGTGAGTTAGAGCGGTGCAGTGTCACCTCCGGGGCAATAATCGTGTGCCACAGCTTGTTACCCTCCATCTATTCTGCTCCTTTTCAGTTTGACCTCATCAACAGACGTGACCGGCCAGCGAGGAGAGGGGCCATTTTGAAAAACTGCCTATTATCAAGCTGCAGGATGTGAACGATGCGTGATGCGTGAAGGCACAAAACACAATGTGTGGCGTTAGAGGGAGATTTCCCCTTCGTCTGCTGCAGCACATTCAAGTCAAGTAAATACAGATCTAGCTAACCTACAACTGAACGTAAACAACAATGATATCCAGCAGTAAAACCTGCGTCCACTACCCACCCGCTACATGGATTCTCTTGATACTTGGGCGCCGTGTAGGAAAACGGGGACATGTTTTTATCCACGAAGGAGCCGAAGCCCAGCCTGAAGTTGCTGGTGAGCTTCCCCATCTCCTGGGCCAGCTTGGTGCCCAGGTTCCGGATGGTGTCCAGGTCGTCCTTCATGGACAGAGAGAGGTCCATCAGGTAGTAGAGGTCCACTGGGTAGTCCTCCACCTGCCGCACCTGCAGGCCAAACCACGTCTGGTCTCCTGGATGTGCAGGTGGAGAGAATCTCTCAGATGCTTTACTCGTTAAAACGTGAATTATTCATAAGAAAACTTATTTTAACTTCCCTCGTCCTCGTTCAGGGTTTTTCTCGCACTTTAAATGTTTATGATTCTTACCTGGCCTCAGACTGAGGGAGATTTTCTGAGGCATAATCTGAACCACATCGTCCTGGCTGGACCCGGAGCCTTTGGAACTCAGGGGTCTGTTCTGCAGGATTGAGAAGCTGCTGGTGGGGAACTCGATGGACCGAGCCTCGCAGCCCCTCTTCTCCAAGTTCTGACGGAAATCGCACCGTGACGTCAGAGTTCGCCCCTTCCCAAAATCCTGAAGGATGGATACCGAATCAAAGAAAGAGTTTTAGATATAATAAAACACACGTGAGCTACTGTTCCACCTCTGTGAAAACTGCTGGAACTCCCAACACACAAAGAGAGCTGAACACACACTCGTGCATATACACCTACTCTCCAGAATAAATCCAGAAAACAATGCAGAGGCTGAGTCGTACCTCTTGTGCGCACCAGGCGCAACTGGGATGAATCAGGAGACATTCTTCACAGGACGTAGCACTGCCACTCATACACATGTTGAGACCTGAGAAACAGGTGGAGATGGTGGAGAGGGATGAACAATGAGGAGTGTGGGTGAGGAAGGACTTAAAAGAACTGAAACAACAGAAAACCCTGTTCACAGTAATGTAATCTGATCCACAACAGTCGTAATTGTAGTGTTTCTTGGTTTGAGCTATAGTTTGTTGGCTTGTATTGGAAAGTCCATCATTACCTCCACCGAGGAGTCTTCAGTGCACTTTGTCTGTCAGCAGGATTACGGAAAACCTACTGAACCAATTATCTGTAAACTGGAAGGATGGGACGTGGGCAAACGAAGAACCCTTCAAATTGTGGTGTGAATCCAGGAAATGTTTTTATCACTTTCTTTAAAGTGCAAAACAGGCTGTTTTTACTTATTTTTCTTTTTGGACCGTTTGCCGGTTTATTTGTCAGCAGGATCACGATTTCAATTTTAAACTTAAAAGAACAAGTTTTAGTTTGGTGCAGATTTGCAGGATTTTAAACTATGTTTTAGGATAAAGTATTCAGGTCATCAGAGTATATTCTTATACTATGAGAATAATCGATTGTTCAGCCTCGGTGGACGTACGGGCTCTGAGTGACATTCTAGTGTTGTATTGATGCTTCTAGTGTTTCGACAATACATCACAATATAAAAGCAGCGCGCACGCACACACACACACAACAATACGTCACATCATAATCCCACAAAGAAAGCATGTGAGCGGTGACACATTTCCTGGTCAAGTGCATGTCGGGTGTGGTGACACCTCAGCGATGTTTCTGCAAATAAGCACATAAATATCAGCCAGTGCGAAACCCACAGGAACAGCTGTTCCGTCGAGCTTCTAAACAAATCATTTTGTGCATTTGATCCGTTCATATTCAAGCACTTCTACTTCAACTATGACTTTAAGGTTCAGGTGAAAGGGATTTATTGGCAAGAATTAGTTCTTAGTTAACCACAAGCTCTCTCATGTTTGGCGACATGCAACGTCACCACTAGAGGTCACTAAATACTACACACTGAACCTTTAAGCCTCTCGTAGATGCTACAGCATCTCCTATGGGACAACGCAGGTTCTCCACATGCTCCTGTTGTTTTGAACGAGTCAGACCCGGAAGATCTCCTGCTGCTGCTTCACATGGGAAAGACAAATGTCCGGACTCAATTGTTCCGGACATTTCCCAGAGTTCATGTCTGGAAACCGATGTTCAGGGCCTGTTCCTTCGATGCAAATTCACAGAACCTCAGTGACACGTGTAAGCGTCGACACATCAAACATCAACAACCGCACAAGGAGGCTCCTGTCGCCTCCATGTGGCCCCGGGTCAGCTGCTGCTGTCCCGGGTCAGCTGCTGCTGGTCCCGGGTCAGCACACCCTAGTGCACAGCTTGGCTCTGTATGGAGGTGGACACAGGCGGAGGAGGACACATTCACAGAGGACACCGTCCTTCTTACCTCGGACCGGGTGCGTAAAGGTCTGCAGGAGCGCGCAGCACAGAGCCGCGCGCCACATCCACGTCCCCGGGCTCCAGCGCATGGTGCCACTCGGCGTGCTGGTGAAAGGTCCGATCTCGATCTCTGCCCGACACGAGCTTTAATTACTTTCCCATCAGACCCCTCGCTGGGCTCGATGATGCGTGGAAACCACGACAGTGACGCGCGCGTGTCTCCTCCGGCAGCTCCACGGATCTGCGCTCATAACGAAGGGTGAACACCGGAGGAATCATCCGTTGGTCGGTTGTGTGTTGTCGGGGGGAAAAAAAAAATCCCTCCGGCAGACTTCCACGTCTCCACTACTTCCCCCGGAGACCGTGACAGCAGCCCGCAGCTTCTCCTCCGACATGTTGGTCCAAACACGGAGGAGCCCTGAGCTCCAGACGAGGCCTCGACACAAACACACCAACTCCTGCAGAGACTTTCTGCTCGCTGGACCAGTTCGATTCCCAGCTGCTATCTCCGCCCCTCCACAGGCACGGATTACATTAACTCCTTCCCTGCCCGGAGGACTGTGGGCTCCATGTTGGGAGTCGACACCCTGCAGAGGTACGGTGGCCGAGAGGGATCAACGCAAATCAAGAAAACACATGCAAATAGAAAACGTTGTGCAAATTAAGAAAACACGTGCACATGTAATAAACGTGCCAATTCAGAAAAATCGTGCAAATAGAAACATTCTGTGCAAATATAAGAAAACATGCAAATAGAAAAAAACATTTATCAATAGAAAATATCTATGAATGCATTTCTGTTTGTGCTATTTTTACAAAATATTTAAAACCTTTCAGTAGGCACCCATAATAGTAAGGGAGTCAGTGAAGGCTGTGCCGCCTCTTCTACCTCAAGAGGGAGCTGTTTTCATCTGGGTCTTAACCGAGCTCAACAAAAGCCCTCAAAGGAAACATCTCAGTTGTTCCCTTTCAAATCAAACAAAGACAGATGAAGCACAACAAAAGACCATATTTCAATGTGCATCCTTTATATTAATGGAACGTAAAACACTAACAAAGCTGCTGCTGTACAACGGTGAGCAACCTTATGAGCCACTTTACAATCTCTACAAACACATTCCTTTAAAAAAACAAAACAGATGTAGGCACTGTGTGAAAACCTTTGAACTCAGCACTGAAGAACAACCAAAAACAATCTGACGCTACCTGAACACAGACGCTATATTAAACTAACATTTGAGAACTACTTTCTAAGGCAAACAACTTTTTCAGCCGACATACGATTTGATTTTAGATTCATCACTTGAGTTGTAAAGAAAAAACCTGAAGGGGGTTGTGATGCTTTTTTTAACAAAGAAAAAACAAATCTCCAGCCTCCATCCTGCTCCTGCTCCTCGTGACTACGGGACATTCTCCGGCCCGGTCAGAAGCTCGGAGGTCATCTCCCTGATTCTCCCGAGCGGCAGGCCACAGAGGGCCCCCCGGTTCTTGGCCGTCAGTTCTACCAGAGCATTGACAATCCTCTGCCTCCCGACAACTGGGTGGTGCAGAGTCAGCTCTGCCATCAGGGTATCGAAGCTGCCCATGGTGCCGTAGTGTTGGGGCACAAACGTTGCCTTTGCTGTGGGCACGATGCAGACCGTCGTCCTGCTGTTGGTGCTGGAGCCCAGAGGCAGCTGAGAAATTCATTAGAGAGGACAGAGATTATTCATTATTATATTATAATGCACCTTTATTTTTGATAGGACAGAGAGCTAGCTATTTAAGACCTAGCACATCATATATTTTAACATATTTAAGACTATGTTATATAGTTGTATACTTTTTAAGATCCTGGGGAAACCCTGTTCCTCCACTATGCCCAGCACCTCTCACCGTTCTCTCAGTGCTGCTGGGGTCAGTCTGGGGTGGCTGTCGTGTGGTGGCTTCCTGTGAGGACTCCCGGATGCTGCCTGAGGCCTGGCTCAGACTCTGGCTCCCACCGACGGCTCCGTTGATGTGCTCCACATGTAAAGTACGGCCCTTCACGCTGAAGCCATTCAGCTCCCTCGCCGCAGCCTCGGCAGACTGGAGGCCAGTTACCGTCACTATGGCAACTCTGGAGAACGCAGCCAGCCAGAGGGTCAGTTCTTTCACATTAATGAGTCCACACGGAAAGTAAATCGCTGTTTTTCGCATCACTTTCTAACTGAAACCGATGAATTAGGATTTTTGATACAGTCAAAACTGAGGAGTATGTGAAGATCACCATGAATCTGATCTGTAAATAACGTTGTGAGAGTAAAGTCACAAATAATTAAGTGTAAACAGTTGATGTTCTCGTGCAGCTCACCTCAGATCTTTCTTTAAAACAGGGATGATGACTTCAGAGGGATGGTACTTCTCAAACCACGTCTTCACTTCACTCTGATGAAGATAAGATTCAGTTAAAGCCTGGATGCCCCCTGGTGGCTGCAATGGTACCATACAATGCATCACAGTGGATGGAAATGAACAAAGTTTAGATTTGATAACAATCGTGGTATTTATCCTGTAGTTGGAGATGGTACTTTTGTGTAGTATGCAGCAGAACAGTGTAAAGTCACCTCTGTCACGTTTGTGGGAAGGTTAGTGACGCAGAGCACTGAGCTCTCAGCCTCCTCACAGGGAGATTCTGCAGTTACAACAAACATTAAGGTTAAAAATCCTCCTCCACACTTACAGCTGTAGAGCTTTAGCTACATTCACCAACCACTCACCATCAGTTGGACCTTCTGAGATCGTGGTGGTGGTGTCCTGTCCCCCGTCAGCAGCTCCTGCGGGCTGCAGGTCTTCTTCAGCATCGAACCACGACTCGCTCATGTTGAGCTCTTTGCATGCAGCTCCTGCCCAACAAAGAATTGATTGGCTTATGGCTCTTTATTTAAAAACGTGTGAGAGATGCTTTTGCTTACTGGTCTGCTTTTCTTCCGGCTTGTTGGCTTCATGGTTAGCATCTCCTCCCTCAGGGACACAAGTGACGGCTCTCCTTGTTTTGCTGTTCTCCTCCTTCAGCTTTTTGTCCGAGTCTGACGATCCTGGGAAAAAGATCAACTGAATGAAATAAAGCCAGCGTTTTGCATTAGCTGTGCAAACTGACGACTAAACACCAAATAGAGACCAGTTAGGACCAATGAGACAACAACAAGCTGCTCACAGATTTTTTACTAGTAGCACTTATCTTCAACGTCTCATTGTGCGTTCATGTGATGAAGGAATAATCGGAAAAATGAATTCCCAACCGGGAAAATTCACGTGAACGCCGTCTCAAGTTGGAACAACTTTCTTTGATCTTCATTGTTATACAAATATTGGAAAGAGGCATCAGGGTTTAAATGCTTTAAACACATAAATACACACAGGTCGTTTCACAGAGTCCATGTTTTTCCCCACATTCCAACTTCAAAGCACGAGAAAACACTGAAGTCAGAACGACTTCACAAATCGGGACTTTCCAGGAGCATGTGAACAAAAGTCTGTTAACATACCTGGAAGCCATCGCTGCTTTGATCACCAGGACATCCATTTTCTTCAGCTAGTGTTGTATACCCCTGTGGCTCCAGGGCGTTCCTTAAAGTCAGATGAGACAACATTACAGCTGCCTGACTGTTGAATTACATCAGACACACACTCATTTATGTTCTTACGTACCGAGGGGGACGATCTTCCAGCACATCACCAATAATCTAAACAGAGACATTAGATCATTGTTGTTACATCTGTGGTTAAAAAACACCAAACCCCCCAACAGTTTAAATCATTCTGACATCAGTGGGTTAATGAGGCTCACATGTGCAGGGATGTAACCTGCTCCAGTAATACTCTTCTCTGAGTCAACACACAGAGGTTTAAGTTGCTCCAGAGGAACTCCCTCCAGGATCTGGTCCCTCATGTGGTTATAGTCACACTCCAGTTTGTGCAGGACAACTGAAATGTTTGCAGGAGGCTCCTTTGGCCTAAAGAGAATGGAGAACGATGAAAGGTTTGAAACTGCAGGTTTCAAATCTTTAATTGAGCTGCATTATAAACATTAACAGTTTGACGAGCATGTGAACTAGCAAATGTGAAATAGCAACCCATTATACTTTGACTAAAGCCATACAGATACGTTTCGTTTTAAAACTGAAAGCATTTTAGTCCGTTTTACACATTCGCTCCGAACAGCATTGGAAAGGCTTCTCTCGTTTTCTCTCATTTTGTGGGTCCGGATCTAAAAGGCAGTGACACGATGAATTCTCAAGTTCTCTACAGATGAGGCAACTGCTGCTTGTTGGTCACATCAACTTACGATGTTAGGAGCAGCAACTGTAACATTTACTGTATTTGATTTGACTTTCTCGTTTCCAGAAGTCTCCATTTCCGCCCGTCCGTACTACAACACAGGCCCGGAGTCGTGTGGACTGCAGGCGTAACCATAGCAACAGTGACATGTTTTAAAACTAAAAACACAGTTGTGCAGATGAAGTCTTTAAAATCAGGTTATGAACTGACCGGTATTGGTCCTTAATGAGCTGGTCTCCCTCAGCAGAGGGACAGTAGAGTCTCCAGCAGTGTTGCCTGCACATGAGGTGCTGCACAGCCAGGAGGCGCAGCTCTGCCTGCCGAGCACGCTCAACACAGTCACATCCCTTTCTCAATTTATAACCCAATCTGCAAAAAGAACAATAATATAATGAGGGATATTAGTTTTAATACTGCAGAAGAAAACATATTCCAGAGACTGTGTGTTTTGGTACTTTACCTTTTAATTTTCTCCTTTTGTTCCTTTTGAGCCGCGTTAAGTTTGATAAACTCCTGAAACCATAAACAGAAGCTGGTCTTATTCACAGGATGTGGGTATAAACCTGTCATTGTTTCATGCATCACTGTTTTTAAATGTTTGCTACAGGAAACATCCTCCGACACAACCTACACCCTGGTCTGAGCTCCGTCCAACACAGATCGTCGTAGTGTTTTCTCCTGAATGATATCAGGTTCATCCTGACAGCACTGTGGAGAACATATTTCTGTATATATTATCATTGTCTTTATTAACGTTTCAACCTTACCTCAGCCAGATAGTCCAGATCTGCCATGTGGACCTCGGTGATGACGTGCTTGTCGGCAGTTTGTGGATCCTCCGATTGGGTGAAAGTTGACACACGTGGTACAGACTCTGTGCCGACCATGACATCACAGGTGGGAGCGCAAGTTTTTGAGGTGTCCTCCTCGGCTGGAGACGTCACAGTCTCACTGGCGTCTGACAGTGCTTCACGATTAGTGGCGCCCGGTCCTGAGTGACTGTGCTTGCGGTCCTCCGGGAGCCTCTAAGCCAAGGATGCTCATATGGTCCCCCATGATGCTGTGGAAGTAGTCGTTCTGATCGTCTCCACTGAACGTGTTCTCCTGAACTCTTCTCTGATGAAACCATCAGAAATATATACATAAGAAAACTCATCCTTGATACAGCTGATAGCCAAGTTAACTTGTTTTACAACCTTTATTAACTAAGAATTCTTTTACTAAAAATGGACGTGAGAACTGTGGCATCAAGTTAAAAGATTAAATATCTTTTAGAGAAAGGTAGTTTGCCCTAGTTTGAGACTGAAGTTCCCAGAATTATCTACCTAAACAAAATTCAGTGTGACCCACAGCATTGCACGGCACTGCACACAGTTCACTCTTGTGCGCAACAGAGTCAAAGGTCAGATACACAGACTAGCTACTCACTGTAATTCACTGACTTCAGCACAGTTAGCAGTGACGTTAGCATTCCGGTCCTGCATCACTGAAATGTGGCTCTTGGGCTCAGGATTTCCTCTCTGACCACTTGGCTGCAGCTCCATGTGCAGAGGGAAGCTCACCAGTATGGCTGGATCCCTGCACACAGTGCCACTGCTGGCCCTCTGCCATGATGGTCAGAAAACAGGTCATTATTCATCAAAAGCATAGAAAAAGTTAAAAGACTAAACCGGTGTTTAAACATCCGGATAGAAAACTTCATCCCCCCCCTCTTTGAGTTGGCCTGGTACCTGTGGATAGGGCTGTTATAGGCTGTATGCACAAGCTGTTTGCTGATCACCTCATCTGGCTCTCGGGTGAACTTCTCCCTCGCATTATTCGGACGCATCTGTGTTTCGGGCAGTTCTTGCAGGAGGTGAAAACAAACGGGACAAAATGTTTAATGCAGCAGCTGTCGACCAAACATCTGAGCTCATTAGATCAGGGAGCAGTTAAAACAAGTTCCAGACTAAAATGTTTTTCACGGATTTCTAGGTGTCGTGTTATTGAAAACAGGAAAGTCAATGTCAAGATGATTTATCTTCTGCACTGGAGTTGTAGGCAAAAGGAAAAAAACACTTTTGGACTCGGGTCATTTTCTCTGCACCGGTAATAACGTCATGTGCTTCCCTCTTTCCTCTCATCTCGCCGCCATTTTCTTCCTGTCAACGCCACGAGTGCAATGCATGATGGTATATATTGCACTGTTGGAGACAGTCTATGGTCCAAGGCTTGAATTGTAATGTTCTCTGTTTGACAAGCTCATGTAGCTGGACCTGTTCATCCATCACTACCAGTTACACTTGTGTTTCATATTTGTCATCACTGTGCAGTGTGTGAGATTTGCATTTTACCACATCTGCACTTCTTGCTCCTGGTGTTTTAGATCTAAGGAATAAAACATTGTCCACAGTAAATCCCAGTAAAGTGATGAATCCTTAACTTGGGTGTTATCAATTCACTGCAAACGTACATCTGTTGGTTGCACGTGATGGTCGGCTGGACAGGAGCGATCCTTTCCCTGTTATCTACTTTAGTTATAAAACAAAACTGTCATTGATTACATGCACGTGTCGATGAGGTACTGGAACGTGAATGAAGGATTGTTCACAGACTTACACTTCACATAAACATGATATGTAGACAGTTCCAACGCAGAGTGTCTCTGCAGAAACTGGTGAAACCCTCCTTCATCTACAAGAGAGAGAAAGATTAAACTTAACTTTCAAACATTTCATTGTTCATCTTTTAACCTTTTTACTGTCATATTTTCTGCTTCTTCTATTTAGTCTTTCATCTGCTTGTAATCAATTTTCAATCTGTTCATTTCCATCCACATGTTGTCCCAAAATAAAATGACAAACATTTAAACTGATGATTGAGTCGTTCTTTCTGAAACATACCCAGTATGATCCTTCTGTCCTGCGGAGTCAGACCGAAGTACCAGCCCTGCAGCTTGTGGTCAGTGAGCGACAGGTAGCGATGAGCCTCCACCAGTCGAACACAGACCTGCAGCAGGAGGAGGAGGAGGAGCTCGTGGTCACCTGCTCGGTGGAATGAGTTTAAACATGCTCACTTACAGAGGAGGGAGAGGTTGTTACCTTTGCAGAGGAACTTCCTGTACTTGTCTGTTGATGGAGACAGAGATGGATGAAGCGTCAACAACAGGAACTTGATCATGGGGACATTTCACAACTGGGTCCTTTCAGAGACTCGACCACTGTACGGATTCAAACCCACTGTACGGATTCAAACCTCCAAACCCACTGTACGCATTCAAACCTCCAAACCCACTGTACGGATTCAAACCTGCAGAAACCCACTGTACGGATTCAAACCTCCAAACCCACTGTATGGATTCAAAGCTCCAAACCCACTGTACGGATTCAAAGCTCCAAACCTACTGTACGGATTCAAACCTGCAGAAACCCACTGTACGGATTCAAACCTGCAGAAACCCACTGTACGGATTCAAACCTGCAGAAACCCACTGTACGGATTCAAACCTCCAAACCCACTGTACAGATTCAAACCTCCAAACCCACTGTACGGATTCAAACCTGCAGAAACCCACTGTACGGATTCAAACCTCCAAACCCACTGTACGGATTCAAACCTGCAGAAACCCATTGTACGGATTCAAACCTCCAAACCCACTGTACGGATTCAAACCTCCAAACCCACTGTACGGATTCAAACCTCCAAACCCACTGTACGGATTCAAACCTGCAGAAACCCACTGTACGGATTCAAACCTCCAAACCCACTGTACGGATACAAACCTCCAAACCCACTGTACGGATTCAAACCTCCAAACCCACTGTACGGATTCAAACCTCCAAACCCACTGTACGGATTCAAACCTCCAAACCCACTGTACGGATTCAAACCTCCAAACCCACTGTACGGATTCAAAGCTCCAAACCCACTGTACGGATTCAAAGCTCCAAACCCACTGTATGGATTCAAACCTCCAAACCCACTGTACGGATTCAAACCTGCAGAAACCCACTGTACGGATTCAAACCTCCAGAAACCCACTGTACGGATTCAAACCTGCAGAAACCCACTGTACGGATTCAAACCTCCAAACCCACTGTACGGATTCAAACCTGCAGAAACCCACTGTACGGATTCAAACCTGTAGAAACCCACTGTACGGATTCAAAGCTCCAAACCCACTGTACGGATTCAAACCTCCAAACCCACTGTACGGATTCAAAGCTCCAAACCCACTGTACGGATTCAAACCTTCAGAAACCCACTGTACGGATTCAAACCTCCAAACCCACTGTACGGATTCAAACCTCCAAACCCACTGTACGGGATTCAAACCTCCAAACCCACTGTAGGATTCAAACCTGCAACCAGAGATTCAACCTCAAACTTTTACGGATTCAAACCTCCAAACCCACTGTACGGATTCAAACCTGCAAAACCCATGTACGTTATTTCAAAGCTTCTACTCCACGCGGATTCAACTGGACACGGTTCTGCACGGATCAAACTGGGAAAGTTCCACTGGGACAACTGAGAACACGTTCCACTGGGCCATACCTGGAACACGGTATTCTGCACAGGACAACTGGGACACGGTTTCAGCACTGGGACATACTGGGACAACCTTCGCACTGGGGACTTACTGCCGACACGGTTCCACTGGCGACTAGTGGCACGGTTTTCTGCATTCTGGACGGGTTTTCTGCACTGGGACTTACTGGGACACGGTTTTCTGCACTGGGACTTACTGGGACACGGTTTTCTGCACTGGGACTTACTGGGACACGGTTTTCTGCACTGGGCCATACTGGGACACGGTTTTCTGCACTGGGACATACTGGGACACGGTTTTCTGCACTGGGACTTACTGGACAAGGTTTTCTCTTGGGGGACTTACTGGGACACGGTTTTTGTGTTGGGGGACTTACTGGGACAGGTTTTTCTGTTGGGGGACTTACTGGGACACTGTTTTTCTGTTGGGGGACTTACTGGGACACGGTTTTTGTGTTGGGGGACTTACTGGGCTTCTCGACCACCGCGTCGTAGAGGACCGGGATCTGCCGGGGTGCACCACCACGCCCGCGTACTGATTAACCGCGTAGCTCTGTCCGGGGAGGAGCAGCTCGCAGGGGAAGGTCACCGGGAAACACGGCCACACTGTCTGGAAGCAAATATTAATATAATATAATATAACACACAGATATTCAACAAACACACACACGAGTGGAGTCCACCTCCATGAATCCACCTGAGCGGTTCACACGGTGCGAAACCTCCATCACGACCGGAACATGCTACTTAGCTTAGCGAGCTAACCTAGCTTACTTAGCTTAGCGAGCTTGCTAAGCTAACTTCGGCTAAGCACCAACGAGAGTACAACAACAACTTTAACTTTTAATTTCCAGTAAAACTCCGCGTTAAACGCGTGTTACCTGGTGTGTCGCCATTTGCAGCTTCTTCACATGAACGGAACCGGGTTCAGTCGAACTGCAGGTTCCTGTCTCTGCTCGTTAGCTTCGTTAGCTTCATTAGCGTCACTGGGCGAGCAGGTGGACTCTAAAGGTTCAATCACACAAATCACACAGACAGTAAATCCTCATCCCTGTTTGTGAATTATTATACAAAACATCTGTTTGTTTTATACTTGTTTGTGTGATTTGAATAAGAACGTATTATTCTTATTCTTAGTCATTCTGCATTTAAATCAACTTTAATAATCACATCATAGAGATATTACAATTCAATGAAAAAACAGAACAAGTACCTGATTAATCTTGAAAAATAAAATACATACACAATAATCAAATTGAAATATTGCCCTTAACTCTACAAAAAATGAAATAAAAAGTATAAATTGTTGATTGTTTCACATCCTAACAGCTTTTAACAGCTGTAACAACGTGAGATGAACATTTTTATAATAAACCTCTAGTACTATATTATCTATTAAAATACATAAACATGTGCACTTTGAAATTAAATGCCTAACGCAACCAAAATTGTATTAAAAAACATTTTAACCGCTCGAAAACTAACTGAAAACTTTAAATAAAGTTTTTTTTAAACTTTGACACTGGTATTAAATAGAATATTCTGTAGTAGTAAACAGTTCTTTGAGTTGAACTAAATATTTAGGTCCCTACTTAAGAAAAAGTAGTAAAAATACAATATTTTAAATTCAATATTGTGACATATTTTATCCATGTTATAAATATACTTATACCATGTTTTAAACCTCTATTCATCATCCCACTTAACTAACAATACAATATTTTCCTGTTTTGTTCCAGGATAATTTTCCCAGTAAAACGGGGAAATCCAACTTCTCCAACTGCACCATTCATCAGAATATCAAATCAGTGAGTTAATAACGCTGACGTTGTTTTCCACACAGACCTCAACAGTCAGGGAATCTCCCCATCAACATACATGATCTGCTCACATAAGACATTTGTGATTGAGTTACCTACTTCCTCTCACTGCGTGTATACATTATACATTTTTATTACAACCCCTCATTCTGCAGCACGTTGTGTGTATTTAACAAACACTGCCTCTTTATTCATTGTTCCCTCCTATGAATCTGTCCTTTTATTTCACATCCCATTGTCTCTGGAAGGTTTTTTCTGATTTACTTTTTAAAAGCTCTTCTTAATTTATTGATTTATTTTGTTTGATTTTTATTTATTTAATCAAATTTGATATATAGACCCATTAACTGGGTTTATTGAACAATGTTCGTCCTAATAAACATTTGAAAATGTGTGTAATGTGAGCTGGTAATAGTCAGTGCGGTTTTGCTGAATGTTTATAGCATTATTGAACATATAGAGCTCTCTGGAAAGATAAAGTGAGTTATTTGAACCCTTTCAGTCTCCATACACTTACAGTTAGTGCTCAGAGCCCATTAAAGCATCACACAAGGATCCTGTTGTGTTCTCTGCTGCAGCCACAGGGAAGATGATTACATAATGCTGACGTCAGCTCGTGGAAAAGTCAGGGACAGAGTTGTTGTGCTACCAGGACACATTCAACACCCCAAAACTGATAAGTGCTACTTTTAACTCTGTGCAATTCAGTTGTGCACCTTTTATTGTACTGTGGGGGGGATTGAATGTGCAGCTGAGAGCGTAAAACACATATTAGAAAAGCTTCAGATCCCAGCTCCCACTCTACACCCACCACTCGCAGACAGAAAAAGAAAAGGCAGACAGAGAAGCTGCAGCCTGTGGATCAGGAGCAGTTTGTCTATTGTAACATGTGGTTTGACTCAGCATCATGTCTCACTCTCATCAGCAGGAAGAAGCTAAAGAACTGTTTTACACTTTTACAATGCAGTAGTAGCCTACAATTCCTTCCAGAGATGATAACCTACCTACCTACCTACTACCTACACTACCTCCTACTACCTACCTACTACTACCTTACCTACCTACTACTACCTACTGTACACTACCTACTCCTACCTACTCCTACCCTACCTACCTACCTACCTACTACTACCTACTTACCTACTTACCTACTTACCTACCACTACACTACTACCTACCTACTACTATACCTACCTACTACCTACCTACTTACCTACCCTACCTAACTACTACCTTTCCTACCTACTTACCTACTACCTACCTACCTACCTACTCCTACCTGCTACCTACCTACCTACCTACCTTACCTACCTACCTACCTACTACTACCTACCTACCTACCTACTACTACCTACCTACCTACCTACCTACCTACTTACCTACCTGCCTACCTACCTCCTCTACCCTTTCCTACCCTTACTTACCTACCTACCTACCTACCTACCTACACCTACTACCTACCTACCTACCTACCTACCTCTACCTACTACCTATACCTACCTACCTACCCTACTGCTACCTACCTACCTACTTACCTACCTACTACCTACCTACTACCTACTCCTACCTACCTACCCTACCTACCTACCTACCTACCTACCTACCTACCTACCTACCTCTACCTACCTACCTACCTACCTACCTACCTACTACCTACTACCTACCTTACCTACCTCTACCCTACCTACACACTACCTACCTACTACCTACCTACCTACCTACCTCCTACCTACTCTACCTACCTACCTACCTACCTACCTACCTACTACCTACCTACCTACTCTACCTACCTACCTACTCTACCTACCTACCTACCCTACCTACCTACCTACCTGCTACCTACCTACCTACCTACCTACCTACCTACCTACCTACCTACCTACCTACTACCTACTACCTACCTACCTACCTACCTACCTACCTACCTACCTTACCTACCTACCTACTCTTACCTACCTACCTACTACCTACCTACCTACTACTACTACCTACTCGTACTACCTACTACCTACTTACCTACACCCATACCTACTACCTACCTACCTACCTGCTTACCTTACACTACCTACCTACTACTACCCCCTACCTCACCTACCTACCTACCTACCTACTACTTCTACCCTACTATACTACCTCTTACTACCTACCTACCTACCTACCTACCTACCTACCTACCTACCTACCTACCTACCTGTGTAATGACTCTGTATAAGGTAAACTGTATACAGTATATTCTTTGCGGGACACCCAGCTGCTCGTGTCCTGGTAGTTCAGGTCTCTGTGCACTAGAGGGCAGCCATGGCCAGCGTAAATAAATATGAGCTCCCATGAAAAGCTGACATAAGTAATGACTTGTTGTGTGTGTGTGTGTGTGTGTGTGTGTGTGTGTGTGTGTGTGGTGGTGTGTGCGTGGTGTGTGGTGTGTGTGTGTGCGTGTGTGGTGCGTGTTGGGTGTGTGTGGTAGAGTTTCAGACAGAGTTATGGTAATTAGCACAGTGCGAACACAAGTTAGCCAAATAATGTGAAAGATTGTGCTGGTTCCTTCCCGGCAGCGTGACCCATATTTCTCAGTAGCCGGAGTCGTTCACTCTCTCAAACTGCAGTGAAAGGAGGCTTTGTGTGTGTGTGTGTGTGTGTGTGTGTGTGGTGTGTGTGTGTGAGCACCTGCCTTAGTCTTTAAAGAAGAAACCATATAATGCTTGAGCGGCCTTGTCTTTGCCTTGTGTTTGGATTAATAATTGACGTGGACGCGGCTCGTGGTCGTGTATTAGGCCCACGATGTCTGTTGAAGGACCCATTAGCTTCACTCTTCCTCTGCTCCAGCCCCGGGCCATGTATCACGGACTCTGTTATTGACCCAGGGAGTTGTTTACGATGCAGCCTTGTTTGTTTCTTACGTGTCGGTGCCTAAAACGTAATGTATACATCTGTCCATACCTTGATTTAATGTTAATGTTGTGTTTCCAGGTGAATATATGGGGCTGGACTGTGGCTCAATTCAGAGGCTGCATCCTTCGGAGGCTGCATTTGAAAAACTAGCAACTAGACCGTTCCCATTTTGATGCGTCCTTCCCTCCCCAAGACACGAAGGCTCCAGCAGGTGGATCCTTCCCGGCCCAACCTACCCCAGGATTCAGTGAGGAGCCGTTTTCTCAAATGTGTACTGGTGCAGGGAAGCTACAAGACATCCAATGCTTGAGTATCAGGCTTCAACTCGATCGAACAGCTAAAGGTACACGTTAAAAAAACAGGGGCCATTGACATTTTCTTTTCATGTCCAATTTCAGCTCTGTTGCTAGGTAAAAACAAAATGCACGGGACGAGCCGGTGATACCGATCACAGAAGTCCTCTGTAGTCCGGGCCGTCTCATGTGGCCTACTGAGGAGGTGGTCCTCACGGGGCCAGGTGGACCCTGAATGGAGACACAGCTTGTCCCATCTCAATCTGACGAGAGCTAACGTGCTAATGTAGCTGCACATCACAGCTACCGTGCGAATATTCACATTTTTATTTCTAAAAAACAGTTTATCAATCCAGGAAATAGTCAGGGGGTGAGAGGGGGGGGGGACGTTTGTGTTTCCAGTGGATGATTTGGGGCATAAAACGAATTCTACTTCTAAATGTGTCTTGTTCCACGCACACACACACACACACACCACCACCACACACACCACACACAACCACAACAACACACAACACACACACACACACACACACACACACACACACCTCCGACAGCAGCTTTCGATGAAGAGCAGCGAAGTAAAGGTAAAAAACAACATCAGTTATGAATGCGACCCGCACGCTGAGAGCAGGGCCGCTCCCATGAGCTCGCTGAGAGGCCTCTCACGGGGGCCACGGCCTCGGGGCGATGGCAGTTAGTGTAGCTACTGGAGACGTTTACACTCGGTGCTTTCATAAGGCTCAACACCAGGCCGACTGCTGCCGGGGCCATCAAAACAAGGCCCCAGTCCAGAGCACCGCTGTTTTATCAGTTACCATCATTGCTTCATGTTCCAGGACAAATCTAACACCAGGTGACATGAGGAGGCCGACACTGTAAAAACAACAAAATCAGACAGACGTGCCCGAGGGGGGGGGGGGGGGGGGGGTTTGAGGCCGAGCTTCAATGAGCTGTTGAAATGAAGCAAACATCACAAGATGGTTGTGAAACAGCACAAAGCTCACACTTCCTCAGGCCTCAGAGTTCACATATCACCAAACAACACAACACGGTGCCAAACACACAGTTTGGAGCAAATGATTACCTCCGGAAAAAATATGGTTGCACCCCCCCCCCCCGTCTGTCTGCTGGTTTGTTTGTTTGTAAACAAGATTACGCAAAAAACACCAGACGGACTTCCACAAAACTTAGTGGGAGGATGTGGAACGGGTCAGGGAAGAACACACAACAATTATATGTGCAATAACTATCACACACACACTACAGACACACTACATACAGTTAAAGTTGTTTCTTCAGTTGCAACGATTATCACACTGCACCTTGGACTGTATATAGTTTGAGTTTTGTATTGTCTTTGTCTTTTTCTCATAGTTAATCTCTTTCTACCTTGCTTTTATTTGAATTCAAGCATTCCTCAAAATAAGTACAGGTTCCCTTTCCAGCTCTTCTCCCACAACTCTATGTACTAGTCACTTTCCGTCGCAACACGTTGTAGAAATATCCAACAGCTTTTAAAATGAACTAGAATTTAGCAACTGTTTGAAATCTCTCGATGCAACTCGTGAGGTCCTCTTAATTGTGGATTATCTTATAACCCGAGGTTTACTGTGTGGTAATGTTGTTCAGCACAAATGTAATAATGTGTAATATACACCAATGAGCAACATCGTTAAAACAGGTAGCCGGGTTTAATGTTGATCCTTGTACTTTTATGTTTGCACGATCCGTCGGTAAATAATTCACAGCTTGACACTAAAACCTTCAGAACAGGAGAAACAGGAAGACATTTCTGACGCTGCCGTTTGTTGCTGGTTCGGCGTTTGCCGAATTATTCATGAGCTTCAAGCATTAGACTTGACAGAGCTGGGAGTGAGCCATAAATATTAAAATATCCAATACTTGCACATACGTGAGGTTGAAGCTTCATCTACAAGCAGAGACAACACCAGGATAAAGAAACGGAGGTAAATTATTTAATATTGAAGGGATTTTTAACCAATTAATACATATTTCTATAAAGATATATATTATATATTACTTTATCTGTATATTCTACAAGGGGTGTCTGATAATTTATACAAATCTATGCTCTTTTTTAACTTTTACTTTGTGAAATATAAATTACCACCACACTTAGTGATGCTTACGTACTTAAATAACTTCGCACTATGCAAATGTCATATATAAATTTGACTCTATGCCTTTAAAAAAAATGTAAACACCAGTTACAGTGTCGACAAAATGAAACGCATGGAACCAGGATGGTTTTTTCCGCTCTCGTACACGGATCCCCGACGCGGCTGAAACACATTTGCCACAAGTTAAGAGAGAGTTAATGATTAGCCAGTCAGGAGAGGCATGTGACTCAGGAATCAGTCAGGTCAAGCACAGTGACTGCCAGACCACAGCAGCCAGTCAGCTGACCGGCTGACTGCAACAGGAGTGTGGGGGGGGGGGGGAGAGTGAGGAAACACACCAGGACTGCAGGCAGTGAAGCATAGAGGACCGTTTATTGTACCCAGTACAGATTATTATAAACTCAGCAGTGTAAGAAACACGTTGTGAGGGGAGTGGACTGAAGCCTATACAAGTGCAGACGATCCCTGCGCCCGGGGTGGATCCCATGATGCCGTGCGTCTTGCATAGACACACGTCTGCAGGCGTGATAGTAACAACTCCTCATCCGACCCCAGCACAGGGCTCTCCTGAAGAAACAGTCTGCAGTAGCTGCATCGCAAGGGTGGAGATGGGTTTTTAAAAAGGTACATGTCTATTAAAGCCAGAACTATACAGCTCATACATTAAAAACAAAACAAATGCAGCCTTATAGCAAAAATATATACTTTATATAAGTTTGTCTTTGCCCCCATTCAGAAACAGAGATCATGAACACAAGAAAATTGCAGAGAATATCACAAATATCTTCTTTGTCCAGAGACGGTAAAGCGATATGTTAGTGGGCACACAGTCTCGACTGATTACACCATGCAAAGAGAAGCAGGAGGTTTCCAGTTGACAGCTCGTGATTGGCGGAGAGGTGTCCCCCCCCCCCCCAAAAAAAAAAGAGGTCGTCAAAATTCCACCCCTCTTTTCTTTTTTTATTAATTTGCATGCAGCTTCCTGATGCTCCTGCCATACTGGTGCATCAGAGGGACGAGTACACTGCCAAGGAAACGTGAAGCACCGAGACAAAGTTATGGAAAAGAAGAGGAGCAACGTGACCATTTATCATACATAATAACTTCTTAGGCTTTTTGGGAATTATCTGGCAAAATACGTGTTATGTATCCCTTTCCAAATGGAGGAGATGGAGTGCTGATCGCCGCTAAAAGTCGAGCGATGAAAAGGAGCCAGCAGTAATGAACAGAGACTGGAGGAGTGGACTGTATAGACTGAGGGCTCCTACTGGGGGGGTGCAGTCTCTAAGGGGAGGCAGATACAATCTCTTACGAGTGGAGAACCATTAAAGAACATAACATTTACACGAGAGAGCAGCCCGACCGACTGAAATACAGCAACGCCCCCAGAACCCCGAGAGTTCTGGGTGTCTAAAATAAAACTAGCTGTTGTCCTATCTACAGAACACAAGAAGCCGACTGATGTTTTTTTTTTTTGTTAATCCGTCTTTTTGCAATTTAAAGCCCTTTCGCGGATTTTGTCGTTTAGATGTGGTGACGTAAAAATGTGGGGGGGGGGGGGGGGGGGGTCCCAAAAAAGGCAACTATAGAATAATGCTGCATTTTATATATATATCTTATTAGATTTTTTTTTTTTTATGTTTTCAACTCTTATTTGATTGTACTTAAGAAAAGCAGATTGTCACAAAATCTGAAATGTAACAACGTTTTGCAGTCCCGTACAAAGGGGGGGGGGGGGGGGGGGGGGCGCAGCGGGGAAAGTCTGCCAGTTCGTTTAAAGTTGGCGGGCTGTGGCCTCGCTTCGTTTGGTCTCCATAGCAACAGTAGCCCCTCTCCTTACGCTTGTGAGAGCGACCGGTTCCAGTTCAACGTCACCGGCCTCACATCCCTCTCCCTTTCTCTCTCTCTCTCTCTCTCTCTCTCTCTTTCTCCGTCGTTCGTGTGATGGTGCAGTAGAAGAGCCGTCGCAGGTTTTTCCCTCGTTCATTCTTGGCTTGGGAGTCGAACAGAGTTTTTAATAAAGGTTTTCCAGGGAGCGGGAGAAGGAACAGAGCAGAGCGCGAGGTCCCATCTTCCGAAAGAAGCTCGCCAGGTCCAGCTCTGGGTTTTCTTTTAAGAGTGGGCGTCGAGAGACTTTGGGAGTGTTTGCGTGTACGTGTGTGTCGTGCGTCAGGACGCCGGATGCTGCGTGCTAGTAGCCGTAGCCGTCTGAGAAGGGCAGGCCCGCCACACACTGCTCCCCGCCGTCCAGCAGGTAGGGGGCGGACTCTTCGTAGTGGGTGAGGGGCACGGTGTCATCGTCCACCCCCGGCAGGCTGTCCGGGTCGACCTTCAGGTTGGGCCTCTGGTTGTCGGGGAAGGCCATGGAGAAGAGAGCCTCGGGGTCGCACACGAACTTGTACACGTATCGTTCACCAGCCACCTGAGAAACAAGACAACAGACATATTGACTCTCGTGGGAAAAGTTGCAGGACTCGTGTATTTTGTAGAATAAAAGATGGCGGCTCGCAGGCTAATATTCACTGCATCTATTTAGCTGCTATAAGACTATGTCATAGCATCCCCCCCCCCCCCCGAATCAGCTCATAACAGCTGGGAGAGGAGTGGAAGCAGAGAAAAGAAAGGGGTGAACGTGCCTTTACCTTCTGCATGATGCCCTTCTCGTAGTAGTAACGCAGCGAGCGGCTCAGCTTGTCGTAGTTCATCGCCGGCCGGTTCTTCTGGATGCCCCAGCGACGAGCCACCTGAGGGGAAAGAACCCATAGATCACAAATCGGCTCTGTAAAGTTCAAACATCCGTGCAGTTGTGCAAAGTGGGGACTAACCTCTTCGGGCTCGATGAGTTTAAACTCCATGCCGCGGCCGGTCCAGGCGATGAAGTGGCCATTGGCCGGGTCATCCAGTAAAGTCACCAGGAACTGCCAGAGCTGCAGGGAGCCGCGGCGCTGGTAGGGAGGTCCGTCACGGTACACTGAAGGTTCCTGTTTTACTTTACCTGCGAGAGGAAGAAGAGCGAAGACGAGAGGACAGAAAGACAGGAAGAGGCAGAAGGGGAAACGTGTCAGTCAGCGCTGTGCTCCACCACGGCCACAGTGTGGTGAGACATTCCTGCCAGATGGCGACTGTGAAGAGGACTCGCTGTTCATTATGTACCACGAGCAGCCGAAGGACCCAGCTCTGCTCACAGGAGCCCACTTTAGAGAATCTAACAGAACTTGGTTTTTCTTGATCTTACCTTCTAATCTTTCAGGGACCACACAGGTATCGTCGAAGTAGAGCTGAGGGTCTCTGTCGAAGGAGAAGCCTGCGATTGGAAAAAATAAATAAATCTAAAATCAGATGAAAGTGCGACAGCAGGTCGAGCGAGGTGGTCTCACACGAAGGCCAATGACCACAGATCAAAACTGCCTGCACAGCAATATGGCCGGGCAGCTACACAGGGATTCACTGATAGATTAACTTCTCCTTGAGTTGTCATTTCAATGCTGCCGACTGCTACTTTATCACCCGCTGAGTTTTCAGCAGCTCGATGAGTCACAAGGTTCAGGGTCACAGAGGAGGAATTTAAATTAAACGTGTCGATGTCAAATGAAGACAATATCCTGAACTTACTTTCATGGTTATTTTGGTAGAAGCTCCCCGCTCTCCCGAAGGATGACTGACAGTTTGGCACTTCTGTAAACAAAGGAGACAGGAGCATGAATTTAGACCAACCGTCCTCACCGTCCTATCAAATGTGTAATACATCAAAACCCAGCTCACAGCTGACAGATATATTTGGACGCCTGCCACCGTGCACAGAGATACGCAGCTTTGATATTGTATCTGCAGCGAGTCGTGCGCTTCCCTCTGTGTTTATAGAGACATCCAGGCCAAGCTATATTAGTGCGTTAGGTCACTCTGACAAATATACAGTATGGAAATAAAAGGTCAAAAGACACGGTGGCAGCTTTTCTGTCCAACCAGCAGCCATGTTCATCCGCAGCTCCAATAGCTGGGCTGAAAAACGTCCGCCCACGCGCACAGAGGGGTGGACCAAAGCCCAGATCAGAGTACACTGCTCAGCACACAACATCCCTTGCATGTCCGCCAAGCCCTTAAATGGGATTAGCACCATGGTTGCTGTATTAAATCTCAATGACAATCAAGTTATGCCAGTCCTCCCCCGAGGGGGTCGAGGCCTGTCTTCCGTTCGCAGCGTTTCTGTCCCTTCCACTCCTCTATTTCCTGTCTGCTGATAAGATGGCCACAGATCAATCATGAACGAGTGTTTCCTCAAGTCTCGGACTCAGGAAAGAGTCTGCAGGAAGCAATCGTTACTGCCAAGTCTTAGAAGAACTCTCGAAACTCCTCCGGCCTAATGCAATGTGCACGGATTCAAACTGTGGCTGTATATCTGTCACTGAACATGCACATCGCCCGTCCATCTCCAGATACAAGGCCTGTGACGTAGGTATTTAAAGACCAAAAGAAGCTAAGAGGATTTGTCATTACATCACTACCCTGCCAGCCGCTCACACAACAGGCAGGAGAGAATGAGCCCGGCTGAACGAGATAAAGATAAAGAACAAAAGCTGCAGAGTCTCAGGAAAAGATGGTGCCAATGCATCAGAGCGGGCACAACAGCTGGGCGTGTGGGCGTCAGGATCAAACAACGCACAACCCACACTCACTCTGCCTCGTTTGATTTACACAACACGAGTAAACAGCATCTCTGTCATGACTGATTGACAAGGAAGCCTCGTTCGGCCCCTTGAGTTTTCTGTAAAAACCAAGCAGCGAAAATCCTGCAGGTCACCGAGTCCTCTGAGGACGCTGGCCTAGATCTATTCCAGGTAGGCTCATTGAAGAGGTTCGCTGCACCTGGCTGGATGACCCATTTACTTTTTGCCCGTGGAGGCTTAAGCGGAGCTAAAAGACCCACTTTACTCCTACTGCCGTGACTCCGGAGGAACAACACATATTAGGCTCCGAGTCTTGAGTGTGTGAAATGAGCGTCTGTGTGACCGGGCCTCTGCTGCATGCTAAAACTCACAGGCATGTGTTGCTGCCCAGAACAAACATGGCCAAGCACATTCCTCGCCCTCTGCTCGCTCTCAGCTCCGGACAATTACTTTCACACTGATAGTGAGAGACTTTCATACTGGATTCTTTTATCCAACTCCTGCTACTCACCAGAATCAAAGCAGAAGTCACGGGGCTCCTGTTTGATGGCCATGGGATGGAAGGAAGCCTGGCACTGAGGGCCCTGGGGTGGACCTGGGGGGCCCATGGTGGGGACGCCCTGCTCGGCGTACCGTGGGTCGATGAGCTCTTGTTTGAAGCCCTGGGGAGGCACTGCCACCAGCGGCTCTGACATCTGGCGGTGGTACGGTGGCCGCCCGTCACGTGGCAGGTTGTTGTTGTTGTTGTTGCTGCTGGAGGCTGGGGCAAGAACTGGGGGCGCCCTTGACTCTCTGACGGGGGGAAAGATAGACATGGCTCTGACATCTGCCTCTGGAACCTTAAGATGGAAGAAATGGCCAAACAATGTGATTAATGCTGGAAAAGACACGACAATAATTGTAAAGTCC
This sequence comes from Reinhardtius hippoglossoides, assembly GCA_006182925.3. NCBI lineage: Eukaryota > Metazoa > Chordata > Actinopteri > Pleuronectiformes > Pleuronectidae > Reinhardtius > Reinhardtius hippoglossoides. Next base: position 2,213,236 of record CM031682.1, on the reverse strand, counting down.
AACTCTAGGTAAAGAGGCGCGTGCTCACCTGTGCTCAGGTGTGAAGTTGTTGGCATCCTGACCGATGGGTGCACAGGGCACGGCGAAGGGTGGGCTGTGGCTGTGGACTGGGAGTGCTTGCTGGTTGGGCGGCCCTGCTGTGATTGGCTGTTGTACGTGCACCGGACGCGGCCCCGGGGTCGGATTGGCTACATGGGAGTGAGGCGGGGGAGTCTGCTCGCTCAGTGGGTGCGTTCCTGGCGTGCTGTTGGGGCCGCAAGGAGAGACCGGCGTTGAGGGGGGAGTTAATGGCTTGTACCCTGGGGTGGGCTTCCTGTCGCAGGCACTGTGGATGAAGAGACGGGGCAGAGGAAGAGTCAGAACTCGTATCATTCTGAGACGAGTTCTGCTGTTGTGCGCCGGACAGCTTGGACTCTACGAACCTGTAGCTGTAAAGGCACTTCTCGCCGTAGGGCATGGGACTCCTGTCCTGGCGGCAGGGGGACAGCTCTTTGGAGCGGGTCAGCTCTCTTTTGATCTTGGCTGGTGGCGGGCCATGAAACATCACTAGATAGAAGGAGACATGCGGAGAAACAACAGAATGCATTAGATAAACTCCAGATATCACCTAATTGAAGCTATAAACAGAAGTGCAGCAGTTATCTTAACAACGTTTGGATCTGATGGATAAATGGACGCATGGACAGCGTCTGTGTACCCCCCCCCCCCCCCCCCCCCCCCAACTGACAGAGCCACTTAGCAGCTATTTATCATCCGCCCTAATGACGCTCGACTCCACGCTCTGAAAACAGCCATCCATCCACCAGCGCTAGGTAGCATGATACTAACTGCACTGTACACACAAAAGCTATCAAACTCCTCGTCTGATTCCCATTAGGCCAAGCAATACCAATCCCCATGAATCAGTGTGGCTGTAATCTAATGGCGGTGAATGATTTTCTTCTCCCGGGCTGTAACCATTAGACACTGGCTGCAGCTCTCTGCGTATCAGCGGCAGTTTCCGGGGCGCCACATAATAGCCAGGCAGAAACTAGATCCCTGGGCACAGAGGAGCGGGAGCCGAATAAATCACCCAGGGTGCTGATGGACCGGAGCAGAGCTAACAATGGGCACGTGAGCTCCCTTGTGTGCGCAGCGAAACCTAATGGCTCGGGCGAGACTCCTCACACACACAGAAAAGTAAATAACGGGAAGATTAGACGTCTTCTCTTACTCTGGAACGGTGCAAGGGGGCGGATTGATGAAAAAGCACCAAACACAAACTCTTGTGCTGTTGCTTATCAGTTGATCCGCTTCCACAGCTTCCCTCTTTTCAACTTACAAGTAAATTATGTACAGTTCAGTGAAGGAGCCGTTACTCACTGAAACTCATATTTGAAGCTCTAGTTTTGTCGAATAAGGGATTTGAGAGAGAGAGAGAGAGACAGGGACCGCCAAACTCACTCCTCTGTATCAAGGACACTGCTTTGAAAACAATCATTGGGGACAGCATGACTAAAACCTTACTGCTAAAATGTACCAGGACCTCAGACATGCCTCATTACTCTCTGGTCCCCATGAGGTGCACTAGTCCTGACAAGGGAAGTGTTTAAACTGAAAAAAAGGTCCTTCAGAGGCAACAAAAACAAGCACACACAGATACACAGCCTACTGACAGCACAAGGTCACGGACGCAACCACAACGGCACTTAACAGTGACCCAGCAACATTCAGAATAAACCCAGACAGAACCTTGGATGAGGCCCTCTATAAAAAAAGGAGGGTTATGTCCCAGCTCTGCAGGCCAGTGTTCAGTTTACAGCTCGACGTGCCACATTAACCAAGATTTAAAAGCCCCGACGCCGAGAGGCAGCCACCACACCCTGTCTCCATCTCCTACGCATCAGACGAAAACATAAACTCAGAAAGACATAGGCGAGGGAGGGGGGGGGGGGGGGAGCACATAAAATGCTCCATTGGGCATAATTCAAACATGCTCTCCCCCCCCGGCTGCAGCCTAAAGGCGGCGTGCAGAGCAAACAGGAGGCTGCACGGACAGTTTCTGAGGGAGGTTGGTTCAGGTTAGCAGAGACTTTAAAACAGGCAGATCTGAAGCCGCCACTATCCACTGGAATCTAGCCCACTTCAGCAGCAGGGCCCGAGTGCGAGAAAGTGTGAAATCAGATTAGGAGCTTGGCTCATGTGATGCCCCATGCCAATCGGCTGATTAAACTCAAAATGGAGGCGAGGGAGGGGAGGGAGGGAGGGAGGGAGAGCAGCCCTTCCCAGAGTCGAGTCTTGAAGACGAAGGATGGTGCTTGTCCTCAAAAGGATGAAGAATTCTCGTGTATTGCAGGGGTGACCCGGACGTCTTTCCAGGGACGGTAATTCAAAAAGAAAAGATTTCCTCGTAAGAAAAGAGGATTAAGTCTCATTTCAGCCCGATTAAAGACGGTTATTTCAATTTCCTGAATACAAAAACATCCCAATCATGACCAGGATCAACTGCACCAAGGCCGTTTCAGAATCTGTTCAGGACGACACAATCACAACAATCAGGAACAACGGAGGCACTCACAGTTATCCGACTGGAAATCAGGGACGAACTGTTCGTCATCAGGCACCTGGGCTGTGAAGATACAGGAGAAAAGGCACAAATCAAAAACAATGCTCCTTTGGATTGTTTTATTTTTTTTGGGAGCAACTCAAAAAGCCAATTTGAGCCAAAACAAAAAAAAAACGTGGTCAGCAGTTTCTCATGCGAAGGACTTTGCTCTTCTTGCTCTAATAGCTAACTGGAAAATAGCGTATATTTCACATTCCGGCCGAGTTAATCTTTCACCTTAAAACTTGCCCAATTTCATCGTGGTCACCTTTTAGAAACAAAGGTCTAAGAGATAAACACGATCTTCAGCCGCTGCTTGTACTGGAAGGTTGATAATAGTGAAAACACAGCTTTCGGAAACTTTGGTAGAATTGTCGAATGATTTATTTTCTGTAGAATAAATATAATACAAAACTCACCTTCTGCGATCCAGATCTCCTGCAGCTGGCTGAGGTCTTGGAAGAGATCTGGAAATATCGAAAAAGTAGAAAAAGAAAAAAGTTATTGATCAGATGTTCCCACAAATCAAAAACATGCTGATCACAGGGACGAGCGTCACCGGGGCTGTTACCTTCCGTGTCCTGGGCGAGTTCTGTGTCGACAAACTTCCTCTTCCTGTCGAGCAGAGGCCTGATGTGAGACGCTCCATCCACGTGAGACTTGTGCTGCTGGGAGAAGATGGTAGAAATGTCAGAACGTCAACAGACAGGAGGCAGTGACCAGAGCACGGGGGGTGCACGGCCACCACTGTACACAACATAAAGCCACTGGTCAACAATGTAAGGGCGTGATGTCGCGTGTCCACTTACGCTGGGTGGGACCATGAATGGGACCTGCTGGTCGTAGAATCCGTCCATGTTATCTGGCCGAACAGGGGGGAGGGGGGGCTTCAGTATTGGGGGGGAGGGGGAGGTGTTCGCTTTAAAGCGACAGCGCCTGCGTCACTTTGTGGGTCACTGGAGAACAAGGACGAGGAGAGGACACAAAATCAGTTCCATGCTTAAGGGACCGGTGGACGAACGGCAAAACCTTAAATATCCAGAACCCTGAAGCTGTCGAGCTAAAACTCAAACATCTGGACTCCACCACATCGGGTTGTGTTTACGCAGCAGCACAACTGGTTCATCTTCTGATGCTGCAACAAGGCCACCATCTTCCCTCGGCCCTTTATTTAAGCAACAAACAGCTCTTTGAAGCGAGGGGGGGGTGGGGTGGTGGGGGGGAAGCAGCTCAACATAAACACACACACGGTCATTACGAAACACATGTAGTGCATTTCTATAAGCTGCACTACTTTGCTACTGTAATCAGCTCAGAGACGTGGAGCAGAAGACTTGTTCCCACAAAGCAAAGCCTCCCCAACGAGATAGAGCTGAACCCGGGCCGGGCCCAGAGCTGATTAGTGTCTTATCGACGCTCAGACCTATTGCTGGTGTCACGGCTACCGGCTCCCCCCCCCTCCCCTCACCTCACCCACCCCGTGTACAACTCTGCTATAAGTCGAGGAATTTAAAAAAAGACAAAGTTAAAAGAAATACAGGAGTGGAGCCGTGTCCTCACAGGGATGTGACTCACTGCTCCATCTCCAGCAGCCGAGCAGAGCCGGGCTCTTTGTGTGGAGCTCGTATTAATATAGCTCGTATTAATATAGCTCGTTAATCTGAAGCAGAAAGTTAGCGTTGGAGGTTTAACTGGCTCGACTCTGACCTACTATTTTTTACGCATGGAAGTTGGAATAAGGTGAGGGGGGGGGGGGGGGGGGGGGGGGGGGGGGGGGTTGTACCTGCAAGATGGAAGTTTGACGCTTTTAGATATAAAGTTACTTCACTTTTACAGGTTTTATCAAGAAGTACAATAACGATATTTATTTTTATCATAAAGAAGCAGATATTAATGATAGATATCCACTATTATAATATTTCAACATTTTTTTCTCAGGATTTTGTGACTTATTTGTTTTTACTGTAGAAATCAGAATTTTTTTTTTTAAAACTGCTTTATGAATAAATATTATTGTGGTTATAGTTATATATAAATATTTCAGTGTAAAAATGATAATGTTGACATTTTTGAAAACAAGACAAAGTTCGCAGCTTAATAATTAAATTGTCAGAGGTTCAAAGTCAAACTGCGCAACTTTTCAACTTTTTGCGCAAAATCCCAATTTGCGTGAAACTTTCGCGTCTCGGTCGAGGTTTTGGAGAGGGGGGGGGGGGGGGGGGTATCATCCGACACCGGCCCCCCTCGCCCTTCCCCCAACCCCCCCCCTTCCTTGTTTTTCTCAATGAAGTGAAACTGGATCCGTTTGGAAACAAGGGAGGAAAAAAATGGCCCGTCCATTCATAAAAAAAAAAAAAAATCTGGGTCCTGACCGCGCACCAACCACGCACGTAAATCAACACACGCAGCAGCAGCACAACAACACACACACACACACACACACAGTGTTTAAACGCACTGTGTTTTATTTAACGCACATAGAAGCGGAATATTTAAAATGGTCGCCAAAGTAAATATCTTTAAATAAAATGGCGTTTGCGTATAAGCGCGTTAAGAGAAGAAAAAAAAAAAACATCCGCGGCTCCGTGAAAACTAGTTCCCCGCAGCAGCAGCAGCTTACCTTGCGATGCGCGTCCACGTCCTCTGCGTCCGAAAAAGATGCGTTAAAATATCCACGCGCACGAAGCGACGATTAAAAGACCACGCAACGTCGTGCACCGGTCCGCGCACTAACACGCAGTATCAAGCAGTATCACGCACTCGCACGCACAGATGCTGCTCGGGCGACGCACAGAAGTTGACTGAGCTTTTTTCTCAATGGTCCGCTCGCTTCTTTCCCCCGGGCTCCGGCGGCGCGCGGGCTCGCTCGCTGATTGGCTGCCCGGGCACGTCCGTCAAAGGGAGCGGCCAATGTCGTCCGCGGAGGTGGGGACTTGTGCACGAGGGTCGGTTCGGGCCAATCACAGCGCGGCAGGGGCTGATATTTATGAATGGCTGGATTTCATTCACACTTCCCCCCCACCCCCACCCCCCCAGTGTTTTTCTTAAAGGTACAGCTGCGGTGGAAATGTACTGAAGACATTACTGTAACTGTAACTGTAACTAATAAACAATACCTGACTGCGACTTAGTACATCTGTAATCAATTATTATTAATTTTACGTGAATGATTCCATTTCTGTCGGTTACGTCGCTGTTCAGAGGGAATTATTAACTTTTTAAATCAGAATCAGGTTTTATTTCCAAGCAGGTTCACACATACAAGGAATTGGATGTGGTGTGTTTGAGTATAATTATAAAAAAATACAAAGATTTGGAAACAAAAAATGTAATATGAAAAGTACAACAAGCGCCCGGGGAGGGGGTTGTGCAATATGTTGTAATATAAACACTGGAGACCGGATTGTGCAATGTACTGTTATTTGCCACAGGAAGTTAAAGTGTCATAACAGTTGTTACATTATATTTATTACACACCATATTTATTACACACCTTATTTTTAGATGAGAGTATTAGATTTTTTTTTATCATTTATTATGAATTAATCCCAACACGATTAACATTAAACTATCTGCAGTATAAACTGGTAAACAGTAAACACTAATGAACGTGAATCATAAGCCTCGTTCTATTAAACCTCGGAGCTCGGAATGACGTCACACCCGAACAACCCGAGTTGATTCCAGTTTACGATGTTTACGTTAGCCAGCTAGCCTTTGTTAGCAAAAACAGTTCATAACAACGCATTACGTGACATTTCACGCACACGCTAACACCGTAGTAACACGTCCACCGACAGTATTTGGAATAAGTATAATAATAATGTTTGATTTAATGATATATACGACTGTATCGTCTGCATACATGTGGAACCCACTGACTTGGTTTCTTTCTTCTAGATTCTTCTCACTTCACTTCACGTATGTTTAACAAACACACGTCCTTTGTTAATCTGTTTATCAAACCCACTGATGGGTCTCACACACAATCTGACTGGTTTTAATTGAAGTGTGTTTTGTGAAGGAAGTGGAGATGATGAGGTCGTCACTTTGACCAGATAAGAATAAAACGTTCTTCAGACCTTTATTGACTCTGGATGAAGGTGATTAACGCTGGTGATCATGTGACCTTTCATCTGGTTTCTAATCCTGTTGCTCCGTACACTCCCATGTAGCGTGAGAAGTACTTCATCACTTCATGCTTATATCACATAAATGCATGTATTTATATATTATACTGTATATATCACACATGTATGCATATGTCTGTATCATATTGAATTTGCTTCGGATAAATGTAATCCAAATAAAAAGTTATTTAAACATATTTAAACATATATTGATCCTAACAAAATACTTGAATAAATGACAATCTTTTATTCACAATAATAATAACAACATAGTCTGAGAAGAATAAGTATAATTTCCTAATTAATGATGACATGAGTATCTTTTACAGTGTAGTACTCGTACCATTACTTCAAACTTGTACCAGTGAAATCTGCTGAGCTCACTCATATTTCCCAGAGAATGAACTGTTGTGATTTTATCGAGGCCGTGACCTCATATTTCAGAGCCGCCACATTTTACGGCACATGCTCTAAATAGAGGAACACAGTTGGTATGTTGTTCATCTTATTAAACACATCTTTAAAAGACTTGTTCTAAATGTTGGAGCTGGATTTAAAACTGATCTAATGTGTGATGCTCTTTTAAAATAACAAAAGGACTGTTATTATGTATTTGATGGAGAATAAGACATCACCATTCCTGCCTGTTTACTCACATGCACGTGTGCACAGGAGCGGCTGTTGAAGGCCAAAGGTTAAAGGTCACAAGTAAATAACCTTTGTCGTTATCACCTGCAGTTTCCAAGTCGGGAATCTCGGGTATAAACTCACATCACTGCGGACGTCACTCTGTTTAAAGCGAACTCCAGCAGCTGGTATGAAAACTATAATCCCCGGCAAATCCCTGCAGCCACGATGCAGAGATTATGAGCCTGCTGCCGGGGCAATAATAGTAAGAACAGACAAACACGCGTCGAGCTGCCACATCGGATACAGAGCTATGTTTGTCGTTGGACGTCTCCGAGGTCTAAGGCCAAAGGCAAACAGCTTGTCTTTCACGGCCTCCGCTCGGAGATCTATCTCTGAAAAGTGTGGAGGTGAGACCGTTCAAAAATATCCCCGCTGTCAAATTTAATTGTACGTGTGTGCGTGAAGCATTAAATAGCAGAGGACACGTCTCAGTCGGACTATTTCCAAAGCTACAGCCTGCAGGCCCCACGCTGCACCGCTCGGCTTGTGCGGATGTGGTGGGTGGTCATTTGGAGGCGTGTGGAGAGCGAGCACATTGCGTTGCTGTTCTCACGCTTTCCTTAAATAAATGTGCCATATGCAGAGGGCGACACGCTGCTTGTGTACATACACTGCCTCTCTCTCTCTCTCTCTCTCTTCCGGGTAACGGTGGGTGTGAAGGTGGAGCAAAGGTTTAAGTCGCCAATGTCCTGTTCCCTCGAGGACGACCACTGTAGGTTAGTGTGACACTGAGCGGCCAGGTCAGCGGCGTCGCCTGCTGAGAGCGATGTGGGCTAATCCTGCTCCTAAGACTGCTCCACTCTGCCAGGTGAGAAAGCTGCTAAAGGAAGATGATGTTTTACTCTGTGACGTCAACACATTCTTCACTCAAGTGCTTGTGTTTGAAAAGTACAAGCTCTGAAATGTACTCACGTGCACACAGTTCCCCTCTGAAGGTCATTGCTATTCTGGCTGCAAAGCAAACTGAGACTCATTTCACGTAAATACAGTTTTAATATCAAATATAATATAGTTCAGATATTTGTGTTGCAATGTCGCAAGTAAAAGTAAAAAGTTGACAGAAAAATACCCAAGTAAAGTACAGATACTTGGAAATTCTGCTACTTCATTAGTAAAGTCACTGAGTATTTGTACTTTGTTATACTTCCCACTTCTGTTTTTACTTAATTAATAAAACAGTGTAGAAATAATCACTATTATAAGTAAAAGTCATGTTTTAGTCAAACCGTTTTCATTCATAAACCACATTAAAAATGTTCATCTGGCCAATGCCTGGTATCTTATTTTCTACAAACATTGCCTGTATACGATTATACTATATATTATATAATTATATCTTATTATATAATTATCTTTAAATCTGTAAACATGATTTAAACATGCTGACGTGATAACAGACTCCAGAGGGTTAAGTAAAAGTACTGAAGTATCAGCATCAATTAAGCTTAAAGTTCCAAAAGTAAAAGTACTATAGATTTACTTTTTTCCCATTTCATTTTATCACTGGACCATAATCACTGATGCATTAAACTTTAATGTTGCAGCTGCTAAAGGTGGAGTTAATGTTAACAACTCATGTTTTACTAGCTCGTGCATTTCCCCTTGAGAATCAATAAAATCTAACTTTAACCTCTAATGAAATGAATTCATTTTTTATTAGTTATTGTGTTTAATTAATCAGAATCTGAAAACGTCTGTATAAGATGCTTCATGTTCCTTCCCCCCCCCTCCCCGACTCGTGTCAGTTCCCTTTAAAGGGTTCAGAGGTCGTTAATGACCGAACGCTTCAGGACCAGATGCCGAACAGACTTTGTTTTGTCGAGAACTTTGAACTTTTCCACCAACCTGAGTGAAAAAGTGCTTTTAAAAAACAGGAGAAACTCCCCATCAGCAGATTCCAGGGGCCGAATAAAACTCTGTTCATTCCTTCGTCCCATCAGTGGACGGGACTTTGAGTCGCGGCGATGAAGCGCACGTGGGGGAGGTTATCACCGTGAAGCTCAGAGTCTCGTTCGTCCGTCCCAGCTTCTGTTAAAATGCACATTTCAAAAAAGAGTTTGAAAATGGAGAGTAGCGCCTCTGGGTGCAGGATGCTCTCGCTGAGGGACAAGATGTGACTTGTCTGCTATTAATAGCACTTTGGGAGATAATTCCTGCCTTGTTATCTTAGCAGCCGGACTCAACAAGCCTCGCCAGGGGCAGGCTCTTCTGAGGCTCTCAGTTGTATAACCAGACTTTCCTTTATTACCGTTCCCTCTCTGCTCGATTCAACCTCCTTCTCCTTTGACATTTTCTTTGTCCTTTTACGATTCCATGTCTTTCCACAAACACTCTGCTCCTGGTGGATCAGTCCTCTGCAGGGTTTTGACCAACAAATGGAAGGGTTAGTCGTAAACGTGCAGATCTAAAGTGTTGGAACAAACAGAGAAATCGAACCTGGTGATGTCGCTGTAGAGGAAAAGATCATTTTAATAATAATAATAACCCCAAAATGTATTTCGCCTTTCAAGGGACCATAGGACGCTTCACACATTTAAGGTGATATAGACAAAGACAGATAGAACCAGACCAAGTCCAATGCAGTTTTGAACAGATGAGTTTTGAATAGCTTGTTGATTGGTATTGCTCTCTCTCCTGAAGGCCTCAGTCTGGTGGGGGGGGGGGGGGGGGGGGGAGGAGCAGACCCACTTTTATTGCAGAATTTCCTCAGAAGTGCAAATGTCAACCTGCTGGTGGAGATGCATGAAAAGCCCGAGGGAAAGCTACGTCATCTGGGATCTTGTGGACGTCTGGTTGAAATTTCATTGCCACTATTTCCAGTAGTTTCCTTCGAGGAGGTTGTTTTAAATACTTAATTTGGAGCGGATCCGGATAAACGGGCGGATCCAGGAATTTCCTTTCATTTTCCTTATCGTGGTGAAATAGAATATCCCTCTGGTTTATTGTTATTACCCGAGATAATTAATGGTCAAACCTCATGGCTCCAGTGCATTATCGGCCCCGCTTCCAGTCACCAGTGTATCACGGGCTGATATCCAGAGACAGACTTTAATTCAGACTTTAATAATAACCAGTGAACCAATGTAAACACAGTCACTGACTTCCATGTCCACGAGGCAAGCTCCTTCTTTGTTTAACTGCTTTTAGTTTGTAGTACAACGTCTTTCAGTCGCTGGTGAACGTCCTGTTGTCACTTCAGTGGTCGGCATGAACATAAAGAAAAATCCAAAAGCACCGACATCACCGGGATCTGTGATTATTGATTTGTAAGGTTAAAGAAACCACAGGGACACACTTCATATTTCATATTCAAGCTCTTGTGTTTATTTGGTCAAATGTCCATCAGCTAGCAGACAGTGGGGGGGGGGGCGCAGAGACAGACACGGGGCAGAGGCGGGACTATTGATTCATCCAATCAGGTCCTGGGACAGCACGGGGGAGGGGGGGGGGGGCGTTCTGCCCTTGACCCTGGTCGGCGGAGAGCCCCCCACCACCCTGACCCTGAGGGGGGGGGGGGGGGGGGGGTTTAAATGATGAGATGAACTCTCCTCTTGTTTACACATAGTAGACGTCCCCCCCCCCCCCCCCCCCGAAGCCGTGTGATGACTCTCATCTGTGACTTTGATGATTTTTATGTACACGTGGAAACAACCGCTGGGGGGGGGCGGATGGAAACAGACGACTGTGATTCTGTTGAGTTCTGAACGTGCTGCTGATATTAACTATTGTACAGTGATATGTAAGATTTAATGTTTCACGTGTGGAGGGGGAAGCAGGAGATTGTCCAGGTGAAAAGCAAATGTACCCCCCCCCCCCCCCCCCCCCAGTCACACCACTGTGCTCTGTGTTCTTATCTTTTCAGATATCACCTCCCTTTGTTTGGTAACTTCAGTTCTGGGGCAGGAAATCACATCAGTCCGTCTCCATGACGACACTAAAAGGGACAACTGCTTTTAGAGTGTCGACAGAATCAGCTGCAAACTTTTTTTTTCTCCATAATTTAAAGCATAAACATCTGAACAGTTGCTACAAACAATTGTTGTTTCTCTGTCGTCGTGTAAATCTGAGCTCGGCGTGGATCCATTTATCTGTCGAGGTCATTGATTAGGGACACGAGACATGAGCTGTGACACAGATTGGAAACTCCCTGTGTGTGTGTCTGTGTGTGTGTCTGTGTGTGTGTGTGTGTGCTGACCCCCCCCCCCCCGCCCCCGCCTTCAAAATAAAGTAAAAAGAATGAAAATCACAAGGAGACACATCAGATACGGTGAATTTTTAAGTTTCAGAATAGTTTTCAGAATAATCAGATCCACACTCTCCGTTTGTTCACTCTCCTTTTGTTTCAGCAGGCATGCGGTGATGTAAGTTAACTTCAGATAAAATACTATAAACAAATATATACACTCGGTAATATAGAACTGTCTAAAACCATTCGTTCGGTAAATGTAGAGCTACTGTAAACATGCACTCTGTCACCACCGGGGCCCCTGGACGCCCAGGCTCCGTCGGTAAAGGAGGAGCAGGATGTTCCCACAGTGTTTCAGGAGATTTCACTTAATGCCACTTGTGTTGAATGGCTTCATCGGACCTGAACTGCCCCCGTGTGAGGAGGAGCCGTGTGTTTCCACAGAGCCGTGTGTTTCCACGGAGCCGTGTGTTTCCACGGAGCCTGGGAGCGAGAGGGCCACTCGGCGTGATTTAAAGGGAATCAGGGTGGAGAGGCATCGCAGCCCGACCCTGCACATCAGCGAGGTTCAGTTCGTCCCGTCAGAGCGTCTCACCCGTCTCACCCCGTCTCCCCCGTCTCACCCGTCTCACCCGTCTCCCCGTCTCACCCCGTCTCCCCCGTCTCACCCGTCTCACCCCGTCTCACCCCGTCTCACCCGTCTCACCCCGTCTCACCCGTCTCACCCGTCTCACCCCGTCTCAACCGTTTCACCCGTCTCACCTCGTCTCATCCGTCTCAACCGTCTCACCCTGTCTCACCCCGTCTCATCCGTCTCACCCGGTCTCACCCCGTCTCACCCCGTCTCACCCGTCTCACCCGTCTCATCCGTCTCACCCCGTCTCACCCGTCTCACCCCGTCTCACCCCGTCTCACCCGTCTCACCCCATCTCACCCGTCTCACCTCGTCTCACCCATCTCACCACGTCTCTCCCCGTCTCACCCGTCTCACCCGTCTCATATGTATTAATGCCACATTAATACATATGATCCAAGCAGGGCGACAGTTTTCCACAAACGTCCGACTCACATGAAATGTAGATTTTCTGAATTTCAACATGTCTTCAGTCAACTTAAGTTCTAGAAATAAAATTGATAATATAAAAATAACTAACTGATACTGGGTTTTTGCACTGATATGTTTATTTATTTATATATAACTGTTATCAAGACATGTAATGTACTCAATGGGGAATTCTACAGTTCTATAATAAATGTAGTAGATTTATGGATCAGATATATTCATTTTAACCATTTGTGGCTCCACACAGCATCAATAATGTCAACTCAAGTTTTATGATCTAACTTTAAGTCATAACTTGCACAAAAAAAACTGACATACTGGATTTTTTAGACTATTTACAACTATTTATCATTTAACAATCAATGAGTTAAAACTTGACGAGTTGCTGATGCAGATCACACGTCGTCATTAAAAGCTTGTGATTGGACCCTGACTTGAGATTAATTGTTGTTTGTGCTGTTTATTTATTTCCCGGAAACCATGAAAAACCAAACCGAGGAGACGACGACTCATTGATTCAAATCTGATCTGATGCAAACGAGACAAAGTGGAAAACTGTCTTCAGGCGTGAGCGTCCCTGACGGATCTGAACCCCTCTAATCTAAAAGATCCACGTTAACAACAATGATATACACAACTTGTGTGTACAGAATATTTGAGCTACATCTACTTCCCGGAAATATACATAACCTCTGTCTGCACATACCGTGGAATACACGCTGCCATGTTTGTAAGGACATGGATTCATTCTTTATAAAACACTGAACTCAACAGTGTCTTCCACCTTCTGCGATGAAACCACGATTCCTCCCGTTTGGTCCGTTTCCTCGCTGACGTCTCGTCTTTATTTGGTAGATGAAGAAATGGTGATGGCGTTAAAGCCGCCCGCCACCCTCCAGCAGGGGCAGGCTCTGGGATTTGCACTGTGACAGCACACTTGACATTGTGACTCGGTGTCTGACACGGTAATTAGGCGTTGGGTTTCACTGGAGGAGAGGGATAAATTTAGTTCCCCCTGTCAGTGCTGCCGTAAATAAAAAACGCGGGGGGCCCTGCTCGTGTACCCTTGATGGGATTTATTTCAATCCCTGACCCACTGGAAGCGTCCTGCTCAATTCGCTGTGGACGGTTTGCGTTTGAGCGCGGCGACAACCTCGCAGGACAAAATGAGTTTGAAGACGAGCTCCGATCTCCACTTTCAATCTGCACCGGGTCAATTTATGAAGCGATACCTGAACAGGAACTTCCTCCGGAATCCAGATCATCTGCAGAGTCTGTGAATGTTGTTTAAAGGGTGTTTTATTTTGTAGGCCAGTGACGCCAAGGGGATAAACTCATCCCTATATGTTTCCAGGCCACTGTTACGCCCCAGTACCGTCAACCCACAAACAAAATGAGTCAATAATGGATGAGGCTCCCCCCCCCCCCCCCCCCCTCTCCTCCGCTCGGCTGTACCCTGTCGTCAGTCCCTGGTGCGAGCGCTCTTACAAGAAACCACTCTTTCATTATTCATACAGGTGTTTCGAGCCGAGAGCCGGGCTCTCACTCTATTTACTCGCCGGCCTTGTAAACATCCACGTCCGCTCTCATTGAACCGCTCCGTCTCCTCGTAGTGTTTCAGGAGCTCATCGCACGACCCGCTCCTCCTCGCCGGTCGCTGTCCTCGGGCGGTTCAGGGAGGGGGAGGCAATCCCATTGGCCAAGGTTGTGTCCGACAGGCAGTGCAGAACTGGTGTATGGCTAATTTCTGGGCAGGGGAGTGGGGGGGGGGGGGCGGCTCGGTCTGTTGCATGGAGCTTGAATCCATGTCTGGATGATGGTTACACAGGAATAGGTCAGTGCCGTGTATGGAGTCTTTTCATTGCAGGTGCTGTCACTGCAAGTTGTCTGTTGGCAAGCAGACTTCGGGAACGTTCCACTTCCTGTAATTTGAATTCCCAACCAGTCGTCTGATGTGTGTGTGCGTGTGTGTGTGCGTGTGTGTGTGCATGTGTTTTGTAAAATGTGTGTGTTTGTGGCGTGTGCATGCACGGGTCCTAGTCGCGGCGTTTCTTGAAGAAGAAGAACGGCGTCTTCTGCGGCGGGCCCAGTAAAATGGGGACCTGGTTCTTGTGTGTGATCCTGATCTGTAAGAATCAGACAGAGTGATGACGTTATTACGCTCGTACAGAAACCTGCTCTCAGGACGACAGTCATCACTTCCTGGCTTTTCACAGCAGAGCGTTATAAAACCAGTCGCTGCGACCTTGTTTATAATATATAACCCACATAACACAACCAAAGAGCTCTGTATCCTCCGCCTCCGTGAAGGTTTACTCTGACAAAATGAAAAACAGTTAAAAAGGCTTTGAGGATGGATAAACAACAGTCGATTCTAAAGACTATAGCCGGGCTGAGATATCCGACGGCTTGACGGTGTAGGAGGTTGAAGCTGGGGGAGTGCAGAGGAGGCAGATGAACAAAAGAGCAGAGACATGAGCCAAGACAGGATGGAAGCTGAGAGAAAGCTGAGTCCGACACATACAGCTGACTTTATCTGTCGGGGGTGAGGACTGCAGATGTGCATTTACATCCAGAGGCTCAGGGCTGCTGTGAAAACTCTAAAACCATCGAGACACAGCGGCGCCTGACGCGGCGTTCAGCACAGACTGTGAAGAAAGATGGACTGGACTGAATTTGTTCACTCAACACTAAAGTCTTGACATACATGAGCCTCAGGAGGACATTTTCTCTTCTGTTCTATTGTGAGTGAAAACGCTGCAGTGGTGGAGTTCAGTCTCACCGTGCAGGGGGGCTGCATCCAGGGCTCGCCATCAATCTGCATGGGCAGCCGCCGGGACGTCCTGTGGAGAGGGAGGGGGAGAGAGAGAGCCGGAGAGGGGGGGGTGTGGGGGAGGCAGGGAGAGGGAGGAAGGGAGGGGAGAGAGAGAGAGAGAGAGAGAGAGGGGGGAGGTTGTGAAGGTCAGATCACACACACCTCAGAGGCACGAGAGGCCTGTTCACACTGTCCCAGGACAGGGTCACACACTGCACCCTTTGTTCCCATGAGGAGAGCCATTCCCAGACAGGCCCCCCCTCTTTAAACTCACAGAGCCACTGTACACACCACACACACACACACACACACACACACACACCACACACACACACACCACACACACACACACACACACACACACACACACACACACACAACACACACACACACACACACACAGAGTCAAAGTTGGTTTAAGACTTCCATGCGTGGCTCTGCGGCTACAGAAACACTGTGTGGGAGAATGACTGCGATGAATGCTCTCTCAGTTTCGGGTCGAGGAAAATGTGAGGAGCGCTTTGCTGAGCGAGTGTAAATGTCCCCTCTTCGGTACAGTAACCGACACAATGTGAGAGTTTAATGGGCCGAGTCCGGTCGCAGCAACACAAACACTCCTCTTCGAATAACAAAGATTTGTGTTCGTGGTCTGTAGGATGAAGTCGTACGGGGATAAAGTGGCCAATCATTGATGGAGGAAGAGATCCTCTGGTTTTATCATTTTCCCCTTTTTATCTTGTCGTAATTGATTTTATTCTTGTATTGATTATTGTTTTGCTTGAAATGTGCATTACTGTTACCACAGCGACATCCACTGATCGCCACGTGTAGATTCTGGCTCCAAAATACGCAAAACATGAATATGCGCGTCACCCTGGTGGACGTTGGTAGATGACGACATTTACGTGTAAACTATGAATTCTCCTTCACAAACAGCAGCGACAGCAAAAATCTAGAATCTTTCCACGTGAAGGTTTTTGCTCGTTGGTATAAAAAACAAAGATAGCGATATAAGAATTAATTTGTTTGCCGCTGAGCTTAGTGAATCCCTGAGTTTTCAGGATCCCGTACGTGGATCGTCTCTGGTTCTGTGAGTCGGTCCTCTGCTGCATCTGCCAAAGCATGAAGTTGAAATCTATAATTGAAGAGCTACATGCATGTTATTGTTTGGCTCCTGCAGGGACTTTGGGCTTCAGATGCACAAAAACACTCAGAAGAAAATACATTTTTGATCACGCATGTATCGAGAGGTGGATTCGAATTGTTCCAGTTGGTCGACCAGAGGGCGGAGAAGACGAGGGGAGGGGGGGGGGGTCTGACCTGATGGTGACGCTGGCGCACTGAGCCAGTCTGCGTCCGGCGCTCTTCAGCCCGTGTAGATCTGTCCCATCTCGATCGCCCCCTCCAGGCCGACCACCTCCAGCAGCTGGTCGCTGAAGTCTGGAGGGAGAAGGTTCCAGAGAGAGTCGGAGGACGGAGAAACAGAGGAAGTTATTAGAAAAGATCTCTTTATTACACTGATAATATTCAGCATGGCTCATGTCTGCGTCCTCCTGATGACCCAAGTCCCATATCCACCCTCTTCTAGCTCAGAGTTTGGTCTCCACCACCTCCTGAGAGAAGCTTCCTGATTGGACGCAGAATAAGTACACGCCCCCGAAACTAAAATACTATGATATTGAGACAGATAAATGAACAATTAACTCTGAGACACAGGATTAAAACTGGGAAATCAATGCTTCATTTCATGGGGCCTTTGACATCAAGGTAAAGTGTGACATTAACAACTATCATACTCATTATTACATAATAAAATACTGTATTTAATACTATATTTAACTGTATTTAGTAGTTTTCCACTGCACAAAAAACCTTAACATCACAGGATGAACAAATAAAACAGTTTAAAAATCTCACTGGTGTTTAACGGTCGACATTTACCAAACATTTCCTTTTCAACACATTTCCGCTCATGAGTGAAATCACGAGCTGATAGAATGTGTGCGTTGTGTTCGGCCCCTGAAACTTCACAGGTTTTTACAAACGCTTTGTGAAAGGAATGATTAGTGGAAGTCTGAGAAACGTTCCGTCTTCACAGCCAGTTTGATAATCTGCGAGGCGCCGCAGCAGAATCCATCTCGTACTCGAACAAACGGGCCTGAGGCGATAAACCCGGCTAATTAACCTCCGCCCGTCTGGTGACTGGGACCAATGTGGATGAGATGAGCTCTTATTTTGACAGCGATGGAGTTTTTTTTAAATGCTTTTATTCTTTGTTTAGTTGGATTTTATTTGTGTTCCTGTGATTGTTCTTATTATTCTGTTTAATCTGATTATTGGGAGATTGTCGCGTATATCAGACCTATCTCACTATTTGTCGTGTGTATGTATAAATGTGTTTATTTTGTCGTTACCTTTTGTGTTTTTGTACTTTGTAGGATTTGAATTATCATCCTGCAGATGAAAACTAGCCTGTGTGACTAAATCTGGCACATTTATAAGAATGCGTGTTAATTAATTAATTAAAAATATCAGAAAGACGGATAGTGACTTGTTTCAAATGTTCATGTTCATTAAATATGCTTCTCTCCGAACTCGGGGGTTGTTTCTTATAATTACATCTTCCTATTATTAATGACAGACAAAATAAAATAGAATAAAAGTATTGTTGTTGTTCGAAGCAGCAAACAGGAAAGAGCTGATGCAACATGAGCCTCAGGACGACTCCGGCTCAGAGGAGGCAGAGAAAAACAAAAGGATGCAAACAATGTGACAGGTGAAGAGTTTCTGATTCATCAACTCGGAGATGAACTCGGGGTCATCGGGTGATTCTGAGGCCACGAGCTCACTGGGTTCAGGGTTTTAAATCAAAAACTATCTCCGTCCATATCAGCGCTTCAGAAATATTTCATATCCATATTATCGAACCTGAAAACGCGTGTCTTGACATCGTGTTCTCATCTTTTATCAAAAGCTCTCGATCGTCGATCTCTTTCCAAGTTGACATCTTCTTCCTCTGTGTGTATTGTGCAGATGTACGTATGGAAATTCCCCTTCATCGTTTCTCAGAAGATCTGTGGTGAAAACAAATCTCTGTGCAGCAGCTGGGAAACGTCATTTCTTACACATGTTGAACAGCCTGTGTTGGTTTAAGTGTTTCAAACTGTTTGTGTGTGGAGCCTGAACGGGGGACATTTGTAAAGGAGCTGCCATTTCGTGCTCCGGTGACAAAAGACGATCGAGGTTTTTAAAGGAACAACTTCGAGTCACTGGGACTCTTTAATAATTCAGACGACGATTCAAAGGAAACGTCGGAGCAGGAACGAGCGTTTAAAAACGAGTCAAAGTCTTCGCTTCACTTCTTGTTAGGATTAAATGCTCGAGGGCAAACGTATCGTTCTCTCTGCTCCATCACATGGAAATGTGGATATAAAACATGTTTTGATATTATTGTGATGTCAAGTTTAAATCCTATATTCCCTTTCTCATCAGATACATTTGAAGCATTATTAGAAAAATACTGTGTTTTTAAAAAACGTGATGTTTCAAAGCTTTCACCACAGCGTTGCGGATCAAACTCTGGATTCTGGATTGTTTCTTTATTTGGGTTACAAAACACTATAATCAATCTTTCAAATGTTTTTTTTTAGAATTACTTCCCAACAGGTTCCTAGAAACACAGAATTCCCAGAAAAAAAAAGTACTCAGGACCTGATCCCAGTGTCCGAAAAGGCCGCTTCAAATCCGGATCCCGTGATCCCGACCCTGCGTCAGACGGGGACTTTCGCCTCACGCGCAGACGGCGACTGTTCAACATATGCACATCTGCCTCTGCGGAGCTTTCCAGGAAACATTCTTAATAGGATTGGGCAGCAATTAAGAAGAATCTGAAACAGTTGGCGACCGGGATCAGGACGGGGGGGGCGGCCGACACAATGGAGACGACACATGACAGATGGGCATTGAACAGGAAGGCTGACGTAAAGATGGAGGCCGTCTGTCGCTCGCTGCAACATCCTCGCACGCCGAGGAAGAGGACGTCTATTTAGGTGTTTTCTGTGTATTTTAGGATTTTTCAAAAACATTTCTTTCTGTGAAGGCCTCTCATGTCGTACTATCAAATATATAACCCCCCCCCCCTCCTCCTCCTTTGCACTCCCACTCATTCACCAGTACTTCCTCCAAGCACCAAATATGGTCATGGCGTCCTGCCCGTGTCCCAGAGTGGGAGCCTGATGGCGGAGTAGCCCACTGTGCCGCTTCTCACCCGGCCGACCATTCCCCGCCTCATCAGATCCCTGCGCTTTTGACTCTCAGGCAACCGGCACAGTTACTTCTCACTGAGGTGGAGCTAAGAATAGAATAGAACAGCCTCTTGCATAACGCAGCCGCACTGCATTCTGGGATGGGATGGCATGTCATCATGCCGCTGTGCTGCACTACTTTCTCTGCAGCTGTGCAGGGAGAGATCATTCATTATATCTTTATCACGTTCCATACAGTAAATCATAAAGTATTTCTTCATATCGTATTAACATCTGATAAGATGAAGTACAGGATGTATAGTAATATGATAAAGTATTTTACAGAGCACTTTTTAATATAAAGCAGACATACATATATATATATATATATATATTCTGTTTTTATTCATTTACTTATATCCTTTTCTTTGTCTCTGTTCTGATTTGATTTAGACATCGATCATAATTTCATCTCTGTAAATCTCTTGGGTCAGTTTCTGTTGTGTGTTTAGTGTTGATTTCTCTTTAGATGTTGTTTATTTATAATCCTTGAAATCCTATGTTGGAAATAAAAAATACATAAACCTCCAGCAACTGTGTAGAACCTTATATTTGCCATAATTTTGATCAGGAGGTTTTTAAAATCAGACTTTCAAATATGGAGATTTAACTAAACTTCCTAAACTGCAGGGTTTGAATTGTTGGTCAAGACAAAACAAGAAAAGAAATATGTTACAACAATTCTTCTAAAGCTTTGATTCTGGATTTATTAGTCGGCTCTTATCACCACAAGCTCTCAAATACAGTTTCAGGGTCAGAATCCCGAACATGGATCTCAGGATCACAGAATAAAATCGTCCTCATGAGGACTCGTGTCCCACAACCACCACCACGGAGCTCTACGGCTCATAACAACTGATAATACTTGACAATAATACAACGATTTCTTGTCTTATTCTTTACGTTCTAAATGCAGAGACGAGTTATTTATAACAACCCTTCAATTAGAAACTGAAAGATGAATTTGAAATCCCCCCGAGGAAAAGCTGCAGCTTTCATTGTGCATCAGCCCGAGGTGTCGGGCTATAATTACCAGCAGGAATATTTGTGCATCCTTCCTCCGCCCACTCCCCTCCCCCCCCCCCCCCCCCCCCCCCCCCCCCCCCCCCCCTGATCGCCGGCCTGTTATTGTCACCGGGGGGTAAGTGTCATGGCAGATGGTCAAGAGGAACTGCAGCTCCACCTCGCCAGCCCTGACGGAGGTAAAGGTACGGGGGGAGAGCACTTGGCCTTTGGACAAAGAACATTATGCCACAATGATGGAAATCAAACACGCCACATGGACGCTCGGGTTCCTGCTCGGACACGTCGCTCAGATTCCGACGTCCACTCGGGAGGAAAGAACCATGGGAAAGAACATTTCATATCGTTTTTAAAGATGATTAAAGTAAAACGCCCGCGTCATCGTTTCCATTCCCATCCACAGTGACTGGCCTCTTAACGAGCCGCCATTCATTAACTCTGAGAGTCAATGTATCACTGGAAGGTCGTCCACTCTCCCACCGTCCGCAGCGCCGGACCAGAACTATTTCCAGCCACAGAGGAAGAGGAGGAGGAGGAAGAGGAGGGGGGAGGAGGGGGGGGGGAGATCAAAAATAATTACAGTCGGCTGTTTTCTGTTGTGTGAGAAGAAAACAATATGCAGACTCACAGCGTGATCCGTCTAAAAATAGCCTGCGTCTTGGTGTGTCACAGCCTGTTGTTGGGGAGGTCGGGGGGGGGGGGAGGCTGTGCAGCCAGGGTGAGGTGAGGGGAGGTAGAGGGGGGGGGGGGGGGGGGGAGAAACTAGTTTTTTAAAACACAATAAAACTGGACGAGCACTTCTTTACGACTGATTTACCATCAGGACCAGGAACGAGCGAACAGGCCGCTGACGAAGCTTCTTTCAAACAAACAGGAAGAAAGACGTTGTGCTTTAATAAGATAAATCTACTGTTCACTGAGGATCCACAGCCGCTGAACCCCCGACACTGCTCCATCAATCAGGGGCTTCCAGGGGTCAGAGGTGGAGCAGGATGTGTTTGGTTGCCTGACGATTATTGAAGCCGTCTTCAGGCTCGACCTGCAGGTGCAACCGGGAGAATGAGCTACGGAGTCAAACCCACAGTTTGACTCTCACAGGTTTTCTGCCCCGACGCAGCAAATCCTCCACATTATTCAGACGAGATTCAGAATCTGAATTCTTTGGCAGTAGTATGATAAAGAGCTGAACTTACAAATACTGAATTTAAAACAGGTTTACTATTACATGAAGTTAAAGAAGGGGGAAAATATTCCTGGATCCAAACCAAAACTCAATGGCTTCTTCCCTGACTCATATTCCATCCTTCCACTAAGTTTCATGGTGATCCATTCAGTAATGTTAGCGTTATCATGCTCACAAACAAAAAACACAATAATAAACTAACTAGGTAAAAAGATAACCTCCTCAACCAATGAACGTTCAGACTCAGGGAATCAATTGCGACGTTTGACCCGGTTTTTATATCATCAATTAACTAATTAACACCTTGATGCAGACACGTGAACATCAGGGTGATAAGAACTCTGATCTCTGGTCCGTGTCCCGTTCACCAACATGGAGGAGGCAGGGTTCATGAACTATACTGCAACCAACCACCAGGGGCAATGCAGATGCACGGCTTCACCTTGGGTACGCGTCATGTCGTCCATCTACATCCACAGTCTGTAAACTGAGGCCAGTTCTTTTCCCAGGAAATATGGATCATACCATATACGAGGAATTCGTCCGAATCAGAAAATAGTAAATAGTAAATAACAGATATTCTATTTGATGCTTTTCCTGCCGATTGCAATCCGCACAGTGTCAACAGAACAAGTCAGTTACTCCCTGGGCTCAGTCCCCGGAGCACTGAGCCGCATCCACTTTATTTCTGTGCATCCTTTCCAGCGACATCCACCGGAGGAAGCTGAGAGGAAATCTGATCCAGGAGCAGGGAGGAAATAACCGGGGGGGGGGGGGGGGGAGGGGAGCGATGGCTCACAGATAAAAGCCGAGGAGGAGCAGGGTGACACCGGGGCCTTCGTGCATCGATCCTGTCAGCGCCCTCGTTTCCCTCGCCCTGGTTTCCTCTGCACCTCTGACTCCACCCGGGCCCGGCTCTCGCTGCCGCTTCGTTACAATCCAGACAGCGTGGATTGTTCCTGCCCACCTCAGCACAACTGGAAACCCCTCAGCCCAGTTGTCCACTGTCAAGGTTTTGTTTTGTCCCATTTAGCGAATGCAATTTACAGGAGTGACGTCAGAGCAGCAGGAGCAGGGTGAGTCAGGCAGGAAGCACGGTGCAGAATTAAGAAATCACTGATGTCAAAGAGAGTTTCTCACCAGCTCATCGCTTCAGAGAACTGGTTTTTACAGGAGGAATTTTAATGAATCATTCTTTTGACCTTTCTTTATGGACATTAGGCTACTTTTAAATTATATTTTATTTGCATTTTGTTTTATATCATATCAATATTATGTATTAAACAATACATAATATTCTATTATACTAAATTTGATATAATTATTACACAATTACTATTTCGTTTTCTTGTTATTATTTGTCCTCTTTGTGAAGCACTTCAACTTTACTAGTATTATTAGTTTTCGTTAGTTGACACATGACATCAAATGTCTGAAAACTGTCAATCAATCAATCAAATGTTATTTGTATGGCCCATATTCACAAATTGTATCACAGGGTTTAACAAGGCGCTGCGTCCTCTGTTCTTAACCTTCCACTGGAGTGAATTATTAAATTACCAATAAAACCCAACAACACACACTCACACACACTCACACACACACACACACACACACTCACTCACACACACACACACACACACACACACACACACACACACACACACACACTCACACACACTCACACACACACGGACTGCAGCACTCTGACATTTCCTGCTCAGACCCAAACTTCCCTTTGCCTCGGCGCGCTCGCAGCTTCTTTCCTCCAGTTGTTTAAAGCAGGTATCAGTAAATTGCACTGACACAAGTGATTGTGTTAGAGTCCCGAGTGAAACTGGACTGTCTCCGTGTGTCAGCTGTGGTTTGCGTCCGTGCAGAACACAAACCAGAGCAGAGACACAGTGAGTCACAGGACCGAAGCTTCGGCGCTGAGGTCACCGGCGCCCGGGGCTTCTTTCACTCTCTCTCTGGGTGAACCTGGCTGATTGCATTATCTGCAGCAAATGGATTTAAAAGCTTTAGTTCATTGTGCCAGAGAACGAAACTGCCACAAACAATTAGCTGTGTGATAAACATGCAGGCACGCTGGCGCACACACGCGCACACACACACACACACACACACACACACACACACACACGCACGCACACAAACAGAAATGCATACCTAGCACAGTGTCTCCCTGAAACTGGAGCAACGTCTCCAGTCCTGTTTCCAAATAGCATTAGCAGGAGGAGCTAATTCAATCAGGCTTGAATCCAGAGGGACAAATGTTTGGAGGGAGATTCCATCACACACACGTTCAAACATGCAACATATGGCTGGAGTCACACACAAATAATATTTAGACGGCGAAGGGTTTGGATCCAGTTGTTTACACGTCCACTAATATCCCACTGTTATTTAGAATCTGACAGAATCGGATACAGGACATTTCATTTCCATGTGAACATCTGTTTTCTTTATGATCCGTTTGGACCAACACGCGGCTGATTCATACACAAAGTCAATGTCAACACAAAGTCAAAGACACAAATCCACGTTGTTGCTGTATTCAAACTTGTGTTCACTTTACCACGAACCCAGCGATTTTTTAGATTTACATTCAACAGTTGGTTATTCACGTGTGTGGGTTTGGGTTAGAGGAGGAAGAGTTTCAGGGACTCGCGTCTGAAGCAGACGGGGATGGACGAGGACAGGCAGATACTCGCAGGCTGCGTCACTCGTGCGATTAAACACAAATGAGCCAGTGGCCAAACTCACACAAGTAACACAATGTGAAGATTTGCTTTGCGTTTGGCTTGAATTCAAAGATTAAAGTCCAGGATTTTCCACGAAGGAGACGCAAGTTACTTTCCCTTTGAAACCGATAAGTTTCATTTATTATAAACCTTAAGTGTGTGATTATTATTATTATAAGTAAATCTGCTCCTGTAGGTGGAATCTGAGGGAACGGACAAACGCCCCACGGGGACTTCAGAAGTGAAGAAGTCAGTTTAATGATTACACTCATCTATGCAGAGGTGCAGCCCTTCATGAAAACTCACGGTGACTGATTCGAGTCATCATTGTTTCTTCCTGTGGAAATAATTTCTCTCTCTCCGCGCGTCCGTCTCCTCCTGCGTCTGTCTGTTCTCCAGCCTCTAACCCTGAGATCGCCATGGAAACTAGGTTCTGTTCAATCAGCGCAGATGTAGAGACGAAGGGAAAGACACAGAAGTCGGGTTGAATTTAGGAAACCTCGTAGAGAGTAGAGAGCTGGATTCTTCATACAGGTGAAAACTAAAGAGTTTATTTAAGAGAATAAATAACTACAACTTGAACTTTGTCATGTCAATGTGAGTGAATTGATAGGATCCCAATATCTGGACACAGTTTTATAAATGTATAACTCGTCTATCTGCAAACAAAAGTTTAAATACTGTTAATACCCAGCACCAGTGACTTATTATAATTGGTCCCTGATGAAGAAGAACTCTAACAGTCATTTATTAAAACCCTCCGATTCCTCTTAGGATCTTTTCAAGACATTTCATTTTGAATAAATCGATTTTATCAAATTTATTTGACCTCGCAAACACAAGTGTCTTCCTCCAAAGAGACTCAACTTTAATTGAAATAAACAATGATCCCGATGCCTATATTTTCCAAAATAAAAGCATATCTCAGTTGGACTATATTTTCATATATCTGACTTGTAGTTATTTATCTCAGACGCGAGGCTCCAGAGCGACAGAGGAGAACTGACCTTTACATGCACATTCATCTGCTGGCGTCACACACTGCTTTAAATGTCGCTGCTGCAAATATCAGACATTCCTGATGAGGACAAACAGTTTTGAACAAGCAGCTGGAACAACAGGAGCGGAGCTGCAGCGCTCGTGTGTGTCAAAGAGCCACGTACAGATGTTTACATGTGAAGCGCTGAGAAGCAAAGCAGCTGTGACGAGAGGCCGATGCAGGCGGATGTGAACGATAAGAGGACGGAGACCAGAGGTGGTCACGTGACTTGACCCCGAGGCAGACGAGTCACGAATCGGAGGACACTTGACTCGCTGACATCACAGCTTCCAACGTGTCGAGTTCCCAAAACTCTGGTTTCTGTGTGAACGTGTCAAACTGAGCTTTTGGGGAAACAACTCTGATATGTTAGCGAATCGTTGCTGTTAACTTTATCGCCACCTACTGGCCGGCACGCTCGTTCGCAAAACATGTAAGTGTAAACTGGATTCCTGAATTCTCGGCTCCGACTCACCTTGCATGCAGAACTTCAGCTCCTTGGCGTCCGTGACGGTGCTGGACGGCATCCGCTCAGGAACCTTCTTGCTCATGCGGTTGTAGTGCCTCCTCTTCTTCGTCTCGCCCCACAGGTTGGAGCCGCCGTGCATGCTGGGAATGTTGAGCACGCCGATGCCCTCTAAGGAGGTGTTGCTGACGTCCAGGATGATCCCGTCGCACTGAGCGGAAGTGAGAGGACACAAACAGCGAGGATTGATCTTTTAAGGGTGATTAAGTCATGATTTATACGTTGATGTTGATGTGAGATGACACGGTTTGCCCCAGAGGCTCTTTGTTGCTTTAGTGATCAAGCTGCAGTGTGTGTGTGTGTGTGTGTGTGTGTGTTGTATCACAGTTGGAGCCACTTTGTGCGCCACTGATTTGTTTATGAGTCCAAGATTTACTTAGTCCTGATGCATTACTCCTACAGGAGCCAAGTGTGCAGCTCCGTCTTTATTAACGGCCATAAAAACCCAGTAAGTCTGCAGATATCTGCAAATGGTGAATAAAAATGAGCAGATATAAAGAAACACCATCTGTCGCTGCTGGCTCGCCTCGGAGTATCATTGTGTTTCGCCTCATCTGGATTCGACAAATCATTTAAACACACCGGGGAACTTCAACAACACACAACTGTGACTCACACAGAGCTGAGTCACACAACAAACACAAACACACACACTGGACTTTACAGATCGCCCACGAAAACGGAGCAAGAAGAGTAAAGTGTGAAATAACATGTAACACATGTGGAGCATGAGACATGGAGACGATCAAACACACAAACGAGAGGAGACACACAACAACACAAAGGTCTTTGAAGCACGTTTTCAGTAATTATAAAAAATATCACTTCCTCGAATTGAAGATTGTTGTATTTTCCACCAAATCATTTATGTTGCGTTATCTACAACCGACCGTGTGCGTTTGTTTCCACGCGATCGCTGGAGAAACATCGGAACCAGTGACATCACTAGTTATGGGAGGAGCTACTGCCAGAAGCGTTACGCCATTTTGACATGTGAACGAACTTTACACGTTAGTTTTTATTCTTCTGTTCTTGGTGTTTATTTCCTGTTTTTATCTAAATGATAGTTTATTACAGCACCTTGTAACTTTGGTTTTAAAAGGTGCTTTATAAATCAAATGTACCAAGTTACTTCCTGCTGCTGTAAAATAGTGAAATCTCCGGTAGAAGAACATTGTTGTCGAGCTGTGGACAGTAAGATGTGTTGTCACATTTTCCAGGGCATAGA
The DNA here is from genome assembly GCA_006182925.3 of Reinhardtius hippoglossoides. Lineage (NCBI taxonomy): Eukaryota > Metazoa > Chordata > Actinopteri > Pleuronectiformes > Pleuronectidae > Reinhardtius > Reinhardtius hippoglossoides. The sequence goes on along the minus strand of CM031682.1, from coordinate 2,185,721 downwards.
TTTAAAACATCTTGATTATTTCTCTGTGAACATAGATAACTTTCCAAAGTTGATCTAACTGGATTCTTTGAATGGTTCTAAATGAAGGAGAAGGAAGGGACAGAGCTTGTTTGCACCCGGTTCCCTCAGAGGTGCGTCTGTGTCTCTGACGTCCTGCTGTGCGTTCAGCCGCCAGGTGACGGAATCTGACAGAACGAGGCACTAAGTGACTTTAAGGAGCATTAACCTGAGGATGTGCTATGAATAGAACCGCCGCAGTAAAGTGGCAAAAACTCCTTTGGTATAAATGTCTGCGACATCTTTTACGAAAAACATGAAAAGAATAACAAGCCTGTCAGAGAGGAAAAGACAGAAAAGCAAACACAGTGTGCAGAAGTTGTTGTTCGTGATCCAACACAGTGTATCTGGAGTTTTGTGTAACCACCAGTTTGTGACTCACCTCCACTTCTATGCACTCGTTCAGTTTCTTGCAGGTGGCCGAGATGGTCTCAGTGGTGCCAAACTCAAAGTACCACAGCTTGTTCTTCATCCTGAGGGACACACAGGACACACGGCTGCTTTTTAGATGAACACACATATTTTCATCGTGAGCCTCCGGCCTGATTTGCGTCGGGTGCAGCGGAGACATATTGAAACTGTCCGGTGCCTGGAGGCGTCTCACATTCCGCGGCCGTGTGAACACGGAGGTCAAAGCTCCACTGAGGCAGCCTGAAGCTTTAAAGAGGAGACACCGGCACCACAAAACATCAGGAGTTGGATACTGAGCCACAGAACTTTAACCCCGGCGTCTATCAAACCGCCCCTTTGCTGTTTTTCATCAAAGCAACACACACTCATCTCTGAACGCGCTCGCGACAGGAGATGAGATGTGAGCATCACCTCGAGCTGGGACACAGGGGGAAGCATGGCTGGTGGAGACCACGAGGTCAAGGTGTGTGTTACTGTGACCATCCAGCCCACAGGACTGAGAGCAACATCTGTGCCCTGCAGCTGGATTCGTCAGAGGCGACCTGACCGATGCGGTTCTGTTGACATCCGGAGGAGTTTGAGAGCCGAGACGCTGGAGGCTGATTTCAAACCTGCCATGTTCACGCCGGTCACGTCACATTCTTCACACGTTCCTCTGGAAACGACAGTATTTCCTGATATGACCGTGGGTTCACTGGCATGTGGACGTGCTGCTGATAGTGACAACACCGCTGTTGACACAACAGCCGTGTGTCATGTGGGCGCACCAATACCAAGGTTGTGAACCAGCAGGGCTCCGAGAACAAGAAGAGGACATGAAAACATTTAAACACGACCTCCAGGGACCAAGGTTTAGATATTATTCTTTCTCACTTTATAAAATAAACGAGGAGAAACAACAGCCAAGTCTTTAAAAAACAGTTTTTTACTCTGAGTGTAAGTGAAAAGTCTTAAGCCGCCGTGCTTGTTGACATGTTTTTCATCCCTGCTAATTGTCTTTCTGTCCCTCGCTCTCCCTCTTCCACCTTAATGCCTCCCCTGAAACCTGCGCTGCTGTCAAATCAGGGGATTACGAGCATATTTGAGATCACAATTAGGAGCAGTTGCGATTCTCAACGAGCCGAGCTGCCTGACCTCATTAAGCCGCCTCCACTTGAGACGCTCTGTAAAAAAAATGCAATTAACTCATGTTTTCCCCCCTCTCGTATGAACACAGAGTGCAGCGGGGAGACGATGCCTCCGTAAGCCGCTCCTCCACTTTATTCCCATGTTCCTGCACAAAAACTAATGTAGAAGTGGAACAGAAGGGAACCGACACAGGGGGCCGGAGTCGGGTGTTGGTCCAAATCACGGCAAGAACGATTTCGGTGCCATTTTTAGCTTGGAAAGGCCGAGTGAGCTGAACCCTGGGGCTTTAACAAGGACGGGATGGTAATGGCTTTAATATGCTCGGAATCCAACAGACGTCTCGCAGAACAGAAAGTGGCAGCGTAGGAAAAGTAGAGGACAGAACCCACAGACGTCCAGACTCACACGTTCACTGCGTCCACGCATCAAATAACACACAAACACATCAGTGTGATAACAACCACCTGAAATGAAATGAAAACCAAGATTACACAAACACTACAGGATGGATTAACCCAACACGTGGTGGAGGGTTGTGGTTTGAATCCCGGAAGAACCCATTCGATTCTGGTGTGGATCCGAATCAGTGGGCGCGTACAGGAGTCGTTTGAAACTTTCTTTAACATCGTGATATTTTTCAACGTTTTGGTTGATTTCTCCAAAAAACTATTTATGGATCTTGTTAAAAAGAAATGTGTTTGATGCAGATCCACCCTGACTGTTCTACTGAGACATTCTGGTTTCATATTTAATCGTTTACTTGACTAATCAAACAAATCCCTACGTGCAGTTAATTCACATATTACACCCCCGGTAGAATCCTGTGGATCCACGTGTAACTGTAGTGGGTTAATAAGCAGAACTCATGCTGCTATTAAAACACGGTTCAGGAGCTTCAGCAGAGCTCGGGGGCTCAGATCTCTGATACCTTACCCCCCCCCCCCACAGATAAGCATCTCCTTTAATCCCCAGAATGAGCAGTGACCTCCTGACCCGTCACCTCTTCACTGCTCCTCCTTCATACCTGGTGTGAAATCAGGAGGACACGAGGGGCGTTGCCTGACGGTGTCCTGGGCCGTCGGTGGATGTTCGACTCTGTGGACTTTTAGAAATCCTCATGTTCGGTTGGTCTGAGTCATTAAGTCGCTTCAGTCTCTTTGAGCATAATTCTTCCACAGGTAAATACTGAACAGAACAGAAACTACTGACTGGTGCATGTCACGTCTTTTACTTCGATGCTAGTGGGAAGACGCAGGTTTTTTAAAATGTGGGTAAATCTGCTAATAAAAAAGTTGCTCGACTCCTTTTTCACGTGGCCTGAGGAGTTTGACTTTCTGTCGACGTCCCGGAGAGACTGAGGAACTCGTTCACTTGCTGCGTTACCAGAGTTGCATCCTGCACAATGCACATTGTTCTCAAGTTAAAAATAATAATAAGAAAATACACAATCATTCATGTGAATAACTAGCTCAAAGTTGTATGAAACCTTAAAGCAGCCACTCATCAAGTGTTAAAGCACATGGTCGCAAAAACACTGAATAAAAGAGGGAATACAATAAAAATAAGTATTTTAAAAGTATAAGAAAATGAAGTAATGTTTTACCTTGAGCACATAATGATGTATTTTAAAGAAAAGGCATCAGGGGATTGATCTAATACAAACTATAACAACAGAGTGTTTTAATTGGCTTTTCTGCAGAGGGGGAAGCTTTGCCTTTAGTTTGCAGGGAGCAGGGAGACAAAGAAAAAACAGACAACAACACCACCCCCCCCCCCCCCCCCCCCCCCCCCCCCCTGCAGAATAGCTGAAGGGAGGAACAACAGTTGCCGCAGTGTTTTGGAAACGAAGGTCAAAAAGGTGCTGACATCTGATCTCTGCTAATCCAATCAGGTGACGAGTTTCAGAGACCGACCCGACAAAGCTGCTTTAAGAGAAGTTCTGATGTGAAGCGTCTCCACGTCGACAGGCAGCCGGGGTCGTGGCCGGGTTCGCTTTGAGAATAGATCATAGATATAATCATATTGAATAACTGCGTGTTGTTCTTTTTTTACTACAGTGACGGGAAAAATACTTTAATTTAGTTCTTGGTTTTGGAAAACTGGATTTAATGTGTAAAAAACTTGAAACTTCTGAATTTCAGTCGTGGAAAAATATCTTTAACTGCGTGTTTACGTCATGACATAATTATTGTTTTTAAGTTTTAGGAAATCGATGGAGATAAGGCCGATATGACAAAGGACATTTTAGCTAAATATTAGTGTCAGTGCCCTCTAGTGGACAAACTGTGTAACATTATTTCTAAAATAAATATTTCTTATTCTGGATTTCTGTCTTTAATTGTGTAGGTAAAGAAATCATGTTGCGATGTATCTGAAATAATATTAATACCGTAAGGCTGTTAGCCACTTAGCCGGTTAGCCTGTACCGGATGTTTAAAGAATTAATACAAATTCTAAATTAAACTTCCTTTCCCTCAAACTTTTACAGGCGATTTACTCAAAAACCTTTTTCCCGCAGGTTTAACTTAAACCTCTGATCATAGTCAGAATGTGATCAGGCTGAATTACAGTGAAATACACAGAAGTTTGAGCAGTGAGTATTTTCAAATGATTTTAATCCACTTTGTACTAAAAGATAAACATATTGTGTACCACACAGGATTATTGAACAAGCATGTGTATCTGCAAAACTCATCTCGAGCGCGGGGATTCGTTGCTGGGTAAAAAAAAGAAAACGTCTGACACTGATTCGTTGCGTAAGCGAACCTTGAGTTTACCGTTGTTTATCGTGTGCGGGAAACGTGACGTAGGTCGAGAACAAAGTGGTCGAGAGTCTGCATCACTGGAGACATGAGGCCACAATAAAGAGAAACACACTCACACACTCACACACTCACACACTCACACACTCACAAACACAACGACGCCATTGTCCCCGCTGTGAGAGTCATTAGCACCTGGGCTCTGGTCTCCTGGAGGTCTGTGACCATTAGAAGCTGCTGGAGCTCCGCAGGCCGACGTGTCAGCGGCATCACACTCCGTCCTGGTGCCGCTGGGCGCTGTGTGGACGAGCGGGGGGATGGTGTGTGGTGTGAGCGTATAGAAGCACACACACACACACACACACACACACACACACACACACACACACAGACAATGTGGGGTTGTGAGTGGCAGCGAGGACGCTAACGCTCTGAGCGAAGGGCTGCATGTGGCCGCGGGCCCCTCTCACCGGGTCAAAGGTGGTTTATCGTCTGCTCACAGAGCGGCGCCGTCTCCACGCTGACTCCTTTCAGATCGAGCTGCTGTAACAGTGGATTGGACGACGCTCGCTGCCAGAACATCAGTCAGGCCACAATGAAACAGTTGCAGCTGTCCGTCATCTGTCTGCTGCCCCGCGGACGTCCTGACGGAGGAAACTCACAGACGCACAATGACCTCCGAGTGTCGTCTTCCTGTAAATTGTGCACATTTGACTGTTGGTGTTGTTAAGTGTTGGGGTGGGAGCGTCGTAGCGGCTCACTTGAGTTAATGTGTCGTCGGATCGGAGCCACGAGAAGCTCACACAGCGATGAAATGATCAGAGTAGAAATATTCAAAGCCATCAACTAGAAATCACCGTCCTGTGGTTGTGCGCCGCCGCCGAACCGAGCAGTTTCAGTCTGCAGGCGTTAATTCACAGGATCATACGAGGTCACAGTGACCTTTAACCTCTGAAATCGAATCACGTCATCCTTGTGTCCCAGTGAATGTTCGTACCAAAGATGAAGGAATTCCCTCAAGGTGTTCTCTAGATCTCGAGTTCACAACATGGGACCGGTGGATGGACGGACGGGCCACCGCGGCCCGCCCCCGAGGAGAAATAAAAAGCAACCGTGACGCAATAAAAGGTTTTATGGTTTATTGTCTTGGACCTGAACACTGAATCTGTCCTGCTCTCCTCACGCAGTGGAGGCCTCACATCTTTTATCTGGGGCCCCTGTCTGATGCATCAAAGAGCGCCGGCCCCCGGAGAACAGAGGAATCCTTCTTCTTATCTTTCATCGCCCTCTCATCCTGCTGCCTGTGATGCTGGAACCAGATCTGGGACCAGCGCTGGAAACTCAAGCATCAATTATTGAATTTCAAAGAGTAAACAACCCGTCTCTCCTTTTCTCTCCCTCCTCCTCCTCCTCCTCCTCCTCCTCCTCCTCTTCTGTTTTTCATCTGGATGTGGGACTCGTTAACTGCAGAGGGACGCAGCTGCACACGTGTTGTTTATCGTCACGCAAACAACACGGAACACGCTACACACACACACACACACACAGACACACACACGCTACACACACTGCAGAGCTGCACCAAGACCGAGATCCCAAGTGGGTCAGAGGCATTTCAAACAAGAATTGTATATTTTCGTGGAGTTCCACACAACGGCCTCAGTGACGGAATTACACAAAACTGTTTTGAATGGTCAAGATGTGACTTCGGCCACTAGGGGTCTCACAACGACGTGGTGAATCAGCGTGGGGTCAGGGAGGAGTCGTCAACACGTACCGTGGGAAATCGACGTGAGGACTCGGCAACATCAACCGGTAATTACGTCATTGTGTTTTAGCCGCGGGGAAAGAGGATAAGACGAAAATCGAACGTATCGACAATATCCTGCTGAGTTCTTCAAATGTAAAAGACAGACTCCAGAAAATGTCCCAACGAACGTCCCTCTGTCTCTGAATGTTTGGAAAGTTTTGCAGAATCTCAAATACACGTGAAAAGCAATCTTCTGTTGTGTGGAACCAGTTCACGTCTGAAATCCGCCTGTGAGACGCTGGAGGACATTTTCAAAGCGTGTCCCAGTTAAACATCGGTGTATTGACGTATCGATCCCACCGCGGTGGCAGGTTTTGTTCTGTCATTGATTGCTGACGAACGCGGCTCGGCGTGATATTGAGTTTCCCAGATTAAAGTGCGAGGTCACCGGCTGGTTCTTACGGGTTCTCGTTAGCTAATGGTGTCGGGATATGCAGAACGGTGCATGTCCCCATCACGTCCGTCCCCCCCGGTTACCTGCTGTTGAACTTCTCCGGGTGCTTTTCCCGCATCAGATGAAAGCGATGAGCGATGGAGGCGTCCTGTGGGAGAGAAGAGACGAGACCACGTTACCTGCAGGACGTCACTGAACCTTCATCTCATCACAGCCAATCCCCACTTCCTGTAATCTATCAATCTAACCCGAACCATCTTCAGCCTTTTCCCTCAGATCACTTCCTGTCCTGAGGGATGTTGAGGGTCATCCTCAAAGCTTCAGCTGCTCGATTTGCTCTACTTGGGTCACGTTTGAGTTCAAATAACCTTGATGATTTACTTTTATTATCTGTATTTGTGTGAGAGAATATTCTTCATTTTCATTTAGAATAATAATAACGTGTTTCGGTCCCCCAGCTCCGGGTTTCACCTCTGGCTCATCCAGATGTTTGTGCGTCAGTGTAAACGTGGTAAACATTTCCCCATCACTCCTCTGTCAGACGAACCTTCCTGCAGCTCCTCCACAGTCATTAGGGGGATTTGACTTTTCCATTTGTCAATTATATTTCTGACAGAGGAAAATTTCCAGCTGGAAGCGCTGCGTGTCTTTTTATAGCCTCTCCTGCTCCTCACTTCAATTACCTTCATTTTCAGATCATCAGGCAGCTGCTCAGAGGAAGAACCGAGCGGTTCCACTCGATTCTAAGATTCTAAGACTCAGATACGATTCATGAGCTGCTTCACGAGTTCCCATGAGTCTGAGGAGGATGAATTTATAACGTGCACACTTTGAAGTTCATGAAATAAAAGACCTGCATTAACATTTGAATAAAGGCTTGTTCGTGATGCGTGTGTTTGCTGCAGGGGACGAATTCAACTCAGCAAAAACAAGAATTTGGCTCAGGGGTAAAAATCCGTCAAAGCTTCGACTGTTCTTCTCACCAACACAGCCACCAGCTGGTCGTTACTGTCTTCCCCTCAGTCCACTGAGAATTGAGCCCTTAAATAAAGAGTCATAACGCCAAAGGCAATAAGTCACAGCAGAAAACCTCTGGACTTAGGTTTGTTTTCAGCCACATCTGTTTGTTTTCAGGAGGATTCCTTTAAAGGACTCATGAACAGAATACCATGAAACTTGGAAGAAGAGAGAAGTCTTTAAATGTGCGTGTGGTTCTGAGGATCTGGTCCAGGATTTTAGTTTCATTTTTAACATAATAAAAATCTGGATCTAGTGAAGTTAAATGTGGTTTCATACAAAGACAGTCGGACTTTGTTGGAGGTTTGAACTCTACTGAGCGATATTCTACTTCAAGATGTAATATGAAGGTAAATTTCACGTGTCAGTGTCCGAAAGTTGAATTGTGACTGAGCATTTTGCATCGAAGGGATATTTCTCTGTCTAATCTACATGTTGGTTAATAATTCACCTGCGTCAAATGATCTGTTTGATTAATCGACTGAGAGGAAATTAAACCAGCAACATCTTCTACTTCCAGCTTCTCCAACGTGAAGGTTTGCTGCTTCTCTTCGTCAGTGAAAGCCGTCAGTCATTAATATTTAATGTTTATGTATATATTCTGCTTTTATTTTAAACTAACAAAACAGTATTTTGGCCCAAACTACCACTTGGACCTCAAAAGTGAACTTTCTTCTTTCTCTGTGTAGTTTGTTGTTTTGTTCAACTCTCTCCTCGTCATGAGCAGTAATTCAGTTTAACCCGGGACGACAGCGTGAAACACCAAGTACAACAGAGCTGCTCTAACTTCCAGCACAACACAGCATCCAGCTAAAGGTCAGAGACCCTGCCCTCCTCTTCCTCTTCCTCCTCCTCCTCCTCCTCCTCCTCCTCCTCCTCCTCCTCCTCCTCCTCCTCCCCCCGTGCGTTTAACCCTCGACCTCCGGGGGCGGAGGTGAATGTAATCCTGATCAGTCACAAGAGCAAACTCTGAGTGACCCCCTCGGTCGGAGAAACACAGAAACAGCAGCAGAGAAACATCCGGCCCTAAAAAAGATTACTGTTTCAAATCATATTTTCCTCGAATCATCTTTATCTATTTATCACAGAAATGGTAAAAAAGGAGTGTAGCCTATTGAAATAATACTGTTTTAGTCTAATTGACTAGTTGCCAGGGGTTCATTTAGGGTTCAGCATCAGGAAACCCTTCAACACAGAGACCGGAGGAGGATCGAACCGCCGACTTTCTGTAGAACGGACGACCCGCTCTCCCTCAGACGCGGAGACACGAGGAGATTCCAGAGCTTTCGGCGATAAGGGCCGACGCCGGAGTGGACGTGCTGCTTCTTCAGATAATAAACACAAACTCTAGAAAATATCCCAACTCACTTATTCTGACATTTTCCAGAGTTCATGTCTGAAAACAGCTTTAACGTCTCTGTCTCGTTTGTAAATGTTTTTTTAAAGTTTGACACGTCTGCAGCTCCTCCGCCGTGACTCAAACATAAACCGAGAGTTGTCAGATTCATGTAAAGACTCCCAGAGGAGTGTGACAAGGCCACGTGCGTGCGGCTCTGCATTCACACGACCCGCCGCGGAGATCTGGACACTTGAGCTCTCGAGTGGATGTGATCAATTAACACAGCTTTGATGCGACCTGCAGGTTGAGTCTGACCAGAGCTGCGTCTGCTCGGCTCAGGCCCGAGGACGTGATCTGTGTCTTTCACAGATAAACAGTCACCGAACATGTGAAATAAGATCACGATGCATGTGTGCGAGGGGCTGCAATCGACTATATGTCAGTGGACGTCATACGGCTGATGTAGATGTGGCGGCTGGATGTGGCCGGAGTGATGGAGAATGGAAAGTGTCTGACGGTGGAGTCCGTAACCACGTTAGCGTATGAAGGACTCGTCCCTTCACTCTGTCACCGTGTAATAACATCATCGGTTTAAAGTGCTTCGCAGAGACAAGACGCATGACGACACCGGACCTGCTTCCATCACTTAGAGCACGGACACGACAAGAGACAATATGAGGAACACACGAGCGACGAACTCTTGATCTGTCATCTGTGCAAAACCCAGAATAATGACACGTGGAGGAGTTCTGTTATATAAATATATCATTTAGGCTCCATCCATAATACGACTACTGTCCATTTTTACAAGCTCAACACACAGAATATCAGTAACAGTATCACTAACGTCTAAAAATAAATATACAGGAAATGTGATAACCTTAAACTTCACTTATTACCAACCGGGCTCCACGTCAGGTGTCAGAGTGTCAGTCGTGGTCAACAGACAAAATGGCAGCTGCTGTTCAGGAGGCAACAAGTGTCTGTTACTGTGTCATATCTCATTTCACAGTAACTGCTTCTGTAAAACCTTCCTCTTCGGTTCTGAGGAGAACAAACACAGCAAAGTGTTCTGCATCCTGTGCCCCTGACAGGCAGAAGCCCCGGTGAAGCCGGGCTGGCACCCTGCCTGCCCGTGCAGGTGTTCCACCGCGCGGCAACAAGGAGAACGGAAGGTTGGACGAGACAGGTGGACGGGTGCAATGATATGCATCCTCGTCTGTCGCCCTCGAAATCCGTCCAGCGGTGCTGCAACGCTCCGCCGCAGCCGGTCAGAGCTGCTGAGATCTCACCGCATCAGCAAATATCAGATCTTAAAATAGATCTGCATCTGCTGCTCTAACAGGCGCAGAATCGGATACGTGCACCTGGGGAGTGAGGAGGCGTCACGGCCCGGCAGAGATTCTGCAATGAAGTTTTCCCACAGAGATCAAACTATGAAGCAAGGTTACAACACATGTTCAGAGACGCTTCTTTACCATCAGGGAGTTGTGTTTTTAGTGTTTGGGATGTTTGGGACATGGTGGACAGAGCGTCCGGCGCAGCCTGCGGATCAGAACCAGGCTGTGCACAAAGTGGCTGCAGAGATTCCAAAACATGACGGGCTGTTTCATGTCATGTCTGCTCTCAGTCCGCCGCTGCAGGCCGTCACGCCAGCGCTGGCAGTAACAATATGTGACATGTGCCGTCGCCTTCAGTCGCCTGCGTGATGAAGGTTGTTTCGATCTTGCCGTTTCAGGTTTGGCTGTCGGACGGGCGACGGGGAAACAGAGGAAAGGGGGAAAGAGAGAGAGGGACCAAAACGACAAAAACAACAAAAACAAAAACACAGACGGAAAATGTCACCTCGGTGGGACCCGCGGCCCGCGGCCCCCGGCGGAGAGACGGGTTCCCAGTTCAACCAGTGCTGTGTTTCCCTGTTTCCTCTGGTTAGAGGCCTGGTTGGTTTAATGTCACAGAGAAACGTCAGGCTGATAAGCACTGGTTTGATTTGAATCAGATTCATACTTTGTACTTGGAGTAATGTTTTCTTCTTCCTTCCTTGTTGCTGTTACATTTGTAAATATTTAAAAGTCTTAACGCACTCGAACACGTGAAGGATCCTCGAGTGGGTTAAAGGTGACCTGATGACGGTTTTTGACCACTAGAGGCACCACTGAGTTTGTATGTTATAAATAAAGTTATTACTAAGATGCTGGCGTCTCATCACACAGTCCTGCCGAGGGGTTGAGGACTATTCGAGAGCGTGCAGCTGTTTCCAAGTAAAGGAAGCGATGAGGCCTGATAACGTAAAGACTGATTGTGTCTCTTGATGAAGGAAATGGAGTCAACGTGTTTGTTAGTGTCAGAAGACTGGTCAACTGAAAGCTTTGCCTTCTTCACCACAACGGAGCGATGCTACGCCTGGTGCCGCACCGAGCCGCCTGTCAATCTCATGCAGCATCTCGCCGCCAACCCAGAGAGAACAATCCGACCTACAGGAACTGAGTCTGGGGACACACCCAGCTGCAAACCGCTGCAGTGCCCCCTGGAGGTCACTGATGAAACGAACAGAACCACATCGACCGCAAGAGCAGGAAGTCTGAGTAGAGAAGGATGACGCCCCCTACAGCAGCAGGAGATACGAACCCCTACAGCACAATGTTTATAATCCAGTAAAAATAACTTTGTCTGGGTTCGATGACCCTTGATGACACGGTAACAATCATAAACAGGCGGCTAAGGTCACAACAAATAAACAGTTTGGTTAATTCACGTTGAAAAAAATGTCCTTATAACATTAATATACGACGTAGAAACACACTGAAGACGTGAAGTAAGACCGGTGGTGTCTGTTCGTCCTCGTGTTGTCGCGGCGTTCCTCTCGTCTTTAAGACCAGCCAGGTGTCACTCAGCACGGTCATTCATTACCGCGGTAACCTGGTCTGAACCTGGCAGACGGCGACTTCCTGTCACTGATACTTCCCCTGACCTTCAGCTTGTGCCAGCACGACTGCATCGCTCGCTCACACACGCGCACACACACACACACACACACACACACACACTGGTTGTCTCAGTTATGTATATAATCATCATTTTTACACTCTTCTCACTTTAAACCCGGTTTCTCTCTGCGCCGCCTCCAGTTTGACGAAGTGCTTCATTAATTAACCCTCAGAGTCAATTTAACACTCGCTGGTCTCATGTCTGAATATTTGCTCGAGTCACTCTGACGCAAACATCCGGACACACGTCACGCTGACGTGAAGGAGATGCTTTGTGAGACGCTCATGTGTTGGTCCTTTGTGCGACCGGAGAGACTCTGCCTGATGTCATATTAATAAAAAAGGCTTCAGCGACACAAGATGAAACTCACACACGTCTAAAAGGGAGAAGTCAACTGCTCCCTCAGCTCAGTAGATACTTAAAACAGTCTGTATAATTATATATGGATATGTCTATTTAATATCTCCCGAAATACAACATACGTCCTCTTACATCATCCTATTCCACTTTACTCAAGCAGATTTCTCTGTTAAAGTCCTAAAACTGAACGTCCATTACAACGAGACAAATTCCACGTGGGAAAGATGAAAACCATATCTGTCGTGATAATCGTTTGAGATCAGTAAACCAAATCAGCTGCTTCCCCCCCCCCCCGACCAAAGGCCAATGGTGCACATTAGGAATTGGCCATTAACACTGGGAATCATCTTGCAGGTCACACACACACACACACACGCACATTCAAGCGCATGCACATGCACATTCAAGCGCATGCACACACACACCACACACACACTAAAGCCACAGAAACAGTGCAGAGACATGCGCTGCCGAGGCATCGGCTTCCTCCCTGTAACACGAGGTGGCATCTTTAATGGCTGCTGACATGGTGTGATTTCCTTCTCTCAAATTCCTCTCACAAGATTCTTTCCAGGCTGCAGGTCAAGCGGCGGCGCTGATACCGAGCCGAGTGCACAGATGGTCCAACGCGCCGCCGAATGAGAAGTTTGAACAGTATTTCATATCCTCCTGCCGCTGAGTTGACTCCGGCGTGCACTTTAACATATCTGGAGCTGTAAAATGCGACAGTATAGATTTATGTAAACAGGATTTGGAGGATTCGTATGTTTGTATTCTCTGTGCCGCAGCCCCCACAGTGAGCCCACTGCTCAAAGCAGCTTCTCGACAGCCAGATCCCTGCCAACAGCTCAGTGCCTGAACCTACTCAATCCTCCGATAAAGACCATACAAACAATCGTAAGGAGGCTTAAAGCATGTTTTCATATATGATGTACAATGTTATTTCTGCTCCTGGGGATCAATAAAGTTTGTGAGGATTGAAACTGAAATCCCACAACAGGCTTCACCCTCTGATTTCGAGCTCTGACAGCCTCCGGCCGAGCCAACCGCACGATCCACACCGTGTCACCCGCAATTAAGTCAGTGAGATAAAGGACAGACGACGACGGTGGAAGCTTTCAGACCCGGCCTTGCCAGCCTCCCGTCTCCACGGCAACCACGGCCCCGGAGTGGAAAGGTTCTGGGATGGGACGGCAGGAAATGCAAAACCCATGTATGGTTAGCGGACCGGATTTGTTGGGTTGCTAACGGCGACATCAGGGGCGTGAGTCAGAGAGCGGCTCGCTCAGGTGCCGCGGTGCAGGCGCCCAGATACTCGACCATCTGTCCCCGCGGCTCCTGGAGCCGCAGCGATCTGTCGCCTTATGTAACCAACGTGTCGCAGTGAGATTGTGGATCGGATTCACACCAACAACCTTTTTTTTTAAAAAAGGATAAAGTTGGTGTTAGAGTTTATTTGTTCAAATGGAAAAATCTAAAGTTGTTCCTTGATTCCTCTCAGCCTCTCCTCCCCCAGTCCCAACGTCTCCTCATGTCAATCTTTCAAAACGGGTCACAAATATGAGGATATTCGTTATTTTTTCCAAGTTGTGTGTTTGTTTACTTTTTAGCAAGACGCCAATTAGCATTTTCAGTGCAAGTGAGTTTTAACAGCAGCAGGAAAGTGCTCAGAATAGCTCACACGAGTTTGGCTGCACAGAAAATAGCAGCTTTGATTCTTTGTTGGCGTTTGAGAAGAGTTGGGAAGTTTTCATATTAATTTTTTCAGATTAAAGCTCTGGAATCTCCTCGTGTTTCCAAGTGGACGTCTCCGTCTTCTCCGTGTACGGCTCCTCGAAGGGACTGGCAGGAAACGTTTTGTGCGTTTTCCCTTCAAACTCATACTAAAGTTTGATTATGTAAATTATGCATCTACGACGTCCGAGTACACAATGACGCACACACACAACCTATTGAATGTGACAAAACCCATAGAAAAGCATCATTAATCCAAGACAACCTGTCAAACACTATTGTCCGTCTCCGTGTGACACTGGCAGTGCCACCCGGGCACAGACCCCCCCCCCCCCCATGTTAGAGAAGAGGGAGTCATTGTTTGGAAGGAGACAGATATACGACATATTGTATGTGCAGATTTCAGTGGTTGTGTAACATCACTGTGCTTCATCCTCTCCTGACCTGAGACCTGCGCACACACATGTCCCCTTTACACTGATGTCACCACTGTTTATTCATAGTCATACGTGCTGTATATGCAACACGTTTGGCCGTTATTTCTATTTATCAGCTTAATCATGCTTCAATGTTCAGGGGGGAAAAAAACAGCAGATGGCTCCGACGTTAGCTGTTATGGTGATGACTCAGCTCAAAGTTTGGCAAAGCACCAAGGCGACCAGTCTGGTTTCCACTGAAGTATACAGTGTGCCTGTAATTCCACGTTGGTGCGACTGTGTTTATTCGCTGTGCGGCGCGGTTCTGTGTAGGTGGAGGAAAAACACAGAAACTCTGCGGATCCCTGCCCGGCTGCCAAGAAGAAACACTGAGGCAACACAATCACCAAGTCAGCACTGCGGTGACTTGTTTGTCAACTCTGTATAAAACGTCCCTGAGCCTTTGGACCAGTATCTCCGTCACGATTAAAAAAAAAGAAAAGAGGTTGCTAAGCAACTGGAGCCCGGGCAACTTGTTTCTTTCCTCCAATTAAAAAGAAGAAACCTTTCCCCAGGAGGAGCAGGAATCCACTGATGAATCCGTTAATTGCTTTTGTCCACAAACAGCAGATGATCTTTCTCACGTGTCGTTATTGTAACGACTGCAGAGCGTCTCGATCTCACGGCCTCATACATAAATAAACTGTTTAAACAACCGAGTCTCCACTGCCGTGTGATGCACTCTGTCTGCACACACTGGTTAGTGGGTCCAGTGTGTAATTTGAGGTGATGCTTATGTTGACGTATGATGTTTTCTTTCCTCTGGGGCGTTATATATAAGATTTATGCAGATGTAGAAGTTCTGTCGAAGTCCAAAGTCTAAAAGTGATAAAATAAGTTCCTGAAACATCTCATCCGTGGTCCAGCGGATGACCAATCTAACGCAAGAGCGGAGGCCGACATTTGTGGAAGTGGTCGGCCAATCACAGCGGAGCGGTCCAGCTGACCAATCATATCAGGAGGGGGGGGGGGTCTTAAAGAGACAGGAGCTAAAACCAACTGTTTGAGACAGAGGCTGAAAAGAGGAGCTGCAGCGATGATGAGGAAAGTGAACATTTTACAAGAATATGAATACAGAGTTTCAGATTCATGTCTTTACAAACTTTAGTTTTTCTTACCACGCCGATAGAGAAATAGTTGTTGACGATGCTGTAGGGGACGGGGTCTCCCTTCTCCTCCTTGTCGTCGGGGACGATATCGATGTTCCAGCGGTCCAGCACCATATCTGTGCTGTGTTCGATGTCGCGCAGGAACTTCAGCAAACTGCCGCCTTCGTAACCTGCAGAGAAAACGAATAAAACAGTTTCACAAAGTGCATCTCAGTTCTGACCTTTCTCCCGACCTCAACCCATCCAGCAAACCGCGTCCAACCTCTCTAAAGCTCTGAGACGGAGCAGAACCCTGCGGCCATGTTTCTAAATCATCTGTAAAAACCTTCAGAGGAGAGTGGAGGCCGTCTGAGCAGCAGATTAACGTCCGTGATTCTGAAATGAGAAGTTGAACAACCCCACGCGGCTGCAACCTTCACGTCCAGGGTGAACACGCACGGAGAGGATCAACACTCGGGTGCGGAGTTAAAAAAGAAGCTCAGGAATGAGGCGGTTTCTAATTCTTAGGTAGAGATGATGAATAAATGTTTCTCATGCATATTCTCATATATTTAACTGGTAAAATGTTGGATTAATGGATTAAAAAACACGAGGGCACTGATTAGGCTGCAGTTTAACACAGTGTGGGGCCACATTTACTATCATTGTGATCATGAACTGAATGAAACAAGAAATTGGAATAAAAAGAATGAGCTTTTCTGCCAGTTCATAGACAAAACTAATAACTAACAGATAATTGATAATGATCTAACAATCGTTATCTACAGCCGTACTAAAACAAGGCTTTATTCTCCAGTCGGTCAAATCTTGTGAGGTTTGAGTAAAAGCTTGTTTACATTTCAGACATTAAAGGTTTGTTATGTTTTTTAACCAAGAGATTTTGTGTTAGAGCTGAATATTCAACCAATACCTGATCGAATGTTGTAAACTGGATATGTTGTTTGCTTGACAGAAGACTTATGGACAAATCTAAAATACTTGCAGCTCTACTTGAGTCTGAAGTGTTGGACCAACGCTAACATTGTTCGGACCCGTCTCACTGGCACCATCTGCCAAAGTGAATATTCGTTAAGCTAAATAGCTGCAGAGACTCCCGCTCCTTCCCCTCCCTGTTTTACTTCCGGGGGAAAACGTGATCTATTCAACTAAAGTCCCAAAGCTCCTGGATGTGTCTGCGTTTATTGACAGAATATCATTCATGCGCCCGGTGAAGTGTCCTGCTGCTCCGCTCCGGCAGCGACACTCAAGCAGTCACAGCCATTCTGATCATTTGCCCAAAGTACTACAACAAATCAATGGCTGGCAGAGGATTTACAGCACAGCGCTTTGCATATTAACAGTTTTTAATTTGACACAAGAGCTCCCACTTTCCTCTTCCCATCTTTTCATTTCCCTGACACACGCACACATTCCGGCGTTTTGTGTCCTAATATTCTTCAGAGACCCCGACTGGAACTACGCTCACACTGAAATGAACACGAGCAGAGTTTAGACCGACGTGACGTCTCATCGCATTTCGTTTGTTTTGTCTTTAATGAGTCGAGAGGAGATAATCTAACATGTCCCTGAAGTGCAAGAGGGAAACTAGAAACCCATAAATGACTGTGGTTCACCCTCAAGTTCTTTCTTCAACCCACTGACGTCACGATTTCCTCGTTGACTTCGTTCTTTTAAGGAGAGAAAAAAATGGATCTAATTTTACTCTCTGACAGCATCATATTTCCATATCAGCTTTCATAACAGCGATTTTATATTTAAACTGCATGAAATGCTCAGCCCAAAACTGAGCGCATCAAATATTTAAGATGTTTTGTGCGTGGGTTTATGCACCTTTCTCTAATCTTCAACCTAACACAACTGGTGTCTACGAAAAACCTCCAGCAAAATTGAGAATATGAATAATGTAATAATATGTATTATGTATAAAAATAAACTGTATTTGTAATAAACGAGCCATCAAACCATTTTAAAAGTTGTAGCCGTGACTCTTGATATCATTTTTGGTGAAACCACTTCAACATCTCACTCCATTGCTACGCAGACGACACACAACTGTACACGTCTTTAAAAACCAGACAACAGCTTGTCACAAAACTTGTCACAACCATTTATTTCAGGTTTAAGCTTCATTAATGTATGTGTGTGGTCATAGCTATGTGGTGTGGTCATAGCTTGGAAGGTAACACAAAACACACACACAGGTGATTGAGTGTCTCACCTCCTCCCCAACGTAAGCAGCGAGCCAGGTCGTTGCCGGTGCCCAGAGGGAGGATGGCCACCGGAGGGTGCCTGGCAAAGTTGGCTTTGTCTGCAAGACAAACAGGTCGAGGTTATACTTGCTTGGTTGAACAGACCTTGAAACGACGACGGGGTGAACTCAAGGAAAAGTCAGATTTGACCACAAACCATTGATTTGCTGGTTTCGGCCCTTGTATCCACCAGTTATGACAAACTTGTACTGACCTTTGGTGAAAAGGTGACACGACTCAGACGGTCAGACAGAAATTACAGATTTCCAGACCACTTAATTAAGAGGGTTAAAATGTTTTGTGGTTATATATGATAATAACGAGTATGTAAGGTCCAACTGAAGCCAGGAGTTTGTTCTGTAAACTGTTTACAATAGAAAGTTTGTGTTAAAACATTATCTGTGATTATGATTCAATTTACGACTCCGATGGACAAAATACTGAATTTAAAAAGAAAAATGCTTCATTCACCAGAGTCGTTCATTCATAAACCATTCATAACATTACGGCTTAGAGTCGTTTTCATTGATGCTGTTTTTCAGAAGCAGCACCACAGTGAATGTGATGTGCGCATAATTACACCTCATCACTTTTATTTCTCTGGCAAATAAAGTTTGGCTGACCCAGGCTTTTGTTTACAACTCGTCCGATCTGCTGACTGTTGCTATCTGTTGCCCCGACAGACTTTATTTTTATAGATGGCGCAGGTCTACGCAGTTTCACTACAGTGTCATCGCAAACAGCAAAGATGTCGGGGGGTCATAAAGAATAAAGAGATCCGAGTCGTAACAAACTGGAAAGATCCGATAAAAAGAAGAGTCCAACGCCGTCGACATGGAAATAAACTATGTAAGAAAATCAGGTTTCATTGCGTCATTGCTTTTAACAAGCGCTTCAGTTTTTAATCGGTTTGCTTAAGTATGTTTTTGTGTTATTTGTCCCTTCTTGTATTTAAATCTGAAACTTTTTACTTTATTTGCTGCCCGTCTTGACCTCGACTCCCTGGCAGATGACATGTTTTTTTAAAGAGGTCAATAAATGAGAGCGCACCGATGCAGTCGAGGATCCAGCCCACGGTGCCGTCCCCTCCACAAGCCAGCACCCGGAAATCAGGGACATCGTGGAAAAAGTTCAGCCTGAGAGGAAAGAAGATACAGTGGGGTTTTTACAGTGTCAACGTGTAGAATGAATATTTACTCATCGCGGTTACCACAGAGATTTTCTAATGTCTGAATTATTTAATTGAAAATGGCAGAAAGACACAGAGGGGAATAGAGAGAGTGTTAAATCGATGTGTGCGCTCTCCAGCGGCGCCCCCCTCCTCCACAGTCACAGAGTGGTCACAGAGTGCGCGCCCTTCAAAGAGACGTTTAATCTGCGTTGGGACAAAGGTGTCGACAGAAGCTTTCATCTGTCCCCCGTCACGAGACAGCTGCACACGGGCCACCAGCCCTTTCACACCCGCCACCTGGTCCTGCACAGGAACAGCCCGCACACCCTCCGCACCAGGACCACATTTTAAAAGGGGTTATGAAGCCCGGAGGTACGCTGTGTTGCAGGTGTGAGGGGAGGTTCACTCGGTTTGTTTATTTCTTGTTATTTTGTTAAAGGAGAGAAATTCTGCTTCAGGTTGATCATTTTTTATTAGTTTTATTACTGTAAAATGTTTACATGCTCTAATGTTCAGAAAACACATCCCTGTGCTCAGACTGTCCATCGCTGCAGCTCCTCTGTTCAGCCTCTGTCTCAAACACCTGGTTTTAGCTCCTGTCTCTCTCATGGAAATCAGATCAGCGGGTTTTGTGGCTACATGTTTCACGTGTGACAGCGTCTGAGCAACAAACGCAGCTTTTACATCAATGGAAGATCTGAAACCACGCCTGGAAGCACATCGAGCTAATTGCCCTAAACAAATTTCTCAAGAGTAAACTACCTCTCACCTCAAAGCCCAGCTGAGCCTGTTGCTAGGGAGCCCATGGTAACGGCGTAGTGGCGAGCTCAGCTGAGTTAACCCTCCACGAGAGACAACAGGGCCTCGGTGTTTACAGTCACGTGTGCTCAGTGCAGAGCGTCTCTCCTCAAACCGCTCGGCTGTGACACGGTTACATCACCTCATTCATGGCGGGAATAAAAGACGCCGCAGCTTTCAGACTCTTGTTATCTGAATAAAAGAGCGCGAGCACTCGACGAGACGGAGACGAGCACGACAAAGCGGCGTCTTTATTAATGATTACATGATTACCATCACGACACACGTTCGAGAGAAGGGAAAAGCATGAATGGAATGAAAAACGCAGCGACAACAAAACTACGGATGAACGGAGGCGGGTTGAGTGTTCTTGACCCGACGTTCAGAGAACAACACGAGGGAAGCTGGATATAGGGAGGAGAGAGAGAGAGAGAGAGAGAGGGAGAGAGAGAGAGAGAGAGAGGGGAGAGGAGAGGAGAGAGAGAGAGAGAGGGAGAGAGAGAGAGAGAGAGAGAGGGAGGAGAGAGAGAGAGAGAGAAGAGGAGAGAGAGAGAGAGGGAGGAGAGAGAGAGAGAGAGAGAGAGGATGGCGAGGGGAGAGCTTCACCCTCAAGGTAAAGCATTTTACACCAGTTGTGCTGTGTAGGGCTTTTTATTTTTTGTACCTTCTTCTGTGAATGGTAAGAAGGTGTTACAGCATTCATTACAAAGTGCGAGCTCTGACGTACGAGTGTGTGTGTGTGTGTGTGTGTGTGTGTGTGTGTGTGTGTCTGTGTGCGTGCGTGTGTCTGTGTGCGTGCGTGTGTCAGGAGGTCAAACACACACCACAGCAGTAACGCCGTGTTCTCATTCCCCTTCCTCGACCTCCGCAGCAGGTCAGTGTGACACGGAGGAGAGAGAGACGTGGTTTAACAGCTCCGCTCCCCCGACTGAACTATAACTGGAAAATCATCCCTCCTGTGGAATTAATCGTCTATTAGTAAATTGAAGCTCCAGCTCAGTGGGTCTGGCTCTTTCTATCGGTTATTTATCCTCTGAAAGACGCTGCGTGTGGAGTTTTTAAACCCGGCTGCTGCAGGCCTGTGTTTCTAAAGCCCAAACACAACGTGATGAATCTTTAACGAAGAAATTAGTTCGCTTCAAATGAGCCTTACGGCCGATACATTGGTATTTGTTTAAGTAAGTAAAAAATACATTTGGGTCTTCCACTAAAACTCTTACTTGTGAATCCCCTTCCTAGCTCTCTGTTCCAGAAGTCGTGATTAAGAAGTGTCCTGGGACGTCAATGATTCTCGATAATAAAGACAATGAGAGGATGAATGCGGCCGACTCACCCGACCATCGGGCCCTCGCGCTCCAGACTGTAAACCTGCCGGGGGTTCAGCAGGTACCGGAACTTCCTCAGCACCCTGAGGGAAAAACCAGAGGAGGAATCACACGGAATACAGGGACCAGAATGAGCAACTTGATAATAATAATAACAATAAAAACACTAATAATGATTCATTTTATTTATTTAGCCCTTTCCAAATGAAGAAAACCCTCTTTCTCACTTTATTTCAACTTCTATAGGTTTCAGACCCTTGTGTCAGATTCATATTTATTGAATGATTATGTAAGATCTAAATACATGTTCTGATTTGACTTGGATTCACTCGTTCACTCGTTCACTCTCCACCTGCTCGGCCATCACTCGCTGCCCCGGCAGTAACCCGAGCCGTCCAATCACGCGTCTCTCTGCACGTCCACCTGTTCCCTCAGCGTTTCTCGTTCCACCTCAGCGGTTCCACCTTTTCTTTGTATTGACTTTATCTGACAGGTTTTGTTCTGCTCCTGCTGCAGACGTCTCCCCTCGGCTCACCTGCTCTGTCCGGCTCTTCCTCCAGATACAAGGGGAACGGGTTGAACTTTTCCTCTGAGTCACGCAAAGGTCACGTTATGAACTAGATCTACTTCCAGGCTAAGCACTGTTTCGTACAGACTCTAACATGATGTTCACAAGATCATCATTTACTTCAGCCAGTGAAATCTGATCAGTTCATCTTTGAGTCCAAGTGACAACTGGTCAGAATTGGAAGAAAGTCCCTCAAAGTGCTCCTCAGATATCGTGTTCATGACTGGGACGGACCAACGTACAGACGTGAGAACTCTCTGACTGATCGTCACTGGCCTCGAGGCACGAATACAGTTCCTGACTTTATGACACGGTCAGATTTGCATCGCTCTGATCTCTAAAGCTCCCAAACTGTCCGTCAGTGCTACAGCTCCAAGTTCCTGTGCCTCCTGAGATGTGGTCCCTCAGACCAGATTCAGAGGTGGTCGGGGACCTGAACACATTCCCAGACTAACTTGAACAAGTTGTGCAGATCAAACAATGTTTAACAACTGTTTCAAGTTCAAGTTCAATCTAGAGATAAAAAAAAAAAACACTTCTGGTATAATCTGCTGCCGTCAATCACGTCAGTATAAACGTCGTGAAGCTGCAGTGAGATGACGTCTGCACGATGTTAAATCATCGGCTCTGCAGTGGAATTGTTTAGGAGCAACAGCCTGGAATAGAAAGACGGAGCGAGCAGTGGAGAGTTTGAGTTTCCACGCTCTCTCCTCCTCCTCTACGACCTGCTCTCAGACTGTCTGCGTGTTAGCGAGCTGCACGGCGCCGCAGCCGTTTCCTGTAACCTCGCACAGCGTCGAACAATCGTTTTCATTCACAGATCGTGCAGTTAATCTACGACCTGACCGGAGACCAGTCGGTGGGTTTCATTTAGACCAGAAGCAGGAGGATTAAATATCTAATCCTCGCGACACTGAAACGTTTGAGTTACTGGATTCTATAGAACTTCTGAGACGTTCCTGCGCTGATCAGTTCAAACACAGTTTTCAATGCGGACAAAAATAGAAACACGAAGCCTCTGGTTTCCTTCACTAAATGTTTTTTTTTGATCTTGTAACGTCTATTAATAGACGATAATTCCCTTTCTAATGTTAATAAAAAAGCATGTTGCTATGGTGATGCTGGAGGATGAGGCGCTGTGACAGGATGTGATTGGTCGGTGCTGTGAGGAAGTCATGACATTTATTGAATCACTGTTCGTTACAGCAGTCAGGGAGCTGCAGCATCTCCTCTGTGTTTGAAAAGTGTTTAAAAACGTCCATGAGTAATACTAATGTGGTTTAATATTTATATCTGTGCATATCGGGACTTCGGTGCAGATCTAAAAACAGCTTTTATGATCCTGCACTTCACTTCCTCAGAGCCACAGGAGAAACATATTGTTCTGGTGTATAATCATCTTTAAGGCTCTTCACATGAAAGTAAGAGGGAATCAGGAAAGAGTCCAGAATTCTCCAAAAATCCCCAAAATTAAAGATTTATCAGTTTTTAATGGAAGACCATTTCCCACAAAACTCAATTTAAAGAGGAAATTTTTTAATGAAAAGAGATAAATGATAAATAAACTATTATTTTATGTTAATTTAAGCGTAATTTAATGATAAATGGAAAAAAGGAAACTTTGGATGTTGAAATAAAAACCTGGACTTAGTGAAATGCTCAACAACAACATTTGTTGTGGGAAAGCAAAACAAAAGTATTAAAGAAAATATTAAATGGAATAATTTGAAAGAAAGTGATTATCTGATTAAGAGTTTTTATTTCTTCATAAAAAAAATTTTACCAAATAAATAAAATCCCTGCATTTGTTTTAAAAACTTTTTTCAGGTAAATCCAGAGTAATGGCAACATGTAGATTAACACAGCAGGAGGTTTTCCTCCTCCTTGTTCCGGCGGAGCAGCCGCGTGCAGCAGACAGAGACAGGAAGTGACGTATTACCTCTGCTGCTGAGGTCACGTGACCATGTTTACGAGAGAGATTCGGAGGAACTGCAGATTTCAGTAAATGTCTGAAAGCAGCGATGAAATCTTTCTTATTTACTCTTAACCTCTAAAATGTCAGGTTTTAATCGGGGGTCAAATGACCCTGTGCACGTGATGATTAGTGGAGCCGACCTCCGGAGGAACTTACCGCTCCCCCTGCCTCCCGCCGCTCTTGGGGTTGACGAGGACGAGGAGCGGGTGCGTACCTGGGAGAGGAGTGACCTGGAGACAAGGAACAACAGGGTCAACCAACAGGAAGGAGGGCGGATCTCTGCCGGGTGACGGACAGGCCTGTACCTGCAGCGCTTGTCCGTCGCCGGGGGAGAATTTGAACGTCTGGTTGGTGTCGTCGGGGCTGGTGCTGGGCGGAGACTCGCCCTCGCCACGCTTCACCACAGAGTGGCGATCCTGAGAGAGGAGGAAGATTGAGGGTCTTGTTTTGAACATCACACAGATTGAGAGGTCTGGACATGAAGAACAAATAAAACTGAGAAGAGACAGAAACTGTGCTGCTCAAAAATAACAGGATGTATTCATACTCCATCTTTTAAAGGAGCACGATGTAACTTTTACTGAGCAACAGCGCCCCCTGCAGCCACACTTGATTAATTCTGGTGGGCTCCATGCTCCAGCTCTGACTGTGTCGGCCCACTAACTGAATGCTGGATATTACCCATGATCCTCTGCTTCCTGAACCAGAAGTGCTGCACCAAACTCTGTTTTGAATTCTTCATGTTTTAAAAGTTTCCTGCTGAATATTGGAGATTTTAATAACTTCTGAGTCTGTTTAACTTGCTGGAGCTGATTCTGACACTTGAAGCTGTGACTCAAACTCATTTTGATCAACCTGCTGTTTAAAACAACACAATAAAACTTATTTTACCTTAAATTATCATATAATCTGAATTATTCGGCCCATTCTGGTTTTTGGTTGTTTCCCTAGAGTCACCTTGTGTTTGGGTTACGACCCGGCAATTAAACAATATCAATAATTGTAATATAGTTTTCATCAATATGCCAAATAACAAAAGTCCAACATACATTGATATAAACGTACTAATTGTGCAGGAGAGTGAGGATGTGCAACGTACAGTTGATCAACCTTTGATTTACAAAATGTTTTGCTGTTTGTCATTCTCTGATAACTCATAACGAAGAGTTTAAAACCACAACCTTCACTCAGGGGCAATAATCAGCTTGAACAGAAACAATAAAGTGACGTTTATCATGATAATCATCAATAGATTGATATAATTTTCCCCATATTGTTCAGCCCTAGTGGGCACGTTATCATGCATGGGCCCCACAATGATCATATAACTGAATAAATGAATTCAGGACCGTTGCATGGGTGTATTTCAGCTATAGGTGTACCTAATAAACTGGTATGTGTATATTTCAAATGATGATTATATGAATATTTACATCTACCAAGGAGGTTATCATGACCCTTGGTGGAAGGATGTGTTATGAGTCAGGAAAGATTGTGAAATTAGGTGTTTTCAGCTTCTTTTATTTTGTATTTCTCAGGGAATAATTCCCGGATCAGGGATGTTCCAGGGGCTGATATCTATACAAGTCATTTGGTGCAGATCCAAATCAAAATCTGGATCTAGTGAATATATATGTGGTTTCATAAAGGGACTGCTGGGCCTTGGCGCAGGTATGAGACGTTCTACTCTGATATATGAACCTTTTTAAAGTGTCAGCCGTGAGATCGAGGTCGACGGGACGAGCACAGCAGTCGACTCGTGCACTTTGAAATGTTTTCCCAGTGAATGATTCTCACCAAGACGACCGGGCAGATGTAGGAGGGCAGCAGCGTGTGGTCCCTCAGGGCTCCTCCATCACACTCGGGCTTCACGTTAGACGCACACTTATTTGGAGCTGCAGAGAAGCACAAACACAAGAGCCATCTTAACCCAACCCATCCGTCTGTGGGGACTGTGGAGAGGAGGAGACGCTACCAGGACGGAGCTCGTTCCCTGGACGGGAAGCTCAGACTGATTCATGGCATCGGTGAGGTCATCAGTTCAGTTTGTGGTGATGCGTTTTTCCACTGAGATGAGAATAAGTGAGAGAGTGTGTGAGGCTGCTTCAACAGCAACGTGACTGCGAACTGCGAGTCAGTGGGGACATCTAGTGGACGTAAGAAGTACAGCACATTATCGTGGATGAAGGTGTGTGAGACTGATCCCTGCAAAGAAAAAGGATTTAAGGATGTTCATGTTTATATAGGAGCGTGTATACTTTTGATTAATTTGAAGTTAATATTTTGGAAACTGAAGGAGCAGGGACGAGTTGGTCTCGACACAACATCTGAAATCTGTCTCAGAGAACAAATTAAAGTCTGACGGAAACTTCCAAGAGGCAGAGAAGAGAGAAAGGAACAGTTATAAGCAGTAAAAACTTTTCCTCTGGGCAGCGACTGAACATAATAATCTTTAATGCAAAGAGGATTAATATCTGGACCGTTTGATGTGGAGCTGCGTTCGTCTCCTGAAACTGACAACTGAGCGTAAGACAAAATCCAACCACCACGTTCGTTCGTTCTATTCTCGTCTTTCTTCATCCGTTTTCATATCGTTGGCTTTAAACATGTTTTATATAAAGCGTGTGTGTGTGTTGTGTGTGTGGTGTGTGCGTGTGTGTGTGTGTGGTGTGTGGTCCCTGCAGATGAACGTGTCAACATGAATCTGTGACTCACGGTGATCTGACACCAGACACAGTGCAGGCCCGTCAGGCCCTGGTACACTTGATGCTCCTGTGACAGCGGTCGCACTTGGTGGGAGAGTTTCCCTCCATCCACACGTGCTGCATAGCCTGAAACACAAGAGATTCAACATCCTGCTTCAAATGAACGATCCAATTTGATATATTTGTTATTTTCATGTTAGTATGTTCATCTCGTTCTGCTCTTTACTCTCTGATCACTTACTTTTGCTTCATCTGCTTTTTTCATCTTCATTCTATCTCCAGGTATCCAACTGTCTCTCCATCTGACCAATTCTCTTTTTAATTCTAAATCTATCTATCTATCTATCTATCTATCTATCTATCTATCTATCTATCTATCTATCTATCTATCTATCTATCTATCTATCTATCTATCTATCTATCTATCTATCTATACTATCGTCTATCTGTCTATCATGATCTATCTATCATATCTATCTATCTATCTAATCATATCTATCTATCTGTCTATCTGTCTATCTGTCTATCTGTCTATCTGTCTATCTATCTATCTATCTATCTATCCATCCATCCATCTCTCTCTCTATCTATCCGTCTATTTCTCTAGTTCTTCATTTCTCTCTCTGTCTATCTCTCTATCCACATATATTAAATTATTAATCTATCTATCCATCCAATACGAAAAGCAGTTATGTGAAAATATAAATTTGAATGAAAGTTAAATTGTAACTATTATATTAAGCTGCTGCTTTAAAACCCTGTTTATCTGTGAGAAACAATAAATGACTGGAGCTAAAAATAAGCTCAGAACCAAAACAGCTGATAAACTCGACGACTTCCCGAGAGTCACAAGTTCTTCAGCTCAAACTTCACTGAAATCTCAGAGGATTCAAACCTTGTGAAGCTTTAACAGGAATAAAAAATCTTTTTACCAATTCCATTGTCAATACAAGTTAAGCTGCATACATCTTTATACTTTACTATTAATTATCTTTTCACAATTCATAGTTTTGGCCCCAAAAAAAACGCAGAAAGTTACAATTGAAAGTTTTTCCTGAGTAACAGTAGAAAATTACTGATTTTTGAAATAACTGATTTAAAACAAAGAAAATTAGCAAAGACACATTTTGAGAGACTGGAAATAACAAATGTTTGGTTTTTTTTTTTTAATAAAAGGACTCAAATGTGCAGTCGATTATTAGAATTGACTCGTTGCATTAATAATAATAAAACAAAAGGAACCCTAAACGTGGTTGAGGCTCCGAACGGACTGGAAGCACGAAGCTCTGCTCGGCAGCCGTGACCCGAGCTGCAGAAATCATCCTGAACTTTACTGATCACGTCGCCGCTGACACACGGAGGACGATAACCAGACAAGAGACCTCGCGTGACCTCGCCGGCCGTCCCATGACCCTCGCTGCTCCGTCAAACAGGAACTAGAGCCAGTGGGAGTGTGTTCAACAGACTTGGGAGTGTTCCTGTGTCTTCATCCCCCCCCCCCCCCCCCCCCCCCCCCCACACCTGAAGTCATGTGCACATGGTGTTCAGGTCGGTACTTACGTTGGTGTTTCTGCGAGACTTGGCGTAGGTGCTGATGCAGGCGGCGATGTCTTGGACACGCAGCGCTCGTGCACCGTGTACTTGCATACTGCAGGAGAAACAACAGGACACAGCGCTCGACGCTTTATATTTGACTTGAATCCCAAACTCGTTTCAAGATTCTCTCTCATCTCAACAACCAGAAGATGAAAACACAGATTTGAGGGGAATTGAATAAAAGACTTTATCACATTACAGATGGTCTCAGACAATAAGGGAGCACTTTGATTCAGCGGTGACAGAGACGCCGACCTCGAGAACTGCTCCCTGGCAGAATTCAATCAGTAATGGAATTACTCATAATGGGATTGCTAATGTCTTTATAATGACGACTGTGGGGACGTAGTTTTGAAAAACAACGTCCACTCAGAGGCACTCAGGCCCGACACTTAAATTCGAGTCAGATGCAGAGAGAGCAAATGAACAGCAGAGAACGAGGGAGGGACGGAGAGAGAGAGAGAGAGAGAGGAGAGAGAGAGATGATGACAGAGACGGAGGGAGGAGGAGGTCAGAGGACAACGGGGTCGAGGAGATGGTGGCGCTCGGACTCACAGGAGCAGCAGAGGCCCTGCTTGCGGACCCCGAGCAGCATGGTGTGGCAGTAGTTACAGTACGCCGGCTTGTTGAAGTGCTTCAGACGCCAGACGTGCTGCCCGTCCTCCTGCACGTTCTGAGGAGAGACACAGAGGAAGCACAGAGTTTGGGTTTGACGTCGAGATAAACAGACCTGAACCTCGATTAAAGCACGAACCTGCAAAATACAGATGTTTGCAATCACAGCCGATATTAAAGTGTTTCTACCGCGAGAATGCAGCAAATATTACTGCTAATAAACAACAGGAAATAACAGAACAGAAAATATAAAGGTATTTATTATGAGGGGAGAGATGCAGATAAGTCGTGATGAGGTATCGGGCACCAAGGCGTCAGACAAGGTGCAGCCTCTGTGGTTTTTCTATTTTTCCAGAACATCCAACAGAAGATCGATCAGACTGGGATCTGTGGTATTTGGTCGAGAGATGAAACTTTTGATTTCCGAGCAATATTTGCAGTGTGGCAGGAAGCATTATCCCCGAAGAGGCCACAGGGAATTTCTTTGCCATGTGCTTGGTTTGCAGCTACGTTGTGGTGCAGGTCAGATCCACCAGGGGGCATCACGCTGCTCGCGGCTTGGGTTCTTCTGCTGTGGTCATGCTGCGAGGTCGCAGACCAGCTAGCCTTGGGTCTGATGGTTCTACAGACCTCGACTTGCATGTTACACATCTGAGACCTCACATGTTCTACCAATCCAAGCTTGCCCAGTTTCTCTGCTTCCAGGACCAAACTGATCTGCTGCCTGATGGATCTCACGTCTTCACAGGGGCCGTGACGAGATAATCAGTTACTCACTTCACCTCGTGGGGTTTGAAATTTCCACAAGTAAGACCTCAGATCTTGTTTTAGAATAAAAGATGAACGATGAATGATTAGAAAGCAGATAAAAGCACGAAGGAGTTGTGAGCGTCTCCTGCTGAACTCGAACAATCTCAACTTCAATACAAAATACACAAAAAAACACACACACACACACACACACACACACACACACACACAGATCTGTACCGTATCCATGCCCAGCAGGACCAGTAGAGGGATGGTTGTGAGGCCTCCTCTGATCCACTCCTCCAGCGTCACGGTCCCGTCTCGGTCGTAGTCGATTTCTTCCATCATCTCCTTCAGAATCTAAAGTGACAGAAAAAGTCAAGTCTGTTTTAATCGTAGCTTTTACTGTGAATTCTGTCATTTTCAGTTATGAAAAACAAACAAAAACAGGGCTGCAGATGGAAATGAGCCTTCGGCCAAATACTGCTGGTACAATAAATGTATTGTGCTTATAAATACACTTTCATAAATAGACAAACACGTGTGCATTTTATAATATGATGCAGTTTAACAGTAGAGGAAATGATCTGCTCAGCCCAAGGCTGATAGTTTGAAACGGTGAAATAGAAAATGAACAACAGTAAAATGTGTAGAAATATTGTTTTTTACTTTCTAATTTCTTTTGCTTTAGTTGTAGATTTTGGTGCAAAAAGTAAACTTTGAGTGTGTGTGTGTGTGTGTGTGTGTGTGTGTGTGTGTGTGTGTGTGTGTGTGGTGTGTGTGTGTGTGTGTGTGTGTGTGTGTGTTTGTTCGCTCACCGGTCGCAGCTCCGTAGAATCCCACTCCAGGTATTCGGCCACATGCACCATCTGATTGATGATGCGATCCAACTCCTGCGAAAAAGACAGAAACCATAAAGAAGAGGAAAGCTCCGAGTTACAGTCAGGGTCAGAGAAGTGAAGTGTAAAGTGTGACAAAGCTTCTGTGTGTTGTTACGTGATCCCGTCAGCACCATGACATAACTGAACCATAACAAATGATCTCATGTAAACACAGCTGCTGCCTGTGCTGCCTTCGAGACACGACTCTCAGAGACGCATGTGTGCAAAGAGGCAAAAGGCAGAGAGCGGGAAACAGAGCGACCACTCACCGAGCTGTCCAGGACCCCGTTGCCGTCTGTGTCGTACAGCCGGAACATGACTAGAGGGAAACGGGAGAACAGAGATCCCATGATGACTCAGATTCCGTCAGATAACTAGTGGCTCTCTGGAGCTGTAACATTTGCTCTTGGCCTCCCTCCAGACGGCCTCGGGGGTTAAACGAGTGGAGCGAGCTCCTTCCGTCCCACTGCATGGGGATCAGTTAGCAGAGATTAGCCTCGTCAGTGGGCGCAGATACAGCCCGAGACTCTAAAGAAGTCAATTGGGCGCAGCAGGGTTTAACGGACCTGCCCGGTGTGGGAGGTGCAACGGGCGTCTCCGAGGCCCTGGGGAGCAGGAGCAGGATGGAACAGCCTGATTTCTCCTGCTGTCACCCTGAGTGACATGCCCCTGAGAGCGGCACTAAAGAGGCCGGAGCGTAAACACACATTGCAAACGACAGCTGCTCCCATCCCACATCCCCACGTCCCCTCTGAGGGGAGCCGACCCTCCGCCCACGGCCCCTGTCACTCACACTCCAGCTTGTCCTCCGGCGTCCCCCTCTCCAGCAGGGACAGGTAGCAGACGATGTCCTTGAGAAAGACCACCTGGGGTGATGGCAGGGCGACCGGGCCGGTCTGGGGCGAGGGGCTCCTCCGCAGAGAGAAGTGCTTCTCAGAGTGGCTCCTCTCTGTTGGAGGACGACACGACGTCTTCACAGATACTCACACAACACACACATTATACACTCAAGAAATTTCCTCAAGGTGTTCTAGAGATATTTTGTTCGCAACCCCCGAAAAATAGTTTGTGAGGTCACAGTGACCTTGATCTTTGACCTTCAGCCCCCAAAATCGAATCAGTTCATCTGTGAGTCCAAGTAAACGTTTGTACCAAATTTGAACACATTTCCTTTTGGTGCTTTTGAGATATTGTGTTCACAAGTATTGAACAGACAGAAATCTGCCACAGCCACTTTCAATGTGGAGGCAAGAAGAAAATGTTGAATTATTGTACATCTATTATATCTGTATATCTGTGTATTTGTCTTAATATTATCGTTCACTTGTTCTATTACGTCTGGAACCGAGGTTATATTTTCACTTTGCGTTTGTTTGTTTGTTTGTTTGTTATCAGACCTGGTGATAGTTTGGGGGACACTGGCGACCTGGCTTGTCCAGCGTTGGGGGTCAGGACGTTGCTGCTGCTGCCCTCTGACGTCTTGACATGGCCGCAGGGCGACCGTTGGGGGCCGCCGGGCGTGTGGCCCCCGGACGTGTGGCCCCCTGTCCCTGAACGCTGCGAGGAGGAGCGGGATGAACACGGGGAGGTGGTGGCTCCCGAGCCGGTTGTGCTCATCAGGCCGGAGTGCTCGGGCGTGTAGCGGCCCATCGCGCACAGGATGCTTTTCCCGTTCATACCTGTAGGGGACGCCACCACCGAAACAGAGGGAGCGGAAAGAGAGAAAGTAGAAATTAGTGGAAGAACAGTGGAGGATGAGGAGAACAACAAAAAAGGACAACAACAACAACAACAACAACAACAACAACAACCCAAATACAAAAACACCAGGAAGCGTCGAGGGAACAGAGGAAGCTGCTAAAATAAAAACACCGCGTTAAAACCGTCCACAAATATTCACAAAAGCATCAAGTCACCGTTTCTCCACCGAACCACAACAACACAACGAGAGCACAACAAGCACCAGGGGAGCAGGAGGCCACAGCCAGCGGGGATCTGGTCCCACTAAGCTCTGCACTGGTACCTGTGATGGGGGCACAGGCCACTTCGGTGTGAAGAGAGATGCCTGCGTCAATGGAACAAGCCGCTGGGGGGGGGGGGGGGGGGGGGGCAAGGAGGAGACGGCAGCAGGACGCAGGAAGAAAGACGTGAACATCAGAGAAGAAAGAATCATCTGTTGCTCTTTAAACAGGAGGTCAACGCTACATGGATATCAATGGACCCAACAGAGGCCTCTATCATACAGAGTGTTACAGGACAGGGGTCTGTTTCACACTCCCACCTTCATGAAAGAACAACACAAGAGAAATGTCTTAGAATAACGTTTATTATTTATATAATTTTAATGGAAGAATCTGGAAACGTGTCACGGTCTCGTCTCTGTGTTCAGACTCACTGCAGGATCTCTGCAGTCCGGTTATGTCACATTACTCAGGATCGTCACCAGGGGGCAGTGCAGCTCTTTGCTTCTTTGTTTTCAATGTTTTCTTTACATGATTTTCTGATAAACTGACTGAATCAATCAAAGCTGAATCAATTAATGGGAAATGTATCATCCAACTATGATAGACTGAAGACTATTTGCATAGTTAATTGATTGATATGGTCATTTTTAAAGAAAAACATTTAAAATACTCAGATTTTAGCTTTTAAAATGTGAACAATTACAGTCAATATATTTGAGTTTGGGACTGATGGTGGTTACAAACTTGAAATCTCTCAAATGAAAAAAGTATTTTTCCACCATCAATCATCACATTAATAAGCAATGGAAATAATTGTAAATTGTAGAGGATTAAAAGTGCATTTTAGGTTTTAGGGCAAACAGCCACCGCCCCAGTTTATCCACGTCCACATGTTTTTTCCTGTGGTTAAATTGTTCAGCTGTGTTTCACATTGCTGATGTATAAACACTTAATTTATTATTTATGGATTTCCTTCCTGAATATGACTCATTTCCCCACAAATACACAAAGTTTAAGTTTAAGTCTCAGCTACCATAGTTAACGGTTTCCCATCTGGCAGCACTGTGGTCAGACCCGGACGCTACAAGCTAAGCTAACTGACAAAATGCTGCTACCCAGAGTTCCACGGTGTCGCTCACACTCAGACTTCCTGTGGCCTCCTCGCAGAAATATATTTTCTAATTCAACCGTCCATCTGTCTGCTCAGCTGCTCTGTGGTGCGGAGCAGAGTCTGGTGCCAGAGGCCCACGCATCCGTTTACACCCTGCACTCAGAGCCCGGTGCAGGAGACGACCTGTACCAACGCCGGTGCAATGAAAGGTCTTTAAACACCTGAGGAGATTCCTGCCTGAGTCTCTGGATCATTCTGGTTCTGTAGCAGGAATGGAAACTATAGTCACTATAGAATGTCTGTTAAATGAGGCCCACAAGCCGCCTACCCAGTAAGCTGGTCCCGGCTCGAGTCGGATCGGGGGAGCAGCCTCCCGTCTTGCTCTTGAAGGAGGTGAAGAGGTGCTGACACAGCTCCTCGGGGATGTCGTTCTCCAGGTAAGTGGCCATGAAGAGCTGGAAGCCTTCATAGTCGATGGGCTGTGTGGGAGAAGTGCAAGAGAGGAACGAGGTTAACACATTTACACTGATGCACAGTCAGTTTATCACGATGGCGAAGATGTGGTGACGCTGATCTGCCCTGAAGTGAAAATCTGCAGCCTTGATTTCTCGTGGAAAGTATGAAACAGCTTTTCTCTGAAGGCTGAGGCTGCGTCCAGGTTAAATCACACATCAACTCCTTCATTTACCTCCATCAACCCCCCCCCCCTCACAGCCATGTGGTGGGTGCATATAAAAGCACTGAACTCAGGACGCCCCCCCCCCAATGAACTGCGGCCCTGTGCCCTCAGGGCGTCGGACCATCTGTGGCGGATAAGACGGGGCTATGTCATGTTAGTGGACAGGATGTTCATGCAGTCTGCCGACACAGACACCACACAGCATGCAGAGCCGCCGGGCGGAGGCTTACTTGGCTGAGAACGTCTTGCTTCTGTTAAACAGTTCAGAACGATGAAGAGGAGAGGAAGGAGGAAGGAAGGAAGGAAGGAAGGAGGAAGGAAGAGGAAGGAAGGAAGGAAGGAAGGAAGAAGGAAGGAAAGAGCGAGGGAGGAGTGGGTAGAAGAAGAGAAGGGGTTAGCGTCTTTGTTGGAGGTGAAGATGTTGATTGTGGAGAATATATAGTTTTCTGTAGTTTTATGATGACGTGAATCTCATCTCTTTCTCACTTCTTAATCCATCCATCATCTTTATGGTTTATCCTTTGAGGGTCGGAGGGGGGGGGGGGGGGGTTTGGGGGGTTGTGGACTGGAGCCAGTCACAGCTCACCCGTCCATCACTGAGCTATTTGTCCCCTTTTTTCTGAACACACATCAAACTCCGTCACATTAATCCCGTCCAAAACAACTTTTATTTTGTATTTGTGGTTTTCATTCCCATTTCTCCTCCACCTGAAGTATCCAGGACGTCATCTCAGCACCGGGGGGGGGTCTCAGCCCATCGGCTCAACAAGTTCAGCTCTCGGCCTCTCAGTTAATAAATCCAAAATGTTTGAGCCAGAGCATAAAGTGACGAGTGACGACCATGACCTGTGACCTGCTTCTGTCAGACGGCTCTAAACACGACTGCACCTTAACTCATTTCCCAAAAGGAGTAGTTTTTATATCTCCACCCGGAGGAATCAGTCACATCGGTACGACTGTTCTCCGGCAAATGACCCGGCCTCCAGGATCCCGACGTTTTACCGGACCATGAGTTTTCAGAGTTTCAGCTCAGAGCTGTAGAACAACCAGGTGATTTGCAGGCTCGCAGCCGTTTGGTCTAATCTCTGAATAGTGCTGCTGCAAATTCAACTCTGAACTAGCAGCCTGCAGTTCGAGCGCAAGTGAACGCTTAACATTTCAAACGCTTTCCCAACGTACGTGAAACCAGTTTTTAGATCAGCACTTACTTCAAACCTGGGAAACAAAGTGATGCACTGGAAGGTTAGTGACAAACGGTCAAGTTTGAAAATGTGCAGGAGAAACAGCATAAAACAAGAGCGGCAGTTTTGAGGGAAGGAAAACTTTCACCTTTCAAAACATTATGCAAGTCTTCAAAACTTTTAATCATGAAAAACATCTTTAGATTTTAAGAGGGATAGATTTCCTCCCAGTTTAGAGCAACACTGTGAAGCGTTTGACCTTAAACCAGCAGATTGAAATGAGTTTGATGCTTCACTCACTCAGAGTAGTTTTAACTGTGGATCAGATTTTTAAAAAACAGCGTTTATCGCCAAATGTTCAGCAGGAAACCTTTTAAAATATGAAGACTTTATCCCCACGTGTGGCTGCAGGGGGCGCTGTTACACAGTGCTGATTTAAACAGATGAGGTTAAGTAAACACTCATGAGCTAAGCAAACATAATAAAGCTGCTCTAACGGGCTAAATAAACCCTCAGACCAAAATAGGAGAGCGAAGCTGATCCCGTCAGGACGTTGAGGAAATATGCTTCTAACACGGAGCGGGTCAGAGGAGCTGCAGTCAGTGACGTCCATCACAGACCAGCATGATGAGGACCCTCCCTCAGCCCAGGAACCTGAAACCCATCACTCATCACCATCTCTCTCCTTATTTGGCCAAACAAACCACAAGGCTTTAATTTGCTGTGCACGGCCGCCTCACACAAACGCATCGACGTGCACACGCCACAGAAAACACACTCTGCAGATGGAGCAAATGATAAAATGCATTTCATAGTTTGATATATTGCCCTGATTTGCTGAAACTACGCTCTCCCCCCAAAATGCTTTCGTGGAAATGCTCCTGCCTTTGGAAAACACGTTTCCCCCAGAGTGGAGCTCACGATATATTCCCAGAGAGCCGGCGCACGTTCGAGGCTGCCCGTCTGTAAACATCCCCAGGGGCGGCCATGACACGTCCGCACGGTTCGTTTCATCTGTTTTTTATTATTAATATTTATGTTTGTCGGCAGATGTCAGAAGGATTGGATCGACTTTCTTTTTGTAATAAAAGTTGTGGGGGTTTTCTGTTCCGTCTGGATCTCATGTAGCTGTTTAGCTCGATGCTAAACCGTCAAATTCCTTGTACACATAGTAAATGAATCAAATTCCGATTCTTCTTCATAAGCTGCTATTTTCAAGTAAGAAAGTTGCATTGTGTTTTAAATTAAAACATATTTGTGCGGACGCAGCCACAGAGAAACAAATGTACTGTGCTCTCTAGGACAAAATAAAATGTTTTTACGTGAAAGCTGCACAAACGGAGCTAAATGACGTGGAGCTAGATGACGTGGAGCTAGATGACGTGGAGCTAGATGAGGTGGAGCTAAATGACGTGGAGCTAAATGAGGTGGAGCTAGATGACGTGGAGCTAGATGAGGTGGAGCTAGATGACGTGGAGCTAAATGAGGTGGAGCTAGATGACGTGGAGCTAAATGAGGTGGAGCTAGATGACGTGGAGCTAGATGAGGTGGGGCTAGATGAGGTGGAGCTAAATGACGTGGAGCTAGATGAGGTGGAGCTAGATGAGGTGGAGCTAGATGAGGTGGAGCTAACTGACGTGGAGCTAGATGAGGTGGAGCTAGACGACTGGGGGGAGCTGAGACTGACGCTGGAGCTAGACGAGCGTGGAGCTAGACTGAGTGGAGCTAAACGCAGGGTGGAGCTAAGACGACGTGGGCTAGAGACTGAGCTAGCGTGGAGCTAGACGAGGTGGAGCTAGACGAGGTGGAGCTAGATGAGTGAGCTAGATGATGGGCTGATGAGTGCTAGGTAGCTAGACGACGTGAGCGGAGTGAGCTAGACGACGTGAGTAGATGAGGTGGCTGACTGACGTGAGTAGATGGTGGCAGCTAAGATGACTGTGGAGCATTACGGACTGACGTGGAGCTAAGGACAGAGAGGTGGGAGCTAGACGACGTGGAGCTAAATGTACGCGTGGAGCTAGATGAGGGGGAGCTGATGATGTAAGGTGGAGCTAATACTGAGCGTGGAGCAAGATGACGTGGAGTGGCATGAGTCTGACGTGGAGCTAGATTGAAGGTGGAGCTAAGACTGACTGTGGAGCTAGAGTGGTGAAGTACTCACTGGATGAAGGGACACTCTGGGACCAAAGCACAGTCTCTGTTCTTCGTCACTCATTAACCACTGATGAAGTGCGTCTGCGGACTGTCCAGAGGAGGAAACCCAACACTGCCGCCGGCTCAAAGTGTCGCTCGCTGCTCTCGTTTCTCGTCTATTGTCCTGAAACATCTCGTCAAAGTCACTTCAGACGAGGCAGCGCTGCACTTTGGCTTGGAATCAGATAAATGAAGGTTCAGAGCCGAGGAGGAATTGGAGGTCAGAGTCTTTTTCAGTCCGAGTAGATTCCACTACAGCACAACGGAGCGTGGACTCATTAGCACTCACACACACATTGATAAATGTGAGCAGGGCTGTGGAGGTCACCGTGGCGCCGACAGACAGTGTGGTCTCAGAAAGCACATGAACGTTAATTCTGTGGCGCCAAATGTCCAGCCGGGCTGTTAGTCGGGAGGCGAGGAGACGCTTACGGCAAAGAGGTGATAATGAAGACGAAGAGGAGGAAGAGGAGGAGGACGAGAGGGGAGGAAGAAAATAAAGAGTCTTAAAGAGACAGGAACTAAAACCAAGTGTTTGAGACAGAGGCTGAAGAGAGGAGCTGCAGCGATGGACAGAAAAGGATGTTTTCTGAACATTGGAGCATGAAAACATTATAACACTGATTGAAATTATCAAACTGAATATGAGCAGAATACGTCTCCTTTAAAGATGTCAAATTAAAAACCATCATATATGATTCTACTGCAGGTTTTTCTGCAGCATGTATTTGTTTTGTAATTCCAACATCCCAACAAACCATTTCTCCGTCATGAACCGTAACAGGAACCTGAAGGAGAAGCTCAGAGGTCACGTATCTGATGAGCGAGGTCGTCACGTAAACAAACTGAGGACGAGTCGGGATCTGAGTGATTCTGATCAGTTCACATTGGACTTTATCCTCCACAGCTTCACAGGATTCCCACATAATCTGAGGCCGTAGATAAATTGAGAGATAAATACTTTATTGATCCCGAGGGAAATTTAGTGTCGTGGCTCCGAGGACAATCACGTCCTCCCTTCATTTATCAGCACAGAGGGTTGTCTCGTGAACGCAGGCGACGCAAACAGGCGATGAAGTCAGTTCACATAAGGAGCGTGAACGTAAAAAAATGAGAAGAGCTCAGAGTTTTTATAATGAATGTTTTAAATATTTATCTGCCTGTCGCACCTGATCCATTTTCTTTGCTCTTCGCTATCATGCAAATATGAACAAGACGTGTCTCGTGCACTTGTGCACTTCACAACTCAGGAATGGGACCTTGAGATGTTTATGCTTCGAAATTATTCCTCACGAGCAGGTTGAAAAAAAAGAAGCAAAATGGAAATTATAACCGTTCATCTACATTCTTGAATGTTTCCCACAGCGAGTGAACCACAGGCGCGACAGGGAATCCAGACAAGTGTCACGATGTGAGAAGAACAGCTGAGTGTTGGTCTGCTGACGTCAGCTGACACAGCGTCTCCATCACAGCCTTCATCTAAAAACAGGAGCCATGACTCAGCAGTTCTGTGATTGATGCCACACTGAGCAGGTTGTGTCGGGGGGGAGGGGAGAGAGAGGGAGGGTGAGAGAGAGAGAGACAGAATGTGATAAAAGAGATGAAGAGTGAAGAAGTGTCTCACTCACGTGCTCTGGGTTGTATTTGGAAAGAACTCCGTCGCCGTGAAACTCGTCCAGAACGTCCTTCAGCTTCTTGCTGGAGTCTGAAAATGAGAAAACTATCATTTCAATTACAGCATTTATGAAAAACCATATGAAATCCTCCATCACACAGGAAACTTGTCCTTTTTAAACACCCTGAATAAACTGAACTGAATGAACGTGTTTCACTAAACACTGAATCATTGGGTTTTTGTTATTTCTGCCTTCCACATAAATTGAGATGAAGTAATTGTTGCTGTTCGGCAACATGATAGAGGATCAATATTCTGGCTCCAGGAACAAACGGATCGATGAACACAGACGAGAACGCACTCAGCGCTTTCAATCCATTTTGTTTTTATTGTAAGTAGTTTGCAATGGTTTCTAACTAAACGAGAAAATATCAATATATCAAACGTCGTAAATCCATCTCTGACGATACATATCTCAAACGTAACTTTTACTCTAACCTCAATACAAATATCCAGAGTATAAATGATAACACACGATGATACATGATGAGGCCTCCGCCATGTGGCCACCAGGAGACCACTTCCTGTATAGACTCTGTGGGTGGAGCCTCGGGCTGCAGGAGGCGGGGCCCCATTCACTCTCAAAACGTTTTGCAGCAGTTCCGGGTTGATTGACATGTTTGCTTTAAAACTGTAAACAATATAAGCCATAGTGGCTCAGATTTTACTTTTAAAACAACGTGGGCTCTTGACGGGAAAATAATAACAACGTCGGTCTAAAACTAGAAAAGTAATTTACATCACGTGTCAGAAAACGTTCAGATCCTCGGTTCACAATCACAACTACAGTCAGATCACCGCAATGAACTAATGTAATCAGCAGTTCTCGGGGGGGGGGGGGCATCTCAACTCAGGGCCCATGGCCTGCTTGACCCCCCCCCCCACACACACACACACACACACACACACCCACACACACACACACACACACACACACACACACACACACACACACACACACACACACAGACCTGATTTCACCATCATAATGAACTGCAGACGATGCCTCATTATTTTTAGTGCTCAGCAGCTTTGCAGCCTGTAAAGCTTTTTCTATTTCTGTCCTGCATCATGTCCACAGAGACAGAGGGAGACAGACAGAGAGACAGACACAGACAGAGAGACAGAGAGACAGAGAGACAGACAGAGAGACAGACAGACAGACAGACAGAGACAGACAGACAGACAGAC
This sequence comes from Reinhardtius hippoglossoides, assembly GCA_006182925.3. Classification (NCBI taxonomy): domain Eukaryota; kingdom Metazoa; phylum Chordata; class Actinopteri; order Pleuronectiformes; family Pleuronectidae; genus Reinhardtius; species Reinhardtius hippoglossoides. The sequence goes on along the minus strand of CM031682.1, from coordinate 2,145,506 downwards.
AGACAGACAGACAGACAGAGAGAGAGACAGACAGAGAGAGACAGACAGACAGACAGACAGACAGACAGACAGACAGACAGACAGACAGAGCGACAGACAGAGAGACAGACAGACAGAGAGAGAGAGACAGAGACAGACAGACAGACAGACAGACAGACAGACAGACAGACAGACAGACAGACAGAAAGAGAGAGAGACAGACAGACAGACAGACAGACAGACAGACAGACAGACAGACAGACAGACAGACAGAGAGACAGACAGACAGACAGACAGACAGACAGAGAGACAGACAGAAAGAGAGAGAGACAGACAGAGAGACAGACAGACAGAGAGACAGACAGAGAGACAGAGACAGACAGAGAGACAGACAGACAGAGAGACAGACAGAGAGAGGGAGACAGAGAGACAGACAGACAGAGAGACAGACAGACAGACAGACAGACAGACAGACAGACAGACAGACAGACAGAGAGAGAGACAGACAGAGAGAGACAGACAGACAGAGAGACAGACAGACAGACAGACAGACAGACAGACAGAGAGACAGACAGAGAGAGGGAGACAGACAGAGAGACAGACAGACAGAGAGACAGACAGAGAGACAGAGACAGACAGACAGACAGACAGACAGACAGACAGACAGACAGACAGACAGACAGACAGACAGACAGAGAGACACAATGTGGTTATTATTTTCATGATATAGTTGTGTGTAAACAATTAGTGAATTATAAATAATTAACAAATTACTTAATTCTGAAATGAATTGTTAAATTTAAAGTCCTGTTCCACATGAGTCTGTTGATGCAGCTTCATTCAATTTAAGGACTTTAACTGTTTCCACTGAAGATTATTTTCACTTTATACTGTTTTAATCATTTGATAATTTCTTTGATTAATCATTCAATTTATAAAATATCACAAAACAGTTTAAACTTTCCATTCATCTCCCAGGAAGAAGTCTTTGTCAGTTTGAAAGTTGAAAAAATGTTCTTGATAAATGTATTAAAAAAAATATCAAATAAATGTGATTTGGGACAATTTATTTAGTTTTAAACAAAAAAATGTAGTTCAAATCAAATATTAAAATCTGATATTTTTCATCTGATAAACTAATCAAAACAAACCTGAATCAGTTTACCATTATAAAAAACATATTCATTGATCTCTGTCGAATTGTTTTAGCTCTGACTGATCAACGATCATTTTCACTCTCAATCCATCAGCTGATTATCTTCTGTTTATTAATTGATTATTTCATCAACTTCCCAGAATCCAGTGCTCAATCATTTCATTCTGCTTCAAACTCATAACAAAGAAAAACCATCACATCCTGAAAACCGAGGAGCTGCAACCGGTAAATGTTTTTTTCAAAAATGTGATTAATCGAGGAAGTGATCGATTAGCGAATGAATAATTTCAGTTCTCTTATGGATTTGATATGGTTTATTAAAGACGCTGACAGCCCGGTGGTGTCTGTTCCCTCCGCAGAGAACCAGAGCCGGTGTCCTTCGTTAGGCCCGTGATTGATCGGCTGCCGATGCACATCCCCTCCTCGCCGGGGCCGAGACCTTCCCGGCAGCAGGGGCCTTCCCAGCGAGCGCATCCGTCATGTTTCGATTACAGTCCCTCTCCGGAGAAGCCGGACTCGTAAACTCAAAACGCCGCTCGACAGCAGCAGCAGCGAGCGTTTCTGTGTCGTCTCCGCTGAGCGATGTGGTGTCACCTGACGTGTCACCTGACGTGTCACCTGACGTGTCACCTGACGTGTCACCTGACGTGTCACCTGACGTGTCAGTGGCTGCAGGGAACCACACACAGACGCCTTCTTAAAGCACATTAACAACAGGAGCATTACGAACTATGATCACCGTCCTGCGGTTGAACGCCTCCACCGACCACAGCAGCTCCAGTCCACAGAGTCCACTTCAGACTGAGGTCACTGTGACCTTTGACCTCTGGAATCTGATTAATAATGCATTTGAATAAATTACCTAAAGACAGAATTAAGCTACAAGAGTTCACCTCCATGCCGAAGGACCACAGAGACATCCAAGCAGTTAATCAGTAGGTTGTTATTCCGACCTCGTTATACATCAAGTCTCTTCCGTCTATTATTGGCTAAAAAAAATGTTGACAGTTTATTTTAAATCCATCCATTTATAGTTTATAAGCAGAATAAAATGTATGATTTAATGACATGGGTTTTAATGTTGATAGTAGATAGTAGATCATAAATGACAATATGGTCAAATGAGGATATATCTTCACATCATAACAGCAGATAAAACAGCTGAACCCATATGGATCATTGATGCTAAAATGGGGGAATTGAAATAATCGGACAAATGTCCACGTGTGAGCAGAGCTATGAAATATTTGCCGCAGGCGACAGCAAAACAAAAATCCGACATTTTCCCAAGTTACCTCTTGATCTGCTCTTTTCTCTCCGGTACGCTGACGTGTGCTAATGGTCGTGGAAATCGTGGATTTTTGGTTTTGGCCTCAGGTTAACAGGTAATAAAATTAAAACTATAAATCCCAGATCAACTTGTGTGATGCAGGATTCACAGGCTGCAGCCGCTTGGATAGAACATAGAGCGTTTGAGGGTTCTTTTTCATTTAAGCACCTCAGTCCTCTTTGTAAACAGCTTCATTGAATGTCAGAGACCCGGACAGTTAATTCAATCGTTGCCTAATTGTGTCTGAAGGACCCATGAGAGGAACCGAAGGTGAACGCTGAAGAGGACTGAGCTTCAGAAAAGATAAGACAGCACAATAATACGCCTCTGGCACATCCACATCAGGCGTCGGCCCTTATCACCAGAGAATGTCCTCGTCTTTTCAAGTGGACGTCTTCGTCTTCTACGTGCACGGCTCCTCTTCTTCATCCTGGCATGTTTGCATTCTTCCAGTTTCACGCCCCCGTCACGTGTTTGGGTGAATTTCCGGACATTCTGCTGCTGTTTTCTCACACGGAGTTTACTAGTTTCTGGTCAGCGACCTTCCGTTCCACCAGAGAATAAACCGCTGGGGCTTTAATCCACACAGGTCTGTAAATATAATGGTTTCTGCACGACCGAGCGAGTCCTCAACAGACTCGCTTGTGTGAGACAGCGACGCTCTATTCATCATCCACGACGACAGACGCGAGGAACCAGAGGACAGACGCTCTTTTGACTAACAAATGTGGTTTCCAGAGAGAGAGGAGCATCGTCCCGCAGGAAAACACAAGGGTCCCTGAGAGGAGGAAACCAACACGTGGAAGAATAATGTGACGACAAACATCCAGACTGAAATCCTGCTCAAACGTTAGAGTTATTCTTTTAATTAATTCAGAAAAAGGTGGAACTGATCATAGAAAGTAGAATAATCAAAAGCATCGAAGGAACTGTTAAGTAAATAGTTAATGATATGAAATAAATGGATGATTCGACACATTTCTAAACCAAAAAGTTAAGCGTTGATGAACCTGGTTACCAGACAGTTAAACGTACAACATGTTTAATAAGTATTCATTATAAAACATGTCTTCTAACATATTTTTAATATGACGGGATTAATACATGCCGATGAACCTTGACACGCCCACCAAACGAGCTCAGACGTATCTCGACACCGTTTCGAACAAACACGTCGTTCAACCCAGAAACTTGTGCAAACACTGTATTTCTGTATATTTCTGTATTTGCAGAGCACGTGTCGTCAGAGTGATGAAGTCGTTTTCTTAATTTGCAGGGCGTTCTCTCTGCCACCGTGCAAACCCGTGCAAAGGTTTTGAGATCGTGCCCTTAGCTTTGTTCGGGCTCGTGCCAGATTAACCACTGAGCGTGCATAATGCAAATGTGGGTTTACAGACGAAGGGTTTCAGGAGCTCCAGTCTTTTCTGTGGGGGGAGAGAAGCTTCCTTTACCAAAGACCTGGAGCTTTTTAACTTTGCAGAACGTTTACAGCCTGAAGAAACCTTTAAAACACAAACATCATATGTCTACTGTAAAGATTGGCAGGGAGCCTATACCCTCTGACATGAACACCGCATTATTTGGTTGTGCAAATGAAGAGCAGCATCATACTCACGCTTCCATGCTCTGCACAGACAAACCATATGCACATGGAAACTCTTCAATCGATCCCATCGGACCCCGTGGGTACTTACACTCGCTGTACTGCTGCAGCTGGTTGAACTCCGCTGGGCTCAGACACACCCAGCTCCCGTCTCCCATGCTGCCTGAAGCCAGGGGCTCTGCAGGGCTCTGTGTCGGGCCTCGGTGCTGCTGGGGGAACTGCTGGTTATCCCTGGGTCAAGCTGTGTCATGGGACTGAGGCCAAGAGGCTGTGGGACGACATCTCGGCCTCGAGTTGAAAAAGAAACGAGGCCCCGTGAGAAGAGGTGGATGAAGAAAACAGGTCCCAGCTCAGGTGCTGAATATTACTGAGGTGATACAAATATTCCAAATATTGATATATGTATATATATATCTGAGTTATAACGAAGGGCTCCTCATGACTCGGGGGTTGGAAGGTTTCTTCTTTGCTGACCTGGAGAAGAGGAGAGAGAGAGAAAACAGAAGAGTGTAAATGAAAGTGATCTTCATCATCCTCTGCACAATGTCAACAATTTAAAATGAATGAAAAGGTTTATACAAAATCTGTGAACGCGTGAAGTCATTTAAAAAGACGGAAGCAGGTAGAGAAGTCATGTTTCAGTCTGTATTTATATTATTATTCTTTTATTCATGTCACATTTAAATTCCCCAGGCGACAGGCTCTTTAGAACTGAAACAACACAGATCAAAGTGAGTGGGAAATATATTGTAATATATTAAAATGATGGAGAACATCTGTTATTATCAGATTGGACTTTTTTTATTTCTGATTTCAGGGAAATTACCATAAAATGTGAGTTAGACTGAAGCAAATAAGAGTTTACATTGAACTAGTTGACAACTGAACATCACCTTGAGAAAGTTGAGCTGCTTCACGTCTCAATGAAGTCGTCTCGAATGTTGGAAGCTTTTCTGACAATGAGAACAAAAGGAGATGTCACAGATCCAGTTCAGGAGAAGCAGACGGAAGCTCTTCTGTTCCCGTTCTAACACGTCTGTGTTGTTCAGGTGTGAATGAAGAGCGACTGTATGTGTGTGAAGCTGAGATGAGAGGCCTCACTACACACGTACTCCAGGAGACTAACTCCACTTCACCGAGGGAATAACTACAGATTATTTTTAGAAACGCTCTCCACTGAAAGACATACGCTGAAAAACATTGTTTTCATTTATTCTTCAGAGCTCTAAACATCACACTTGTGATTCTGTTTCACGTGAATCAGTCAGATCCAAATAAACTGCTTGGATGTGTTTAGTTCAGGAGGGAGTCAATGTTTAGGTCTCTGGGATTTAAAAAGTACTCCATCCTGGACCACAGGACTAACTCCTGGTCTACAGGACTCACTCCTGGTCTACAGGACTCACTCCTGGTCTACAGGACTCACTCCTGGTCTACAGGACTCACTCCTGGTCTACAGGACTCACCCCTGGACCACAGGACTCACTCCTGGACCACAGGACTCACTCCTGGTCTACAGGACTAACTTGTGGTCCACAGGACTCACTCCTGGACCACAGGACTCACCCCTGATCTACAGGACTCACCCTTGGACCACAGGACTCACTCCTGGTCTACAGGACTCACTCCTGGTCTACAGGACTCACTCCTGGTCTACAGGACTCACCCCTGGACCACAGGACTCACTCCTGGACCACAGGACTCACTCCTGGTCTACAGGACTCACTCCTGGTCTACAGGACTCACCCCTGGACCACAGGACTCACTCCTGGACCACAGGACTCACTCCTGGTCTACAGGACTAACTTGTGGTCCACAGGACTCCATCCTGGACCACAGGACTCACTCCTGGACCACATGACTCACTCCTGGTCCACAGGACTCACTCCTGGTCTACAGGACTCACTCCTGGTCTACAGGACTCACTCCTGGTCTACAGGACTCACCCCTGGACCACAGGACTCACTCCTGGACCACAGGACTCACTCCTGGTCTACAGGACTAACTTGTGGTCCACAGGACTCCATCCTGGACCACAGGACTCACTCCTGGACCACATGACTCACTCCTGGTCCACAGGACTCACTCCTGGACCACAGGACTCACTCCTGGACCACAGGATTCACTCCTGGACCACAGGATTCACTCCTGGACCACAGGATTCACTCCTGGTCTACAGGATTCACTCCTGGACCACAGGACTCACTCCTGGTCTACAGGATTCACTCCTGGACCACAGGACTCACTCCTGGTCTACAGGATTCACTCCTGGACCACAGGATTCACTCCTGGTCTACAGGATTCACTCCTGGTCTACAGGACTCACTCCTGGACCGTAAGACTCACTCCTGGACCACAGGACTAACTCCTGGTCTACAGGACTCACTCCTGGACCACAGGACTCACTCCTGGACCACAGGACTCACTCCTGGTCTACAGGACTAACTCCTGGACCACAGGATTCACTCCTGGTCTACAGGACTCACTCCTGGTCTACAGTACTCACTCCTGGTCTACAGTACTCACTCCTGGACTACAGGACTCACTGATGCTGCTTCACTCGCTCACTGCCACCCAAGGGGGGGGGGGGGGGGGGGGTGTATATGTATTAACTGTGCGAGAGGCACGTGCCAATCAAGCGTACGGGGCCTCCCCCCTCGGAGCGGAGAGGGATTCTGTTTTGCTCGTGCGGTTGCCTGGCAACCATGACGTCACTGGAGTGAAGCACCATGACGGAGACGGACGGAGAGGGAGAGACATCGCCACGGTAACTATGAACAGATGTAGCCTCATGCACCACTGCTCAGCATCTGGCCTCCGTGTATCTGCTTTCACCACAACCTGCACCGAACCTATCAATTTTATAACTCAACTATTTTATCTACTTTAATATTTGAATCACATAGAAGCTTTTATTCCATTTTGACGGTCTGACGATCTGGGGTCTGCGTCGTGCACACTCTGATCCACGCTCTCTGCAGATACTGCAGCAGAACCGAGGAGGAGATCAGTCGCTATTTAGGGTAAAACATGGAGTAAATGTCCCGTAAACGTTTTCACCGTCCACGCAGACACTCAGACCTCAGAGCTTCAGCTGTGGCATCAACGCATTTCTGTCTCTCACACTTGTCTTTCCCTCTTTAGTCCGAATCATCGTCTATAAATCGGTGCATTTTAATCACATTTTGTCTTAAATCGCTGAAACAACTTCTTCCGCCTCAGTTCACAGTTCGAGCTTCACGGTGAAAACACACTTTCAGCATCTGTAACACCGAGCGTATCAACGTCCCACAGCGTCCCGACATATCGAAGCGTTCCTCCACGGTGAGTCTGTGCGTAATGACTCTCGATAAGAGGTGAGTGGAACTAGAGCTGAAGAACAGTGGGTTGTGTGAGTCTGTGCGTAATGACTCTCGATAAGAGGTGAGTGGAACTAGAGCTGAAGAACAGTGGGTTGTGTGAGTCTGTGTGTAATGACTCTCGATAAGAGGTGAGTGGAACTAGAGCTGAAGAACAGTGGGTTGTGTGAGTCTGTGTGTAAAGACTCTCGATAAGAGGTGAGTGGAACTAGAGCTGAAGAACAGTGGGTTGTGTGAGTCTGTGTGTAAAGACTCTCGATAAGAGGTGAGTGGAACTAGAGCTGAAGAACAGTGGGTTGTGTGAGTCTGTGTGTAATGACTCTCGATAAGAGGTGAGTGGGACTAGAGCTGAAGAACAGTGGGTTGTGTGAGTCTGTGTGTAAAGACTCTCGATAAGAGGTGAGTGGAACTAGAGCTGAAGAACAGTGGCTTGTGTGAGTCTGTGTGTAATGACTCTCGATAAGAGGTGAGTGGAACTAGAGCTGAAGAACAGTGGGTTGTGTGAGTCTGTGTGTAATGACTCTCGATAAGAGGTGAGTGGAACTAGAGCTGAAGAACAGTGGCTTGTGTGAGTCTGTGTGTAATGACTCTCGATAAGAGGTGAGTGGAACTAGAGCTGAAGAACAGTGGGTTGTGTGAGTCTGTGTGTAATGACTCTCGATAAGAGGTGAGTGGAACTAGAGCTGAAGAACAGTGGGTTGTGTGAGTCTGTGTGTAATGACTCTCGATAAGAGGTGAGTGGAACTAGAGCTGAAGAACAGTGGGTTGTGTGAGTCTGTGTGTAATGACTCTCGATAAGAGGTGAGTGGAACTAGAGCTGAAGAACAGTGGCTTGTGTGAGTCTGTGTGTAAAGACTCTCGATAAGAGGTGAGTGGAACTAGAGCTGAAGAACAGTGGGTTGTGTGAGTCTGTGTGTAATGACTCTCGATAAGAGGTGAGTGGAACTAGAGCTGAAGAACAGTGGGTTGTGTGAGTCTGTGTGTAATGACTCTCGATAAGAGGTGAGTGGAACTAGAGCTGAAGAACAGTGGGTTGTGTGAGTCTGTGTGTAATGACTCTCGATAAGAGGTGAGTGGAACTAGAGCTGAAGAACAGTGGCTTGTGTGAGTCTGTGTGTAATGACTCTCGATAAGAGGTGAGTGGAACTAGAGCTGAAGAACAGTGGGTTGTGTGAGTCTGTGTGTAATGACTCTCGATAAGAGGTGAGTGGAACTAGAGCTGAAGAACAGTGGGTTGTGTGATCTGTGTGTAATGACTCTCGATAAGAGGTGAGTGGAACTAGAGCTGAAGAACAGTGGCTTGTGTGAGTCTGTGTGTAATGACTCTCGATAAGAGGTGAGTGGAACTAGAGCTGAAGAACAGTGGGTTGTGTGAGTCTGTGCGTAATGACTCTCGATAAGAGGTGAGTGGAACTAGAGCTGAAGAACAGTGGGTTGTGTGAGTCTGTGTGTAATGACTCTCGATAAGAGGTGAGTGGAACTAGAGCTGGAGAACAGCGGCTTGTGTGAGTCTGTGTGTAATGACTCTCGATAAGAGGTGAGTGGAACTAGAGCTGAAGAACAGTGGGTTGTGTGAGTCTGTGCGTAATGACTCTCGATAAGAGGTGAGTGGAACTAGAGCTGAAGAACAGTGGGTTGTGTGAGTCTGTGTGTAATGACTCCGCCTCAGCGCTGTGGTTTTAGACGAGCGCCAGTGACTCACTGAGCCTCTCGCTGCTTAAAAGAAAGAGACGGAGGAAAAGAAAAGGTTTAAACACCTCCACCACATTATGTTCATTGCAGCACTTCATCTGTTTCAGTGGCAAGAAACCAGATTTTAAAAAATTCATGTTACATAAAATGATCGGTTTATTCATAAAACGCTTGAAATAAAAAAAGAGGAACAGGTTATGTCATCTAAATCTATTTTACTTATTCATTTAAAAGCCGATCCTTCTACGTGCACAGACTGTTTATAAATGAACGTAGACTCCGGGTTCGGAAAGTGAAGCTAACGCCCCCCGACCAGCAGGGGGCGACTCCTCTGGTAGTTTCTATAGAAGTCTATAGAAAGTGACTCCACTTCTCACTTTATAACGTCAGTAAACATTAAGGAGTTTATGTCTCAGTCTCTAGTTTCAAGTCTTCTTCAAACAGCTGATGATCATTTAGTGAATTATGATCATTCAGTGAATTATGATTAACAGTGAGACTCGTCAACACGCTCACATCAAGATGAAAATAACCAGAGGTGACATCAGATGTTATTTTTGCAGCAGAGAGCTCGACACGTCACTTCTGAGGAAACACACCGACGGCTGCAGGAGCTCAGGTGCTGCGACAACGCAGACACGGGTCACACAACACAACTACACAACACCACACTACTACCACCACAACAGGAGGACAAGGACACAAACCATTCGGTGAGAGTGCGAATGAAAGATATGTGTTTAATCAGCGGTGATGGATTGGGTCGCAGGTCTTAAGTTAACGGGTCCAGACATGAATTGAAGATGAGAGCGGGTTATGGGTTCGGAGCTTTGCAAAGACGGACTCTGGTACCGTCCAATGGAATGTAAATACCAAACCGGAGGCCTCAGAACAACGGGTGACGTTACTGTGTGTTTCGCTATTTGCTCACAAGTCAGACAAATATCACACAACATAACCTTGTCAGGAAGATTAAAACAGCCACTTCGAGACAGATGAAACGCGAACCGGAACATTTTATCTCCTCAAATCCCAAATTCATACGACTGAAGCTAAGATGGCAGGAAGCTGCCGTTCATCCCAGTGTAACACGACCCTCCTGCTGCCGTGTGTGCACATCCACCACCGAGAGGCGTCCGGAGACGTAAAGCGTGCGGAGGGAGCAGCACGGCCAAATTAGGATACTGATGGTGATTACAGTGGAGAGGAGGGAAACAGAAACAGGAGCTGCGACATGATTACTGCATATTCACAGGGGAGCGCCGCAGACGGCTGATCCACGCTCAGAGTCCTGCAGGAGCCTCTAACTGACGTTCCCCCGAGTCGCTGCAGGAAGAGTGTGTCCCAGCTCTGATAGCCGAGCTCCCGACACACACACACACACACACTCGCCGGCAACTGTCTCCTGCAGGAAGTCGTAGCCCTGTGTGACCATATGATTAAATGGATACCGACAGCAGCTTTTCTGTGTCAAACATCAGTCATTTACAGCACTCAGATAATCTTCATGATCCAAGCACGGGCTAAATATAGACGTCGCTGCCATAACTGGGTCGGTGGCTCGCCGAGCAACTCTGGAAAAACTCAAAACCAAGCTCCAGTCCGCACCTGCGTCATGTAGAAGATCCGACACAGAGGGTTTTATCACCCGGAGCTCAAATGTACCGTCGCTGTTTTTTTAGTGGAAACACAAACAGTTTATTATTATACCTCAGATGTGCACGTGAGAGCCCGGCTGCACGTTGCACTTCAGTAAAGGCCCGCAGTCGTCAGTCGTGTCTGTGCAACTGTAAATATGTATAACGGGAATGTAAACGGTATTGTCCAGGTTATATATACGTCTACATCTGGATCAAACAGTGGCTGAGCTATAACATGTGAAATATAACCCTCATGAATCAAACTGAGGCAGAAACAACCTTTCAGTCGCAAAGTAGGAGCTTCAATCACTTTCTGGAAAGTCAAACATTTACTTTTATCGGCTGCATTTCCACCTAAAGACGTAAACGGGTCAAAATGTCTGGATTGGTTAGAATCTAGGACTAATTACAAAAGAGATATTTGCTTTATTTCTTTATATAAAACCCATCTGTAAATCCTGTTTATTACAGTCCAGCTTCCAAATATAAGGATATTACACGTGTTTCCTGACAGTAGAAGCTTTGAGCACTTGCAGGACCTCGTGCCTTATACCTTTGGATTTACATGTGTTGTAGGTTACGTGTGTGGAAGTGATTATAAATACATATCCTCATCCTCATCCTCATCCTCATCCTCATCCTCATCCTCATCCTCATCCTCATCCTCATCCTCATCCTCATCCTCATCATTGCTATCAGCACATTCAGAGGGAATCAGCTGTGACTGTGACAACCGAGCAAATGTCTCGTCCAAAATTGGCAAAAAAACGCAAAAGACAAAGTTGGTGGTTAATATTGTTTGAGAGAATGAAGTGTAACCTCGGGGGCTGCAGCCTGGGCCTCATCTCTACCCATACAAGGTCTGCTGCTGATCCCTTGTCATGTGTTGACGAGACGCACACTCTCTCCCTGCTCCTCGTCCCGGTCTATCTTCACCTCTCACCCCCGCTATCACGACTCACCGTTTCCATTTCGTTTATTGAAATCTGATCTCAGGAGAGTGAATCATCTGAGTTCTCACTTCTGTTTTCTCAGCTTGAACGTCACGTCTTCCCCTGAACCATCAGTCATCCACTGACGTTCTGCAGTTATGTGTCTGCAGCAGGTGTTGAGGTTACGATAAAGAGATAAAAGAGAGAATTAGTCCGAGTCCGACCCGACAGGAGTTCTGTTTCAAGAACAGCAGCATTGCTGATAATCAAGTGGCCTAAATGTCAAGTGTGATTACGCTCTACACTGCAAACAGGAATGTGATTATTTGATTATAAGAAACGTTAAAAGTTCACAAACACGAACCTTCACTATTACACAAGAAGTTTATAACCTGGGAAATGCAGCTTTACGATGGGGGGGGGGGGGGGGGGACATTTTGATTTCACCTCCCCATCGTCCGGAGTCATGACACGAACAACAACAACAGTTTTCACTTCTGTTTTCTCGGCTTGAACGTCACATCTTCCTCTGCGTCATCAGTCATTTACTGAAGTTCTACAGTTATTTGTCGACAGCAGGTGTGTGCGTTGCCGAGGCGTCGTCGAGGTTACGAGGATAAGAAAGGAAGAGACGGACCTCCACGCTGCTGCTGCTGCTGCCGACACTCAGACTGTCTGAGGACGCTGTGGATCGATCTGCGACCGGCTCGGCTGCAGGCGAGGCTCAAGTCGGGCCCTGGACTCCTGTTCGGACCTACAGGGGGATGTAGCCTCACAAATACCAGGAGTATTTATGGAAGGCCTGGGCGTCATGGCAACTGGGGGATTGTTTAAGATGCAGAGGGGAATGGAAAGGGCAAAGATATACACAACAGCTGATTGCATTGTGTTCAGAGCCTGAACACAAACTGACCCGGGACCTTTCTCCTGCAGCAGAACAATTTAAAAACAACATGAACTCCCCAGAGAAACTAACTTTACTGACAGGTTCACCTCAGACATTTACAACTAATCTGCTTTCAATGATAATGGTTTGGATATGTTAACTTCTCTTAAAAATAATAAACATATTGACATTAATGGACTTTACGTTGATTCTTTCCTCCTCATTCCAGATGTTTTCATTTCAACGGTTCAAAAGACATCTCCTGCATGTGAGCGTGTGCACATCACACTTGTGCATGTTGCATATCGAGCTGCGACTGGCTCCGATCTGTCAACTTGGTGTTGAACTCTGCACGTGCATCATTCTGCACGGTGAAGGTCAAACATACAAGTGAAGCAACAAGAAGCAAAAACACACTTTGAAGCCGAGGACAGACTTTAAATTTGGCCTCAGGGATTTAGCCTTGGTTTGTTTGGCCTATAAAAACTATATATTTCTATTTCTGAGCCTTAGTGAAGGAAAATCCTTTTCCCACATCGAATCACATGAACAGTATATTAGATATTTAACTGCTGAGAACAACCATTTCTTCTTAATAACAGATTCACGTTAACATGACTCATATATTTAACCCGTCTCCAGCGTCTCATCCCCCAGAAAACACGAGGACAGGTAGCGAACTGTAGCACAGACGTAATAAAGCTAAGACGGGATTAGAACGTCTCTTCTCTGTCTGTCGAGTGAAAGACCTTTAAAGATAAGTAACGTCCAGACGAGAGAGTGAGACGGTGGCCAATCGATCAGCAGCTGCACTTTTAAAAAAAAGTCCAAACCATAAACTCCAGATAAATATTCTGAGTCAGACTCGAAACTGCTCTGAAGACAAATCACATGAAGCCACCGAGCCAAACAAAAGCGCTGCAGCAGGTCTGGAGTGCACGATATATATCCAGGCCTGTCCAAACTCCACTGACTGCCCTTTAATCACAAGACGTATTGGCCCAACTTCCGCCTGTCACTTGGAGATGGAGTTGCATTATGGGTCGTTTTATTATTTAAAGTTTCCAGTTTCCTGTGAGCTGTGTTTTAACCTTCCAGGAGTTTCTGCTGCACTGTTCACATCAGCTGCAGGATTCACTCCCACAGACTGGATCAGGTGGAAATCGAAATGGAAACCAAGTTTTGGCTCAACTTTTGGAGAGCTGTCTTTACGCAGTCGGGAACAACGGCAACATTTTAGACAGCAGCTCACGAACACAGTGGATCCATCAGGAGTTTGGGAGACAGATGTTTCCCCTCAGGAGGTGGTGGAGAACAACCCCGGAGCAAAAAGTAGAGGAAACGATGGACTTCAACTCAAACACATCTCCTGTTTCCACTGGAGGAGGAAACAAGCAACTGTTTGATAACAAGTTCAACATTCACTTGGAAAAAAAGACGATTTGTTAATGTCACTTCTGTCAGAACATGTTACTGCAGGTTCATCTCTTCCTGAATCCGATGCACAGCAGAAAGCAAACTGAACACAAGTCTCTCTGCAGCGGAGTTATCACCTCGTCAGTCTGACCGTTTATAAACTGCAAATTAAAAGCAGAGGTGACGGCTACACCCTCGGTCACCTGTGGGAGGCGCTCCGCTGCCAACAGCCCCCCCCCCGATCTGGTCGGGGACAATAATGACTCACAACACTTAGTTCAGCTGGAGGATTTGAAATGAAAGATTCATGTAGAAAACTCCTCCATTATTTAGTTTCTCAGTGATTCTCAGTGTTTTTATTGACGTGATCAGATTGAACCTGGCTGTGGGCAGGTGTTTGAGGGGGGGGGGGGGGGGGGGTCTGATAACCAGGGTCATCCTCTTTATTCAGGTCAGTGCGGAAACGACAGGAAGCAGCGAGAGCGACCGTCCTCCTCACACATGTTCACTCTGTAATCCTCGTGATAAACTACTGTCTGATGGACGAGCGGATCATTATCGTTATTCAGACCTGCTCTGACCCTCGTCCGGCTCGACCCTCGCACATGCGGCTGTTAACATGATTTCAACATGGCTAACACGGTATGAACACACATGTCACAAAGGCCGATACTGTACACACTGGTGCTCATGTGCTTTCCCGGGACTCGGAACGTGAGCTGAATATCCCAGCACCGCTAAATGATTCTCTTCCCTTCACCCTCCTCCCTCCCCCCCTCTCCCTCTCCCTCTCCCTCTCTCTCCTCTCTCTCTCTCTCTCTCTCGTCTCGCTTATTCTCTCCATTGATCCTCTCCTCCTGATTATCCTCAGCTCTGTCCCCTCCGCTCGCTCGCCACGCCGCCGCAGACGAAATCCCGGTCGTGCTTATCGCCGACCGAGAGGATGCTGTCAAGGAATAAATAACCATCTGATTGGCTTGCTTGATGAGATGTAATTAGGCGTGCAGACTGGAGATTAATCACGAGATGTCAGCCGCCTCGTGCTAAAGCCACGAGCTGGAGGAGGAATCCTTGCGATTCAATAAGACGTGAGACATATCCTCAAAAAACAATAATTCGAGAATTAAATATGAAGTGGGGAAGAATTCAAAACATCTCAACCTTCCAGCGCCTCCTCTTCTCGGGACAAGAACATTATCTCAAGTGCGGTCAGTTCTGTTTGTGTTGGTTTAAGTGTCCTGGTTGAAAACGGCTCGTAAACATTACTTGATTGGGAGAAATGTTGATGCAACAAGAGTCCAAGCTCGTGCCCTTGGTCTGCAACTCCCCGACAAAGGTCATTGTACCAGTGAAACCATGTTCGAGTCTATTATCAGATCATTATTCTTATAAATTCTTTCTTAAAAGCGAGAAACCCCGATGTCACCAGCAGACGGCCGATCTAACCAGCATTGATCGTGTGCCTTGTTGAACTGTTGAGTGTCCAACGAGTCCTTTTCGTTTTTTAAATCCATCCTCAAGCCCCTGAACCTCAAGACGAGTTGTGATGAGGAAAACCAACGTCGTAAAAAAAAAAAAAAACACAGATTTAAACACTGAAATAAAAACTTTAAAGGTTAAAGCACCTTTTTGTACATGCAAGCCCAAACTGAAACTGGCCTTGGAGGCGAATGATCAGATGGAGAATAAGGAGGGAAAACTCAAAGAGAACAATAAGAACCATAAAGGAGACAAGTAAAGGTTGAACACAGAAACACGAGGATCGTCGACATAGAGGAAGAGATGTGAGGGACAGGAGGAGAAAGTCTTCCTACCTCTGGGCATCGCTGCTCGTACGAGAGTCCCTGTAACATCCCTGTCCAGCCAGTCTGAGTGAGCCAGTGAGCTCCAGGATGTGGAGTCGTGGTCCGTCGGGTGTTTGATTCCCAGCAGCAGCCGAGTCGTCCTCTCCGCTCAGACGATCACTTCATGCAGCACGACAGCAGCAGCAGCAGCAGCAGCAGCTCTGGAGCCTCGGCGGTAACATCCCTCCAATCCACCCTGAATTAATTAAACCTCTCTCTCTCTACCCTCCCCTCCTCTCCCCTCACTTCTCTCCTCTCTCCTCTCTCCTCTCCTCTCTCTCTCTCCCTCTCTCCTCCCTCTCCTCTCTCTCCTCCCCTCTCCTCTCCTCTCCCTCCTCTCTCTCCTCCCTCTCCTCTCTCTCTCCTCTCTCTCCTCTCCCTCTGCTGCCCTCCCTCTCACTTCTCTCTCTCTCTCTCTCTCCTCTCTCTCATGTGCGCATGGTTAACACTCCCTCTCTCTCCCTCTCTCTCTCTCCCTCTCTCTCTCTCTGTCTCTCTCTCTGCTTTCAGGCTCCTCTCTCGCTCGCTTCCCTCTTTCTGACTCACTGAACAGCAGCTGCACGCGGTTCTTCTTCCTCGTTTCCTCCTCATCTCGCCCTTTGTTGTTTGTTTGGATCAGATCGGCGAACAGGAAAAATGATTTCATATTTACATCTTTATCTCTGGCCTAAACTCTGGACTGAGGCGTGAAATTATTCATAGGGAGTAGCCATCAACTTTTGGTTCTTTCAACTTTTTGGGCTCTATGAACATTTGAATAAACCAATTGGGAAAAAAAGAAAAGTAAAGTAATCATTCGAAACATGAATGGCTTTTATTTGGATCTGCAGTAAATTGCACACATTCATAAATCAGTCCAGGATCAGAAAATCTCATAACGTTAAAGTAAGTAAGTAAAAACAAAAGATCCTGGAACCGCCCCCTGAATCGGATCCGCACCCAAATTTAACAACTTATTCTCGGACCTATGACACATCCTTCCACCGAGTTTCATGGAAATCCGTCAAGCAGTGTTTGCGTAATCTTAAAATGACAATAAAATGCTGTAAAAAACACAACATTCTGAGAGTGACACTGCAGCCAGCCACCAGGGGGCGACCGTGGCGATTTGGCTTCACTTTCATGTCGTCCATCTTTATTTAGAGTCTCTGGTCTAAGGGTAAAAATAAACATATCCACTCGGTGGCCACGTTATTAGGCTCACCTGTAAAATCGAATGTGTTGTTTAAATGTCAATTTTTTTATCATCAAACTTGATTTATTGCCACTTCAAATAATTGTTGTATTGCTGATGAATGATTCTACGACGTACACAAATAATTATACTGCTAAAAATATAAACAAGAAAATCCAGAATGTGAATAATCTCAAATAGCAAGAAAACCAAGATTAAAATCAACATTTTACTGTCTTTACTTTTACATTGTCTGTGTTTCTGTTTCTCTCTCCCCCCCCCTCTCTCTCTCACACACACACACACACACACACACACACAGACACACACACACACACACACACCCTGCACACTGTCACACAAGGTGTCACTGCAATGTGTCGGCCTCTTGTTGTGCTGCCGGCTATTTCTGTAGTGAAGTCATTGATGAATAAAGCGTCCGTCCATCTATCGTCCGTCCCTGTTTCCTCACAGCTTCTCAACACACACACACACACACACTCACACACACTCACACACACACACACACACACTCCCACACACTCACTCACACACACTCACACACACACCACACTCACACACACACACATGCACTGCACATGTTCAATTCTCTCTAATTGTTCCACTTTCGCATGCGATGTGTTGCCTCATTTCACAGAAGCCTGCGTCTCTTCCTGCTGCTGTGGCTGAAAGAGGCTGATCCCCAGAGAAACGAGAGGAGCGAGCGTGATTATTTTTCTCTCCCCCCTCCTCTCATTCTCATATTTCCATCTCCCCGTCGTCTGGACGTTACAACAGGGCGCAGCGCAAAGCCACGACCCAGAGATGGGGCCGGTCCTGACGGTGGGAACCCTGTGGACGCTCCAGGACCTCGAGGGCACTAACTAATCTCAAAAAGGGAAATTGGCTCCCCTGCTGCCTTGGTTCTCCTAAGCAGCTCAGAGGAATGTGATTGTGCTGGAGGAGAAAAACACAATTCGCTCCAAGTTTCTACCACTTTCCCAAAGAATGTCTGACACTGGCTGATAACCTTCAGGCGCTGGTTGGTGGATTTGAGGCGGCTGGTGTGCGTCAGTGAGGATGAGGATGAAGCTGCAAAGACGAAGGTCACGCGGCACGAAGTCATTAATGAGAACCTGATTATCGGCCATCGGCAGGGAAAGAATGAAAGAAGGTTTAATAGTTAGTAGAAGTTGAAGTAAATCGTTTTTTAAAAATAGACATTATGAGAATATCCTTATTGTGAATTCATTTTGGCTGCAACGATTGTGCCGTAAAACTCTGATATTGTGTGACGATCAATTGTTTTTGTGAAACGAGAAAAAGAAACGAGACGAGATGAGACTTTCAGGAGGTTTAATCCCAGCGTCAGCAGCATCGAACTTCAGGAGCTGTGTGAAGACCTGAGGTTCAGACTGAAGGTCACACGTCAGTTTCACGAGGGAGAAAGAAACTAGTCTGGAAACACGTCTGCAACGGTCGCGTTAGAAAAAGCTCCACGTGGGTCTGAAACACAGACGCGTGTTTCACTTCCTCTAAACTTCACTTTTCACCACAACAGCAGCAGCAGCTCAGTTTATATACGTCACACGATCGAGGCCTCCACACACCACACACACACACACACCACACACACACACACACACACACACACAGTAACAATCAATACAAGTACAAAACAGGAAGTGGGCGGCAGTAACACATAAAGAAACAGATGCACACAGGCAGTGACGAGGGACAATAACACTCCAAAGGTTTCCGTTCCTTTGCCCCCGACCTTTATTTCAAACAGTAACAAATCTGATTTTTTTTTTTTTTTTAAAGTCCTCAATAGGACATGGAAACTAAAAGCAGCAGTTGTCATTCACCTTCCCCGTCTGTGTCAACGGACTCAACTGAGCTCCATTCATCAGCAGTGACACCTCCCCCGCAACGTGTGAATCAAAGAGTTCACAAAAGATCCGTCAGGGACGCTCTCCAGGGCCAAGGGGAACATTTTGTGCACTTTTTTTTTTTTAAACGGAGACACTCACGGCTGCTAGGTGGCTGATGACTCAATTACTGAAGAGAGTGGGATTTGTACACGCTGGCCTTGACTTCAAGAGATGGTTCCTCCGTCTGCTGGCTGTCATTTCTGAACACACTGAGGGTTCATTCAGTAAAAGTTCATCTAAAAGCATCGAGGTTTCACATCAGCCCCTCAGAGACGTCCTGAGTCGACTGAACAGCAGCAGAGAAACACTGACTTTTTATTTTTGACTCTATACTATACACAGATGAAGGATTTAGGTGATCAGACATCTACATGTTATGTTATCAGCTCTGGAGAAACACAGATCTTCAGGAAACCTCTGGATAAGGAACTGTGGAGGGAGAAGTTTAGAGGAGTGGTCGAGAAGATAACTCCCATGATCCTGCTCAACTTTACAGCCTCGCCTTACTCTATCCTTTCTTACTGTTTTGATTCAGAGACCCCGCGTACATTTTATTGATTGTCATGACTGTAAAATGTTCACATGCTCTAACGTTCAGAAAACATCACTTTCCTCAAACTGTCCATTGCTGCAGCTCCTCTTTTCAGCCTCCGTCTCAAACGCTTGGTTCCTGTCTCTTTAAGACCCCCCCCCGTCTGCTCTGATTGGCCAGCTGACCCACTCCGTTGGGATTGGTCGGCCTCAGCGCTCACTTCACCTGCTTTTGTTTGACTAGATGCTTCACATGCATTATGCAAATGATGCAGAAGTGCGCTGGACGAATGACGAGGAGTTTCAGGAGAGGAACTCGTTAACATTCACACAAAAACAACTTATCACACACGAGAGGAAAGAAACTGAACAAATATCATATGTCTCCTTTAAGAAAAACCTGGATATTCATACATTAAATAAGATGGAATCTTTGAAAGATTTAAATGTGATCAGCAGCTTGTTTATTTCACTCATCTGCTGAATCAAATAAATAAAACCACTGAGGAAATATGTTAAATGTTAATATGTGAAGAATTTATAGATGTCATTAAAACTAATCGCCGTCACAGAGACTTTATTCAATAGGAATAAGAATAATGCACATGATGAAGTTTCTGCTTGTGAAGATGAAACAATGCAGAGATTTCCTCACTAATCTTAATCTGGAGCTCCCTCTCTCCTGAAATCCTCCCGGATGGCCGACTCGTGGGCGGATGTGGGAGCTGCTGAGATGCAGAGGAGGCGCTGAAGGACACTAATATCAAGGACGGCTTTGATCGGACGAGGTAAATCCCTCTGATGCCACTGAGCCACTTCACTTTTCACATGCTGACTGTTAATGAGCAAACAGGAGCCGCGACGGGTTCGACGCCGAGTGGAGGCAGGAATGCAGCTGCATATTCAAATGAGGACACCGGGCACATTAACGACGGTAATGAATGTGCATATGATTCCTATGCCATCCTAAAAAATTAAATCAGGGTTTCTTCTCCTTTCTGGATAAATAACCTGGGTTTAAAATCATGAAAATTGTGTTTAAAGGAAAAGTTTAAAATGAAGTTACACCCCAGCTGAGGGAATTAGAAAAAACTAGAATCGCCCACAGAGGAGCTCGCACCTCCGCCAACGCCCAGGAGTCCCGTTATGAAACCAAGTTTAATCAATCCTGCCCACTCGCAGATATTGTTTCCATCAAGAACCATTCATTATTCTCTGGTGAATTAGTGAAAATGTCACAAAATGTGCGGATCTCACATTATTAAAAGACGAGACAAAGAAATCCTAAAGTAGGAAACCGAATCTTTTCCTTTTCACCTCCTCTGTGTCGTCGTGGCTCGTCGGAAATCTGCACTACAGTTGTTCCTATCACAGATCCATGGCCTTATCGTGCTGACCTCAGCTTCCCAAGCAGCACATGAATTATTCAGAGGCTCGCTTCAATTATTTAATCTTTAATTCAAAAAGAAAATGCATAAATTGGAATTTAAAATATTCAAATGCGCGAGACCTCCAGAGATGCAGCTGCTTGAATGTGCAGAACGTTCTGTCACAGGAGCGCAGACGTGGACGAGCTGAAGTCTCACCGACGTCATCTGGACACTTTGACGTCTCGCTCATGAATTCAAACATAAAGTCATGTTCTTGTATCTTTTTTTATTTCAAACAGACCTGGTAGATTTAACTTAAACAAGCTGTCACCCGAGATGCAGAAGTACCTGCAAACTGCATTCTCCCAAATGACCTGCAGAGGGCGGATCTTCTGCGTGGAGGGTAACAACTTTATGGACGATCGCGAAACCAGTGTGTGATGTATACTGGGTCGTGTTTCCCACCTGTGGACCTCAGCTCTGTTCAGAACGGGAAGCGAGCGGCAGGGAGGTGTCACCAGGACCTTCGTGCTCACAACAATTTGACATTCAAATCAGTCATTTGCCATTTTTCCAAACGACGATCCCCACGGTGCACAGTGCTGGCACCTGCAATCATGTAAGGACACACACTATCATACTGCAGGCAGAACACACACACACACACACACACACACACACACACACACACACACACACACACACAAGGGGGTGACTGAAAGTGGACGTGTGCGACTCTTGTCCTTTTTAATCTGTTCTCACTTCCAATCAACATTGTTTTCATTTCTGCACAACTCTGTACAGTTTGTTCATTTAAATTAAATTAATTGTTTTTTTTAAGCCACACCTTTGGACTTATTTGATTTGTCTTTCTGTGTTTATTCTTATTGCAAATTCCTCGATGTGAAATCGTGATTCCAGAGGATAAATCTTACTGATTTTGTTAATCTTCTAATTTGTGGTTTTATGTCTATTGGACTTATTGCTGTGAAGCTGGATTCATATGATCATCTGGAATCACTTCGAAGATCAGAGAACTTTCCGTCCATCAAGTAAAAATCTGAATTTGTCCAAAACGTTCATTAGTTTGACCATGTGTTAAATATTAAACTACATTATATATATATATGTGTGAACAGTATATTTGAAATGAATGTTTTTTAAGAAATAAAAACTAAATATATTAGTATTAGTTTTTATCTTTGATATTTGAGTTGAGGATTAAATGTTAGAGGCAGAATGTGAGATTTAACGATGCTCTGAACTTCCTCTCAGCCACATTATTAAAGCTCTGTGTTCATTCATAATCTTCAAGGGACACACCCTCTGTTGTTTGTTAAAAATCAAATCCAAATAAACTCTTGAATTTAATTTGAAAGAATATTTCTGAATAAGTTAACCATTGCTAAGTGAACTTAGGGACATTTTATTTGTCGCTGTTTTCCTCTCACTGTGTTTTCCATCATATCCAAATGACGACAACTTTTATTTCTGTGACCTTGCGATGACCTCTCTCCATATAATATGATCTCTTTTGTTTCCACACACTGGACGTTAGTGAAACACCCTGTTCCTCCTCTCAGACGTGCACAGAGGAAAGAGACAAGGCCGAATGGGCAATTAGTGAATTAGTGAATCCCCAGCTGAACGGTCATCTGATTAGTTCGGCCCTAAAGCCGCATGTGATCATCCTGGATCATGTTCTTTCATTTCCTCTGCTGGTCGTGGATGTTTTCCAGCTGCTGGGAGTGAACACACTAATGTTCCCTCCATCGCCCAGAAGCCGCGCTCTTAATGTGATTGACGTGTTCGCTGTCGAGTCCAGGGAACCAATTACACACGAGGAGGAAACCCCCGATTGAAGTATGACAATATAAGAAATACACAATGAGGAATTTTTCCGTCGGGTGATTTCACAGCGTTGAACAAAAGCAAACTTGAGTCTAAACTCCACCACGGGAAGTGCATGATTGAGTTTGTGGGTCAACCGTGCTGCAGTGGAAGAGACTGGCAGACAAAGTGAATAATTGCATGTGTGTGAACCTCGAGAGCCTCGAGAGCGTAACTGCTGAGCGAGGCGGCACTTTGTGAAACCATGTTACTCCGACTGAGGCCTTTCTGCGGTTGGTAGAGTGCCACGCTCACGTTTCAGATGAATCACTTCCATCCATCGCTCGATTGTTCATTCACGAGTTCCCACTTCCTGTGTTCTCCCAGAAAGGGAGGCCAAATCAGGTTTACCGCCCCCTCGTGGCCCGCTGCAGTAAAGGGAGTGAACCTTGCCTCCTCCATGTTAGTAGATGACACGTCAAATTATTTTTTTACTCACGTTTCTCTAAGGTATTCAAATTAACTGCAGATGTAGGTTAAGCTAGAAAATAACAAGTGTGTGTTGTTTGACTGTGTGTTTATTGCTGGAGTGAAATCATGGTGCACGTTATATTAAACTGTTTCTTCAGGAAGACGATGGATGACTCTGATAGTTATGCAGATAAAACGTCCAAATAATATCTCAATAACAAGAATAAATTGAAATTACTTATGATTTTTCCTCTTAATTTTGCTTCTCTACTAATTGATTTGACCTTTTCAGGATTCGGAGATTTCCAGGATTATTTACAATGGTCACAACATGGAACCTGTGACCAAACGTTCCCACGTAGTCACAAGCAAAAACTGCTGGGGATCACGTCTTTAAAAAAGAGGTCCGGCTATTCCAATCACTAAAAGATGAAGTTTTAATAAAGACAAGTCTCATGTGTGAGTGAGGACATCTCGGTCAATAATTAAATCTGCTGTTGCCGTGCACGTCACAGGCCTGGAGTCCCGATCTGCTGGAGACCGTCTCGTGACGACTCGGAAACAGAGAAGCGCTGCAGACAATGGGAGAGAATCCCGGCTCCCTGTAAAGACAATAATTGGGTTCGTGTTGTTGGTTTTCTCCGACTGAATTAGCCCGCACCATAGTGGGCCGCTGCCTACACGCCATAGGAATGGGACGACTTGTCAGCGGCTGCCAAGTCGTCCTCCAGGATCGCTGTGTCTCAGCAGTTTTTAATTAAAAATGCTCCGTTTGTGCCACCTATCCCAGCTGCCTGCGAGAGAGAATACAAGAGAATAAATTACTGCTTCCATCCCTGCTGGCTAAGCTCTTCTGTTTCACAGCATTTCATTAGGACTGAGACGCCACTTTTAAAACAAACGTCTGCCGGCGTGTTTAGTGTTAGTGACGGAAAAAAACCTCGATGAACGAAATGTCCGAGCTTACATAAAGTTGAGGTTTTCTAACAGTTGGAGGAGGATGGATGAAATGACAATTAACCTGATAAAACATGATATTCTAATATTTCTTCATTTCATCATCTTCTGCTGAAGAGCAGCTCTCTTTTAAATTCCCAGACGTTGGAGGCCAAACTACAAAATAAAAGCACATCATCCATCCATTATCTACATCGCTTGTTTTTAGGGTTGCAGGGGGCTGGAGCCGATCATAGCTGACCCTGGACCTGTCAGTGCTCCACCTCTCACCAATATATAGAGACAAACAACCACATTTACACCGTACGGGTCGTTAAGAGTCGCCAATTAACTCCATTTGGGATCCTTGGCACTTTAAAAGTTTCAGTCTGGTGTTTTTTATTGTATAAATATTTTTTTAATGACATCTTAGGATGTTTAAAACCTGAAAGTCTCAACCAGGCTTCACGTGTTTGTTTCATGTTTTCATTTGATCTGGTTAGTTCTGGTTTCACATTGTAGTGAAACCAGATTACTTTGCTCTTGCAGCTTTTCCAGGATCTCCAACCCGAGCTTTAATCCTGCGATTGGTCCAAAAGTCTGAAATATCCCCCAGAAAAGTTGTTTAAACGCTGCAGATGAACCGGACCCTGGCTCAGTTTGATCCAGAACTTAACGTGGTCTGAGGAACCGTTCACACCTGTGGTTCAAACTGAACTGTCAGACGGTCCGGACCAAACGAGGAAGAAGTCGTTCTTCGTCTTTTGAACCGATCTACCGTTCGTCATTACTCGTGAACGTCCTGGGTTCGATTCTGTCCAGTTTCAGCCGCTGACGATCAGTCAGTTTAACGGCGGGAATTCAAATTACAAGTCTGAGCAGCATCGGTCCGTCTCAGAATATTTTACCTCGGTTTACAGACCTGTGGGACACATTCATCACTTCCCTCCAGGAGCGAGTCGTTTAGCTCCCGTCACAGCGACGGCCATCGCTGCGCTGCACGGCCTTGTCATCCTCCCTGCAGGCTGGGTTCTGCTCTTGTTCCTTCCCAGGCTCCTTTGCTCTCAGTCATGTCGGAGTGATGGCACTGAGTGGGCGAGCTGACCCCCTGTTTCCTCACCAACCGCAATTGTCTGGTTACGGTTGTTGTTTAAAAACCAGCGGCTTCATGTCGAGTGTCTCAAAATGGAAATGAGCGTCCGGGTGGAACCTTCGTTAACAGTTGACAGAATCCAGCAGGTTGAGAGTCCGAAAGTCTCTGAGCAGCCGAACACTGTGAAACGTTGTGTATTCGTCCTCCTGAGGACGTTGTATAAACACAGCGGGCCTCGCCGACACAAAGCAGAACCCGTCTGCTCCGGCTCTGCAGCTCGGTGCTGACGGACCGAGAGCGCTGAAGGAAACTTGTTTTAAAGGTTTTTTGATGTTGGAAAAATAGAAAAAATAAACGAGAGTATAAAACGAGAAAATAAAAACACACGGAGATTAATCTCTATTGCTAAGATGAAAGGAATTTGAGTGTATTTTTAGTACTTTTCCAGTTCAGGTCGCAGTCGCAGTAATTGCACACACACCACTCATACACTGACGAGCTGGGGATCAAACCATCACCCTTCTGGTTAGTGGTCGACCCTCTGTACATCCCCAGCCACAGCCCACGGACTATGAGCTGAGTTTGTATCCACCTGGTGAATTTAAATGCAATATTTCCTCCTTTTAGCTCAATTTTTGGTCTCTACCAACTCAGGGGTTGTTTATTGATGTAGTTTCAGAATATCAATCAATCAATCAATCAATCAATCAAATTTTCTTTGTATAGCCCATACAAGTCGTCCATTTTGAGTTCGGTCTGTAAAAAACGAGGGATGCAGCCTGACATGTCGGAACAAAACTAGTAAAACACTGAAGTTATCCTGCATTAAAAGACTGTTGAACACACTTTGATAAACAGGGAACCGAGCTTTAAAGAAATACTTGACTTTTTCTCACAAGATGGAAAAATCTCCGGCATGAATCAAAGCCGAACTGCGTGTGTGCAGGTTTGACTCGAGGCCCAGACGCTGCCATTTATCTGCCTCTCGCAGCTCTCGGCTCAAAGTCGACTCGCTCTCACTGGGATCTCGACTGCTGTGACGCAACCGGCTTCTCTAAACAAACCACAAAAAAATTCAGTTTATATTTCCCAGAATAGATACGGAAACCACCATGTAACACAGATCTGGTGACGTTGGAGAGCGGCGCAGGAAACACGAGGGAACCAGGGGGGCTGACGTGAGACGTTGAAGAAAGGAAAACACAGCAGTTCATCCCAGATATGTCCGTTTTCCACTCAGCTATCAATAGACCTGGCTTTGGGAACCTCTGATTCCAAAACAGCAAACTGTTTTGTCTCCATGGCAATTTTCT
This sequence comes from Reinhardtius hippoglossoides, assembly GCA_006182925.3. Lineage (NCBI taxonomy): Eukaryota > Metazoa > Chordata > Actinopteri > Pleuronectiformes > Pleuronectidae > Reinhardtius > Reinhardtius hippoglossoides. The sequence continues at coordinate 2,119,017 of CM031682.1, read as the reverse complement.
GAGCTGAGCTTTAGCCGACGTCCAAAAATATACACTGACTGAACCGGAAGGAGTGTCGGGGCAGCGGAGGTCCCCTGGTTCAGGCTCCATTTCCTGGGGACGGACCCTCGTCTGTCTCCCAGGGTCTTCACACCCAATTGTTCTGCTACACAGTGAATTACACATTGTTCATTCTGGTCATTAGTCCGTCTTTACACATGCCCGTTTGCATCACTTGCTAATTTGCTGCAGCAGCCTTCCATCTTCAGGAGACAGCTTTTCATGGCTGTGATCGAGTCCCCGTTGACAAACTCTGGATCTGGTCCGGCGCAGAGTGGAGACGCTTGTTTTGGACTTTTGCACATTTAGGATCTGACTGACTGAAGCCGATTGGAGCAGCAGCTGGAAACAAAAACAGAGACGATAATATTGTTTCAATTGATTTAGTTTTCCTCGATGGTAACTTTGGAAACATCTACGTCTCTGTAACACACTAATACTCTGACTATTGACCTCATGTGGAATAAGACATTATTTATTATGATGTTTACGTGAGTTGCTAATAGAATATTCAATTCATATTCCCATTTACACGTCACAGAGCAAAGTTTGATCACGACAGATAAAACCCTTAAACTTAAATAGTTTAACGCACGATACTGACGTTTCCCCTCCGGTGTTTTCTGCCTAATTTTTGCAAAAGCTTCAACTGTAAAACTTCTACTTAAAGTTATAATGTGATTAAGACGTGTACATAATTAGACTAATATAGACAGAATACTCCACATGTCTCAATTTGATGAAGGTTTATTCTCGGTCTGATCTTATTCTGGTGAAGATAATCAGAAAATACAGTTTACATACTTGATCGGGTTAATATTGTGTCCATGTAAACGTGTCACAGTTGTATTTTCTTTTGTTCCGGCCTTAAAGAGCGAGGGGGGAGGAGGGAGGAGGAGGGAGGAGGAGGGAGGAGGGAGGAGGAGGAGGGAGGAGGAGGGAGGTCAGAGGTGGAGACAGTGTAAGAACTGAAGGGTTTTGTTGTGGCCACAAACAGCAGCCGGCGTCATCACTGACTGATTATTAACATCCACCATTACTCCGCCACAGGCTGGAGTTCACTGCCTGGTCAGGTCCAACATGGGCTGCAGCTCTCAGCTCGTGTAAATGTGAACTTTGATCCACACGTCCGATCCCAGCTCATCGTAAGACGGTCGACGTCCTCCGATCAAAAACAACAGGAGGAACAAAAGAGAGGAAACAGGAGTCACTATGAGGCCCAAACTATTTGTGTGAATTCTGAAGCTGCCAGTTTCCCCAGCGAGCTGCGGGAGCCTCTCTCTCTGTGTGTGCGGAGCAAACAGAAGGTGTTTTACTGCTCGTGTCTTCATTAGAATGCAGCACCAGCCTGCAGCTGCACGCAGAGCCGGAGAGAGAGGAATGATGAAACCACGGCTAAAAATAGCTGCCTCCCAGGATCCCCCCTCATACGGCACTGTAAACACTGAGAGAGCCAGCGACAGGCAGCACCAGCCTGGGCCTCCGTAAGTGTGTGTGTGTGTGTGTGTGTGTGTGTGTGTGTGCATGGTTCAGGTGTCGTTGTGTGTTGCAGTCCCTCCTCATCATAAACCAGTGTTTGGTTTGGCTTCATCGAGCCGCTGTACAATTAAAGCCATCTGTGGGCTGTTTTTACTCAAACACGTCCGGGCGACGTTTCACGGCAACGCAAAGCAGTCGCCTTGTCCACTCAAAGGTAAACCTGCGTTACTATTCTGAAAGTACAAACTTTAAAACTTGATAATTCCGTCAGCAGGACAACATGCTAATCGTTGTTTAAGGAGACGGACACCTTCCTCGCAGGGTCTGTTTTCACTCTGCAGGGGGTCTACGGACTATAAGATGGGTTCAAGTTAAAGTACACACATGCAGCAGGTACCGACAGTAAATCAGCAGCTGCCATGAAGACGATTGACTCTCATGCTTCTGTCGTCCCATTTCAACTCGTATTAAAAGGTGCAACAGAGCTATAAATAGATTTTGCATGTGATGCACTGAAAAACAAAAGACGGCATCGTTTACAGCGAGTGTCCTCACACGAGTCCACAAGGACGACGGGGGCACGTCTGAAAGCTGCAGGATGACGTCAACGGCCTCAAAAGCCCGAGACAACAACGAGTCCACGTGACGGAGGAGGACGACACGTGCGCCGCAGCCTGGAGACGACGGGAACCCCTCCGGAGAGAGAAGAGCCAGATGAGCTTTTTACAACCGGAGCCAAAGAAAAGTCAGGAGAGCAGCAGCAACAACTCGCTGACTGAAAGACTTTGACTGCGCCGAGGTATCGATGACTCGGATCAATGAGACTAAAACACCAGAGGAAGGAAAAGGGTTGAACTTCTGAGTCGATCAACAGTGAACGGCTTTAAAATACCTTCCTCTCCCGGTGTGTGTTACCAGGGGTTACTGCCGAGGATGGAAATATTGAAATGTACGTGATTCAATGTTTTATTTTATTCATTCGACAGCTGAACAAATGTTAAATAGTCCAAAGGTTTGTCCCTGCACCTGCACAAGTTCCTACAAATAGACTCTTCTTCCACCGTCCTGTTCGTATCATACGTTTATGACATCGTTTATGTCTTGATATGATCATCTCGTGTTTTAACCCTGACCCAGTCTCAGCTGTCAATCATAACATTTCACCATGTTGTCAAACAACCAAACTTATGAGAAACTTGAACAAACATCAGGGTGATAAGAACTAACTACAATGACAGAAAACACCTTTGAGGGAATTGTATTTAACTTATTAGTTTGGTCCATGTCCCATCTGCTAACATGGAGGATGCAGCGTTTACAACCTATACTGGAGCCAGCCACCAGGGGTCGCTCCAGGCGATTTAGGCTGTAATCTTGACATGTCACAAGGACGGAGTGTTTGATGGATGGAAAGTTGACGTCATAACATTAAGCTTAAAATACAGAAACTAATTAGTGTGTTTTTGTGTCTACACAAACAGAATGTGTGTGACACTGCCTCAGTCGCACACGCTGGAGAAATCAGGCCTCATCAAACCCTGTGTGTGTGTCATGTTGAAAAGCTCCCCTGTTGCCGGGCTCCACACAACGCTGCGTCCTCTACACCCTGGTCACCACATCCGTTTGTCCTGTATCCAGCTCGGGTTCGTATTCCGTTCACTCTATTTGCCTGATGAGGTGAGATTTCTAAGGATATGAAAAATCTCTGACGTCTCTGCAATCAGCTGGAAAAAAACGGACTCCTCCTGTACGAGCGTGCAGGGAAGTTTCCTTTACTCTAAAAACGAGATTGTGTTACTGTTCCCGTGGTTTAGTTCGAGTCACTCCAACATCAGCTGCTTTCAGACGGCACCGAAGTTCAGACATTTTTCCTGAAGTTTTCTGGAGGGACGGAACGAAAATGTCCGAATCGGTTGCTCCGAACATTTTCCAGAGTTCATGTCTGAAAACAGATTTGCAGAACAACCACCTGATTCCGAGAACTGTCGGTGATTCCTCTGGCTTCTTGTTATCAGTCTATAAATGGGACTCGTCCACATCTGTACTTTAAGCTATTTATAGGAAAGCTCCGTCATTCCAGATAAACCCAGAGTCAGCCACAGAAACATTTGAACGTCACTCTGGTCTCTTCCTCGCTGCAGAGCTGCATGTCTGTGCTGCAGCCTTCATGTTTCCTCAGATGCAGGACGGATCAGAGATCAGAGAGAAAGTGAGGGAGATGGGTTTCCATGGCAATGCTGTTTCTTTCCCCCTCTGCCCTCCTTGACGTCACGTCCCTGCTAAAGCCCTCAGCACAAAGGTGTGTGTGCACAGACCAGAGCTCAGGACCAATGTCAACGAAACAGGCGACGACACGTCTGTGAGGATCCATATTCACAGTGAGTCATGTATCGACTGGTGAGGAGGAACCTCTGGATTCTGACCTGCTCAATGTCTCACATGGATCAGTTACTGAGACTGAATGACCTTATCTCTGCGGTGGCGTTAATTCAAATTAAATCCACTCTCCTGTAATTTATTGTTTCTATTTGTGAAAAGGTTGAAACTCAGGCAGAGGAATAAAGCAGTGGTGTTCCTTCAGTGAAGCACATCAATCAGCTGCAGGACGTGATGTGGTTTCATAAACTCAACCTAGTTTCACTCACACACTCGGAGAACAACAGTGCCACATAGTGGTCACACGCCAGGCTTGAAAGAAACCAAAAAAATAACACTCACGAGAACAAAAACAGTTTAAACAGTTTGGTTAGAGTTTATTGTTCACGCTGACGTGACAGAAAACAGACGCACACAATGTGGTCAAATGACACAGCAACGCTCACAAAGCACGGAACGCACAACATGAGCTAATATTTCCCTCAAGCAAATCAACTCGTGGTCAAATGAGTAAATTCTATAATTAGCTCAGTTAAAGACGTCATGTTTTCACTCTGCTCCTTTGTTGTCTGGTTGATATGTTGAATGGATGATGATTGAAAGAACATATTAGACCTCATTCAAATTCACAAACACACAAATGTTTGTCCTTTTCATTAAGAGCCACGAATAATTCGGAGAAATTATGAAACGGTGAAAAACGTCCTGTCACGCAATGAGGGACACACACACACACACACACACAATTCCTCTGATCCTCCACTTTTGTTTAATACCGTTTATACCAACACCCAACTACACACATCACTACACACTATGCCCTGTCATGCACACACACACTACAAAATACACACTCACTACTCCACGCCCCTCTGTGTGTGATTCAGAGCAGTGGATGTAGTGAATGTAAATGTTGTTGGTCCTCGGTGCAGGTCTGAACTCTACTGACTGACATTCTAAGTTTGTGGTTTGAATTGATTCTCTTCCTCGCCTCCAGCTGAGTCTGAGTCACTGAGCTTTTCCCTTCAAACAGCGCCGTCTAGTGGTCACATCCACACCCTGCTGTGTTCCCTCTCAGCTGAGCCCACCTGCTCCTCTGCGAGCCGCCTGGACGGGGCGTCGATGCCAGGCTCCTCCAGTGGGTCGATGATCTGGCGTCGTGGGCGGATGGGAACCAGGAGTGAAGGGAAAACTGGAGCAGAACCACCTCTACTTCTTAATTAGGCTCGCACATGTTAACTCATTAAAAACGACTTTATAGGAAAGCACAAAACAATTTATTTTTAAGAAGACATCCTTAAGCATAAACGTGAGTTGACTTATCTCGATAAATCTGCCGACAACACTCCCTCCACGTGGGACACAAACATGGAGCTTCAGGTGGAATCAGGAAGTGACAACACCCGGTCACATCTTCCTAAAGAAGGTATCTGCTGAAAGCTGCACAGCGTCTCCAGACCAACCTGGAACCAGCTGGAACCAGCTGGAACCCCCTGGAACCACCTGGAACCCCCTGGAACCACCTGGAACCCACTGGAACCCCCTGGAACCACCTGGAACCACCTGGAACCCCCTGGAACCCCCTGGAACCACCTGGAACCCCCTGGAACCACCTGGAACCCCCTGGAACCCCCTGGAACCACCTGGAACCCCCTGGAACCACCTGGAACCCCCTGGAACCACCTGGAACCCCCTGGAACCCCCTGGAACCACCTGGAACCCCCTGGTGCCAACAGCACATCACTGGATAACAAAAGCCTGGTTTCAATCTGGGACCCTCTCTTTCTTCTTCTTTGATTTAAACGGCGGGCTACAAACCTATGTCAAAGGTGCCAACCCTCCCCTTGTTCCCTCATGACAGTATAAATAGTAATAGAACAACAAGAAGCCCACATTTAAAGTTTAATTTTTAAATGTTCTCACAAGTTTTCCAAATAAACTCCATCCAAGACTCTGGCGTCATCACCTGCACCAAACCCCCTGACCACATCACGCCACTCCTCGTCCAACAAGGACCCCACGACCCAATCCCCCTTGTTCTGGTCTTATGAACATAAAGTCTGTGGCACGCATGTCGTTTAGTTTAGGACTGAATCTAAAAAGATGACTTGCTCTCCCTGATTTCCCACCAGTCGGACGCAGGTTGGGGGGTTGACGCCACATTTCAAGTGAGGACGAGCGGAGCCGAGCGCCAGAGGGCCAGAGGGCCACACTCCACTGTTATTCGATGTCTTCTGGTCTGACGGGATGTGGCAGCGGGATGATCGACTTCTTCTCCGTGTCTCTGGACAGAGCTTTCCTCATATCTGCACAAAGAGAAAACACAACCAAGTTTTCAGATCAGTGGGAACAGCGCCCTCTTCCGGTTGTTTGTCATAAAGCTAAACAGATTTGAATACAAAGTCAACCTGTTGGATCAGCAGGAAACAGGCAGCACAGTTTGTTTAAACCTCCACAACATGGGTCTTAAAGTGGCAGATGTTTCTAAATGAAGGTGACAAACGAAAGTCTGAACACGAGCCAAGAAATACAGATTACATTTTGGGGCTGATGCAGGAATTCGTCATCACTTTCTTGAACATTGTGAGAGATGCCAACACAACTCACCGTAAGCGTCTTCGTCAGGTTCTCCATTGCTCGCAGAGTAATATTCTATCACCGTCCTATAGACGCTGTAGCCCAGACGTTTGTACATGTTCACCGCCACTTGGTTGGAGACTCGCACGAAGAGGTCAACGAAGAATCCACCTTTCCTACAAGACACATGAACACAGAGTCAAAACAAAGGGAACAAACGTGTTCGTTGAATTTCCAGCCTTTAAAAACCCAGCATGTGTTTTGGAACTAGTAACTAAAAGGAGGATAAGTGTTGATATCTGAAAAGAAAAACATTTATTGTGTGACAGGAAGTGGGTTTTCTTAGCAATGATCAAGAAACAGTCACACAGCAGAGACAAAAAAAACATTCGGTAAAAGAGGAGAAAACCAGAAATCAAATACAAAAGACCTTCAATGAGATTTTTGTTCTTGACTTGAAATATCGAAATGACTTCCTCAGACATCACTTGATGATCTCTGCTGTTTGGTGTTAACGCTGCTCGGTCACAGTCACCGACGTGAGGATGATACCAACCTGTCAGAGATCTCCTCCAGCATCTCCATCAGTTTGGCTGCTAGGCCGAGTCGTCTGAACTCTGGAGCGACAGACAGGGCGGTGACGTGACCGTGCCACTCCTCACGAGCCACAGATCCCTCCGCCTTCCCCATGACTGAAGGAGAGTCAAAGGAATGAATGGGTTTGCTGTGAGCTCAGTGTTGACTTTTCAGATGAAGGCGCTCTGTGATTGTGATTTATGAACAGAGGAACTTACTGTAGCCCATCAGCTCTCCACCAGGAGCCTCTGCCACGATGAAGTACTCCGGCCAGTGAGCGAGGTACTGCAGGTAAAACGGGATCCCATACTGATGGGGAGAGGCTCAGGAAACAAACTGAACAACTCACGCACATATGAAGACAACAGGCTCAGGGGTGAACTTTACTGACAACTGACAACTGACAGGATCATGTCGTCAGCTGCAATAAACCTGAGCCATGGGAAAATATGTCAGTTTCATTTATAGCAAATAACCAAAGTGCCTGAGATTTGCTGACGTCCAGGAGATCGTGAAGGATACGGTTTCTGTCAGAGGATCCAGGTTTCTGTCGAACCAACACAGAGACAGACATCGAGTTACTTTCAGTCCAACAATGAAGTGGAAGTCGTGAGTGAGGAGTCAAACTCAACAACTCAGAAAATCTGATCGTTAAACATGAACAATACGACCAAAACATCTTTATCACGATAAAGATGTTTCCATGACGCGTCTACGCTCGTCACTGGGTTCACACAATGCATTAGTGATGTACAGATGTACAGTATATTGGACTGTTGTTGTGTTGATGCTGAAGAAAATAATATTGTGATTATTTGATCAGAATATTGATTATTTCTTTGCGCTGCAGTAAATTTCTTGTATCCTCGTGTTTTTATGTCTAAATGTTCAAATGTGGTTTCTTTTTTCATTCAATCTTTATTCTATTCTTCACACCTTTGCTCATTCTTTACTGGAGCTGCTGTAATAACCTGGATTTCCTCCATGGGGATTAATAGAGATTTATTCATAAGCATAATTGATATGCTTATGAATATCAATTTTTAAAAAATACTGTCATACTACTTTCATTCGTGTGTCAATTCTGTGTGATTCCTGTCAATCATTATTATTATTAGAAAATGAATTTCCACATGTCCAGTGTAGCCCAGTGTTAGCTCGTTGTAGCTAGCAAGCTAACGAGGCTATTTCACCGCGAACAACATGTCTTGGATTGATCGTGTGTTTGCCGATCTTTTACAAAACGTGCCGAGAGTCTCCGAGTTCGACCAAGTTGCGCTACGTTCCGCGCGTTTCAGTGAAATGACAGCAACATCTCTAAATGACGTGTTTTTCTACGGAGGTTCTGTCCCTCGGCGGAAGAGACCGTGATCCCGCAGCCCCGCGACGTCGCACCAACATCCGGGGATGAAGTCGGACGATTAAAAACGACGCGTGTTCACTCACATGTTGTTGAATTTGAACAGATCGTCGCAGGTGAAGGGTCGTAACGTTGTCATGTCTGCGGCTGTTTGACCTCTGACCTCAAACACGTAAAGACATCCGTAACGGGGCGTCGTGAAACCGGAGCAGCGCCCCCTGCTGCACTGGAGGTTTCTCCCTCGGGTAGAAACAGTCGCGTGATGTTTTAATCTTTTTTGATATTTTATTTCCAAGCTTTGTGTGGGAGTGATGACGAAAGGATCAACAGAAAAGCTTCTCAAACAATAACATGAGAGACTTTTTAGGGTCCCTGAAAACATTTCGCTATTTGCAGCACGTTTCTGTATTTTCATGTGCTGTGACGTTTTGCAGTGCATGTGTCGTCAAATTGATGAAGTTGTTTTCTTAATTTGCAAAGCGTTGAGCTCCGTAGTTTTGGGATATTTGGACGACATTCGCTATTTACAAGTGGGACACGTTAGGCCATGTGTGTGTGAGGTGTTCTCATGGAGGAAGTTAAAGGTCCCCGTGACTGTTTGACTGAGCAGCATCGATATATGCCGGAGATACACAAACTAAGTATCTTTATTCTGACTCATAACAAATAAAATCTCAGGGACATTTTCCTCAGTGTGAACATCATCGGTGCGGAAACGCTCGACCTCGGCTCCAGGACACAGCCTCCGCGGGGGAATCCAGGAAATCTCACAAAAACAGCATCTACACTCCAGTGTCAGGTCCTGTGTCCTCCAGAGTAGGAGTGTACCTGGATCCCAGTGCAGGTGTTCTGTCCTTCTACAGCGTCTCTGACACCATGACTCTCCTCCACAGAGTCCAGACCACATTCACTCAGCCTCTCTATGCTGGAGTTGGGGTTAGTTCTGGATCCACAGCTGAGTTGTGTAAACTCAAATAGACTCGAGTCATTAAAAGCAGTGATTTAGATTCTGTGTTTAAATCTTTAACTTCTTTTGTCTCCATGTTTGTTGATCAAAGTTCGTCGTGGTGACGTTTCTGCTCCACAGAGATCAGCTGTCAATCAAACACTGACCTTCCTTTATCACACATATTCAGTTCTCACTTTGTAAAGACAGAAATCTATAATTACACTGACATGAATGTGTTTGAAAGAACTAATGTTGCTGTTGTTTTCTGAATCAAAGTATAAATCCGGTTGTGTGATGTTTTAGAACCTGTGTTGATCCTGATCCTCATCAATGAGATGATTATTGGTTCTTTTCTTTTCCACGTGTGAGACGGAGGTGAAACAAACTGATTGTGTGTCCATGAACTCACTGAACAAGAGTCACTGAACAGACTTTACTGATGAAGTGATCAATGACCTCAGAGCGTCAACATGTCCAACAGATGTATGAAGCAGATGTATAAAAGCAATAAAAATCTAATGTGTGAAGAAGCTGAAAGTTGAAATAAAGAATAAATCCAGTCTGTTCTTTTGTCTTCATTCCAGGATCTCATTCAAAGCTGATGGAGACAAAGTGAAACTCCTGTGAGAGAATAACTGAGGCAGTTTCCTCCTGAAACTCCACAAACAAAATGTGTCCGAGGTTTAACCCACAAAACAAACTTTGCTGCTTGAAGAGGTTTTGTAATTTCTGCAGAGTTCAAACAGTAAACGGTAAAAACACTCAGGATCAGGTTCCTGACGACTGGGATCGATTCTTTGCTCCGTCACAGACAAACTTCATCAACTGTTTCAGAACAGAAAGAACTTTGGTGTCACTTGTATTATATAGAAACAGTTTGAGCAGTTTATCATTTTCTTTGATAGAAGCTGAACAGTTGTTGACATGGTTCCTTTGCTCTTTGTCGTTGTTCTTCTTCAGAACTCCATTAACTTCACTGTGAGTCTGTATCATCTCTGGCTGCATGTGCTGTTGTCACAGCTCAGCTCAACACTGAGGGGGACAGAGCTTTAGAAACAAGAGTCTGAGACTCTGAAACAACCTGAGGAAATATAGCAGGCTGAGTCAGAAGCTTCCTTTGAATCCAAACTTCAAACCTGCTGTTATCGTACCACGATTTGATCTCATTCTAGTTTTTAAAGTGTGGTCACGATTACATTTCTGTCCCCTGCAGTGTTTTTATACTTTGACTCTTTCATACGTGTGTTTTAATGTATTTTTACTTGTGTTTTTCATTTGTGAAGCACTTTGTAAGTTGGTTTCTATTCCGTTGAAAGGATTCGTTAACTTTTCTGGAAACTTTGAAGAATGTGAATCTTACAACCTGTGCTGTTGTGAGCTGAATGTGACGGTTCCCAGAGCAACTGTTCACTTTGAGATGTGATAACACAGATAAAACCTCACAACCAGCTCCTCCCAGTCAGGACATGTCTGTGTCTCCTCCCTTCACAGGCGTGTAAGTGTAACAACCAGTGAACAACAAGCTGTGAACTGTGGGAGATGAGTCACTGCAGGAAGTGAACGAGAGGGGGGGAGAGGCAGAGATCTGGTTCTGCTCAGAGGAAGTGAACCTGTTCTAAAGTCTCTGGCAGCAGCTGAAATGGCGCAGCAAGAAATTCAACTGGACAGAGAAAGATTCAGCTGTTCGATCTGTCTGGATCTGCTGAAGGATCCGGTGGCTACTGTCTGTGGACACAGCTACTGTAAGAGCTGTATTAACACCCACTGGGACAAAGGGGAGGAGACAGGAAGCTACAGCTGCCCTCAGTGTAGACAGACCTTCACACCGAGGCCTGTCCTGGGGAAAAACACCATGTTAGCTGATTTAGTGGAGGAGCTGAAGAAGACTGGACTCCAAGCTGCTCCTGCTGATCACTGCTATGCTGGACCTGAAGATGTGGCCTGTGATGTCTGCACTGGGAGGAAACTGAAAGCTCTCAAGTCCTGTTTGGTTTGTTTGGCCTCTTATTGTGAAAAACACCTCCAGCCTCATCTTCAGTCAGCTCCATTTAAGAAGCACAAGCTGGTGGAGCCCTCGGAGAAGCTCCAGGAGAACATCTGCTCTCGTCACGACGAGGTGATGAAGATGTTCTGCCGCACTGATCAGCAGTGTATCTGTTATCTCTGCTCTGTGGAGGAACATAAAGACCACGACACAGTGTCAGCTGCAGCAGAAAGGACTGAGAGGCAGAGAGAGCTCGGGCTGAGGAGACAAACAATCCAGCAGAGAGTCCAGGACACAGAGAAAGATGTGAAGCTGCTTCAACAGGAGGAGGAGGCCGTCAATGGCTCTGCTGATAAAGCAGTGGAGGACAGTGAGAAGATCTTCACTGAGTTGATCCGTCTGCTGAAGAAAAGAAGCTCTGATGTGAAGCAGCAGATCAGATCCCAGCAGCAAACTGAAGTGAGTCGAGTCAGAGAGCTTCAGGAGAGACTGGAGCAGGAGATCACTGAGCTGAAGAGGAGAGACCATGAACTGAAGCAGCTCTCAGACACAGAGGATCACAACCAGTTTCTACACAACTACCCCTCACTGTCACCCAGTGAATCTACACACTCATCCAGCTTCAGGATCCGTCCTCTGAGGTTCTTTGAGGACGTGACAGCAGCTGTGTCACAGGTCAGAGGTCGACTACAGGACATTCTGAGTGAGACAGAGACACAGATTTTACAGATTGTGTCTCAAGTGGATGTTTTACTGCCACAACCAGAGCCAGAGACCAGAGCTGACTTCTTAAGATATTCACAGGAAATCACACTGGATCCAAACACAGCAAGCAAGGAGCTGTTATTATCTGAGGGAAACAGAAAAGTAACACATATGAGTAAAGATCAGTCTTATTCTAATCACCCAGACAGATTCACTGATTGGCCTCAGGTCCTGAGTAGAGAGAGTCTGACTGGACGTTGTTACTGGGAGGTGGAGGTGGGGATGAAGGTGGGGGTAGCAGTCACATACAAGAATATCAGCAGAGCAGGAAGCTCAAATGAATGTTTATTAGGATTCAATGATAAATCTTGGTCATTAGTTTGTAATGTAAACAGTTATAGCTTTAATTACAACAGGATCCAGACTCCAGTGTCAGGTCCTGTGTCCTCCAGAGTAGGAGTGTACCTGGATCACAGTGCAGGTGTTCTGTCCTTCTACAGAGTCTCTGACACCATGACTCTCCTCCACAGAGTCCAGACCACATTCACTCAGCCTCTCTATGCTGGAGTTACGGTTGGTCCTGGATCCACAGCTGAGTTCTGTAAACTCAAATAGACTCGAGTCATTAAAAGCAGTGATTTAGATTCTGTGTGTAAATCTTTAACTTCTTTTGTTTCCATGTTTGTTGATCAAAGTTCGTCGTGGTGACGTTTCTGCTCCGCAGAGATCAGCTGTCAATCAAACACTGACCTTCCTTTATCACACATATTCAGTTCTCACTTTGTAAAGACAGAAATCTATAATTACACTGACATGAATGTGTTTGAAAGAACTAATGTTGCTGTTGTTTTCTGAATCAAGTATAAATCCGGTTGTGTGATGTTTTAGAACCTGTGTTGATCCTGATCCTCATCAATGAGATGATTATTGGTTCTTTTCTTTTCCACGTGTGAGACGGAGGTGAAACAAACTGATTGTGTGTCCATGAACTCACTGAACAAGAGTCACTGAACAGACTTTACTGATGAAGTGATCAATGACCTCAGAGCGTCAACATGTCCAACAGAGCGGGGCCTCCTTTTCGTCTCTCCAGCTCGTAGATGAGACAAACTCTACAAGTCTTTGTATAATCCTGAACTGCATCAATGACTATTGGTGTTAGAGCAAACACACAAGTTGGCCTTTGTGTGTGTGTGTGTATGTGTGTGTGTGTGTGTGTGTGTGTGTGTGTGTGTTGTGTGTGTGGTGTGTGTGTGTGTGTGTGTGTGTAGTGTGTAGTTATTAGTCTTGTCCCAATTAGTCTCACAGGGACACATTTGCGACCATGAAATCTCAGTCAGCTGTGAACCAGAGGCCTGGGAGGTTGTTCCCTCGTGGACCAGAGGCCTGGGAGGTTGTTCCCTCGTGGACCAGAGACCTGGGAGGTTGTTCCCTCGTGGACCAGAGGCCTGGGAGGTTGTTCCCTCGTGGACCAGAGGCCTGGGAGGTTGTTCCCTCGTGGACCAGAGGCCTGGGAGGTTTTTCCCTCGTGGACCAGAGACCTGGGACGTTGTTCCCTCGTGGACCAGAGACCTGGGAGGTTGTTCCCTCGTGGACCAGAGGCCTGGGAGGTTGTTCCCTCGTGGACCAGAGGCCTGGGAGGTTGTTCCCTCGTGGACCAGAGACCTGGGATGTTGTTCCCTCGTGTACCAGAGACCTGGGACGTTGTTCCCTCGTGGACCAGAGGCCTGGGAGGTTGTTCCCTCGTGGGGATCATCTGCGGATCATCGTCCTGTAACAGTGTCCCCTGGGGGTCATGTGTGTGTGTGTGTGGGGGGGGGGGGGGATGGCACCAGAGACCTTAAATAAAGATGTCCGACATGACAGCTCCCCACAGTTGAAGCCAAAGTATCTGAACCTCCCCCTGGTGGCTGGCTGTAGTACAGGTCATTAACCCTCCTGCTCCATGTTAGCAGATGGGACATGAACCAAACTAAAAATCAGTTTGGTTTTAATTTGTTATTTGATGATATAAAAATGAGCTGAGGCCGAGCCCACTGAAAAAGGGTTTTAGAAGAATGTTCCACGTCGTGAACAACACGAAGCTGAGGAACTCTATCTGCTCCGTAGAGCTTTCACCCCGGCGCCTCAGGTTCTGCCCATCGAGCAGAACCGGAGGCGACAGTCGCTTGATCCGGGAGTTCATTCTGATTGAATCCATTATTGCAGACACACATTGCATCGAGTCGCTGGTTTCACTTCCTGAGGCGACGGCTCGGTTTGTGTGTCGCTGAACGGAACGAGTCTGAAGAAGATGACGGTCAAAGTGTTCGATACTAAATATAATAAGACTGTGATCAGGAATAACTAACTATGATGAAGAAACGTTAAGTCAAACAAAATGGCAGACAGGATTTCTTAAAGAAGAGGCCCCCCCCAGTAGCCTCATGCGGGGGGGACAGAAACCCTAACCCTTTTTACAGTTTCATACTCAAACCTGAAACTAGAACATCACCCAGAGCTCATTTTCTGTCTCCTCATGAAACCACGTTTAAATTCAGGAGATCCAGATTTGAATTTGGATCTGCACCAACTCACCCACACTCACAGATAACACTCTAAACATGTCAGATTTCTCAATGAAGATGTATGAATTATTCTTAATGAGTGAAAAGGTTTAAAAACGTTCTATTTTACAATGTTAAAGAAAGTGAAAAAACTAAAAAGGTTTGTGGTGATCAGAGCTGAAGGTGTCAGGTGATGTAAACATGATCACATGACCTCTGCAGCAGAGGTGACACGTCACTTCCTGTCTCGTCTGCTGCGCCCGGCTGCCCCCCCCCCCTCCACGAACCAGGAGGAGGACCTGATGCTGCTCACCGACGGTGACTCTCAATGATCGGAGCAGAAATGAACTCATCAAGAGTTTAGAGTCAAACTGGAGCAGATTGAAACCTCAACTTCTAAAGCTGCTCTGCTCATTAGCATCTCCGCTTACACACACACACAGACACACACACACACACACACACACACACACACACACACACACCACACACACCACACACACACACACACACACCATCAGCTGGTTGACTCATTACTTTGTTAACTACCATCCAGAAGACACACACACACACACACACAAAAACACACAAGATTGTCTTTGTAAACATCACACGCTACACAACAGGAGGCCTGGAACCCCAAGTATGTGTGTGTGTGTCTGTGTGTGTCTGTGTGTGTCTGAGGTTTGATTAAAAAGCTCTTTTGTGGCTTTGAGATGCTAATCTTTCTATTATCAGCAGGATAAAAGAGAGTTTAGCTGCTTAAAGACAAACAAATGACTTCTGGCAGACACACACCATACATGGCTAATGAGCACTGTGTGTGTGTGTGTGTGTGTGTGTGTGTGTGTGTGTGTGTGTGTGTGTGTGTGTGTGTGTGTGTGTGTACTCCCCCTTTTGGACAAACATGACAGAGAAACGTCTGAATCCGTCTCAGGCTTCACGGCTACATCATGAAATCACTTCTCATGTCAGCTTGTGCACGTGCGAGGCCAACTGTGATGTCATCTGTGAACTGAGAGGCCAACTGTGATGTCATCTGTGAACTGAGAGGCCCGACCAGGGTTTGATCCACAACCTTCAGGAAGATGGATTCTTCTTATTGAGCAAACCAGCTAGAAGGTGAATTGGTCATGCACATGGTAAATGGACCTGGTTGGGTTCTCATCTCAGGTCACGTTCACACCTTGTTTGGTTCAGAGCTTCAGACTCTTCAGTTCAGTCTGAACCTGAACATCAGGTGTGAAAGGTTCCTCAGAGCAGAAGAGGAGTTCTGGGTCCGGATCAAACTGAACCTGGTTCTGTTGGTTTGCAGTGAAAACACTTTGTTGGAGAGTTTGGACTTTTGGACCAATCACAGGAAGTAGAGACAGAATGAAACCTGAGCCTGTCTGGTTCCACAGATGCTCCTTCTCTCTCTAAGCAGAACTCAAGGTCCGGTTCTAGATAAAGGACCAACAGGACATTGTAGTGTCTCCACTCTGGGACGTTCAGATCCAACTCAGAGGCTCCAGACAGAGACACCAACTCTTTTGTGTATTTCACCAGTGACCAGACGTGAGGACACAATGTGAACTGTCCAATAGGAGGCAAACAGCTCCACGTAACATAGAGAGTGACAGCAATTCTATCCTTTCATGGATGTGCTGTTGGAATGGGTGATGCAGGGTGTGGGAGACATACTGGGAGATGCTGGGATGCTGTGGGAGACATACTGGGAGATGCTGGGATGCTGTGGGAGACATCTTCAGACCTGGTGGAGGCAGTTACTCATGTTACCACCTCCTGGTCTCCTTGATGCATCACGTCTGCATGAGACACCAGCTGCTGCCTGAGTTCTGCTTTCAGCAGCTTCCACACAACTTCCAGAACAATCACGATGTTACCATGGCAACCAAAGGAAGCGCTTCATTCATTTTCTCCATTAAAACAGAAAGACTACCACCCCCCCCCACCTGACAACACACCCACGTCCGACGCCGTCTACAAACCAATCAGAGTCGAGTATGGGTAGACTCCGCCCACGTAGGTGATGACGACAGGACGAACGTAAGTCACACAAAACTCTTTAGTCCGTGAATTACAATGTGAAACCAGAACTAACAGATCAAAGGAAGCGTCACAGTCACACAGGTCAGGAGCCGGGGATCGAACCACCGGCCGACCTGCTACACCCTCTGCGCCACCGCCCCCGAGGAACGTGCACACGATCCGAGCCGATGGAAGCAAAATGAAGAAGAAGAGAATAAGATCTTTCTCTCTGCTGCACCACATGTGCGGCGTGGGAGTTTGTCTTCTTCCTGTCTTCACACCACCCTCCACACACACACACACACACACACACACACCACCCTCCACACACACACACACACACACACACACCACCCTCCACACACACACACACACACACACACACACAGTAGTTGAGATTCTTTTGGTACGAAACCAACAGAAGGTGAATTTCTCACTACGTGTCTGCGAGATGAGAGCAGTTCGTGACCTCTAGCGTCGCCTCGCTTCTGTGTGGCGCCCCCTGGTGGAGTACTCCAGTAACATGTCACGTTGTATCTGCTCGTCGACACTAAACAAATCTACGGCCCGGGACGATAATGAGGTTTTGGTTCTGCTGGTTGTTCCCGATGCTCAGCGATCAGAGGTGGTCGTCCTGCACACTGACTGTAAAGCTGCCGGTGACTGGACGTCCTGAGTCCGTTAACGTCCCTGCGGAGACGTAGGCAGAGAATTATTTATGACTTTCCACGTTATATCACACTCAGGTCCTCCTCCTCCTCTTCTCATCTCTCCTGCCTTCACTTTCTTCTTCACTCTCGTTTCTCTCCCCCTTCAGTTTCAGTTCAATTCCCATCTGTCACTGTCTCTCCCTCTTATCTCGCTCGTCTCTGATTGGTTGAGAGGATGCACGTCCACTTCAAAGACCACATCAGCATCTCTTTCCTGCGGGAGAGGAGGAGGAGGAGGAGGAGGAGGAGAGGAGGAAGGGAGGAGAGGGTATAAGTAGAGAGTGAGTAGGCGGAGATGGCTTAGAGGTTCTTACTCCCTTTCTTCTGAGATTGTCCATTCATCTGCTTCTGCTACTTCGTGTCTCTTCTTCTCTTGTTCTTTCTTCTCTCCCCTTTCTCCTTTCCTCCTCTTCCTCTTCTTCGTCTCCCTTTTCCTTTCCTCTCTTCTCTCTTCTTGCTTCTCTTCTTTCTTTTCTCTTCTGTCCGTTCTTCGTCTCTCCTTCTTCCTCTCCTTCTCTCCGTTCTCCTATCTCTTCTCGTCTTCTTCTTTCCTCCTGTTCCTCTTCTGCGCTGCTTTCTGCTTTTCTTCTTCTCCTAGAAGAGGATGGTTTCTTTTCTGAGTTTATTTTAATACCATCAGGTGAAATCAGGTCAGTTAATAACTTTTTTCCACAAACAGAAATATTCAAAACTGTAATAATTTCAGTTTCTGAGAAACGAACAGTTTTCTCTGCTCGTCTCTCGCCTGTCGGGACCGTCATCGACACGCGGCTCGTTACACGTGAGGAAACGTAACGACAACAAAAGAATGAATGTTCAAACTATTCTGGTTTTGATTCCAGATGGATCCAAACAGGATCATGAAAACAATGATCTCATATCAAAGGACTGACCTTTGTTCTTTGTGGTTCGTGTTCATTAACAGGAAGTGAGACCAGGTCACATGACCACTGGAGACGCCAGGTGGGAACTGACGAACACGTGTGATTGGATCATCTGGGACAGACGTTAATACCAGGTGTGAACAGGGTCAACGAGACACACACACACACACACACACACACTCTGAGAAGTGTGTGTGTAATAGTTGACCAGCGGGACCAGTGTGTGTGTGTGTGTGTGTGTGTGTGTGTGTGTGTGTGTGTGTGTGTGTGTGTGTGTGTGTGTGTGTGTGTGTGAATACGCCTACTTAAGTCTTTACATAATCCTGTATGAATAAACATGAGATGATTTATGAATAAACATGGTGAGGCAGCGCTGTGAAAACACACACACACACACACACACACACGCACTGTGTTTGCTGGGAACTCTCACAGCTCATGCATATTGATGCAGCATCAGTCCTGTCGTCGTTCTCACACTCCCTCGCTCTGTTCCCTCGCTCTGTTCCCTCGCTCTGTTCCCTCGGCCGGACTGACAGCTCTCTCAGGCTCGATTGACACTCGTCCTGCTAATCTTCTCCTTCTTCACTCTTTTCTCTCCTCTTCTCTTTTCCCCTCCACCAGGGAACAATGCTCCTTCCTCCTTCCTCCTTCTCTCCTAATCCTCAGGTCATTCGGCCTTCTCTCCTTTTCCACATCCTCCTCTCCTTGTTCCTCTAACTGATGTTTTCCATCAAACTCATTCGACTCCTCACTTCTCGGACCTTTCTGATGAAGATCCAGCATCACGTCTGTTAACTGTGTCTGAGATGAGGTCACGTGCACAGGTGAACGTGCACGCACACATTTATCCTGATCATTACTGATATGGACTTTTGATCTTGATATCGTTTGTATCGCTGAGCCTTAATTTAAACTCGTCTCGCTCTGAAGGAGAAGAACGACCTCAGCTGCCATGGTTACGACTCCTCCTCTCAGCAGGGTTCATCGCCTCGTGTTCGAACTCTGTCCTGAGCGCAGGTGAGCTCACAGCTGAACAGGGATCAGATCTTCAGGATGAGGACAGATGTCAGGTTAATGTTAACCCTAACACGTGATGCAGAACCACAGCTGCTGATTGGACACAGAGTTTAGAGATTCAAACGTTTATGGCTTCATCATCAAAAACCTATCAGCTCATTGAAATAATTCAGGCTCTGTAATAAAACACACAACACACACACACACACACACACACACACACAGTGTTTAACTGTCACTCCATCGCATTCACCTGACCTTTACATGGACTGTGTAGGTGCAGTACCTCGTTTCACCACACGGAGCAACACCATTCACCTGGAACGGTAACCGATGAGGGCGCTGTTTCCCCCTTTTTCTAGATAGATGGATAAATACTAGATCTTTAAGTTAAATGTGAAAACTGAGAGACGTGATCTTATGAATAAATACATACAAGTTGAAATAAACACTTGAATGTACAGTTGATGTTTTTAAAGTAAGATGATTCATTAAAAAGATGAATTCATTGATCTCTTCGTTGTTTCTCAGGATTTCTCAATAAACACAAACACTGAATGAAAGATGATTCAGTCACAAGAGTCTGACCTGAAATGTATATACACATGAATTAAATGTATATACACATGAATTAAATGTATATACACATGTATTAAATGTATATACACATGTATTAAATGTATATACACATGTATTAAATGTATATATACACATTTATCTATGAAATGATATATTCATATTTATATGTATTAAAATGTTTCATCAGATATTTCTAACCATCAAATGTTTATTAGAAACTTAATATAATTTAGATAAATTAATAAGTGATTTTAGGACGAGAAGCTGAGTTGTCAGCAGATGGATAGCGCCACCCTGTGGCTGCAGAGACGTCCTGCAGCTTCACCTGTAACAACCCTAAAAGTCCTCACTCCCTATATCAATATAATATAATTATTTTTAATCGTTGATTAATCCATTTCTTTAGTGATTAGTTGATTATTTTAAGTTAAACATTTTGGATAAATCATTGACAAAATCTGTGAAAAACCATATTTTTTTTATTATATACATATTTTATCATGTGTATGTATATATATGCATGTAGTCATATTTTGTGTTTACACGTATGTATTTATATTTTCTGTGATTATATATTTATTTGATTTACAGCAGGAGAAAAAGTACAATTTAAAATATTTCCCTATGAAATGAAATTACTCGATTACAAGTACATTAAGAGTACTGTACCACGAGTGCTTTAGTTACTGAATAATGAAATGAGTCATAACTGATCTGAGTTCAGCTTTAATGACACAAACAGACTCATGTATGAGCTCATCATCCATCAATAAATAACATGTCGTTTAAAAAAAAGAGACCTTCAGCTTTTTAAAGAATATTGATCAGAGAGTTTTCTGCTGACGCCGTTTATATCCGTCAACACTTGAATTCCTCTGCACACAGAAGAGACTCGTCTCAGGCGTCGGACACGAGGTGCATCCGACTGAACAGTCGCACATCTTCACGACGTGAAGCTTCAGAGGTTCAACGTGTTTGCACGAAGCTGCTGCGATCTTCTCCCCCGACGCTCGGATGCTTTGAACACAGGAGGCGACCGGACACGTCTCAGCCCTCAGCTCTGTCTGCAGGCGCAGCAACAACTTCACAGACCGACACAACCCAGGGACAGAAACAGCAACTCTTCACTGAGACTAATCACAACCATTTATCTATGAGGGTTTGATACGATGACTGACGGACGAGCGCCACTCAGCGGTTTTCTAGAACGACCAAGATGGCTGCCGTCGATATGGAGGTCTGTTACGAGAGTATCAAACAAACTGGAAGATACATTTTATATCGCTAAACGCTACATCAGGCGTGTCGTTGCTCTGATCGCGCGTACGTCTGTCGTACGTCTGTCCATATGCGTTCAGGTCTGTGACCGATGATGACGTGAACAAGTCTGTTGACGCCATTCACGCACGTCTCGTCTCCAGGTGACTTCAGCATCTCTGGAGATGTGTTTAAATAAAGATGGACGACGTGACGGCTCTGTAAAAGTGAAGCCAAATCCCCTTAAACACCCCCTGGTGGCTGGCAGCAGTGTAGGTCATTAACCCTGCCTTCACCATGTTAGCAGATGGGACACGGACCAAAAAAAGAAAAAGTCAACGTTAAATACATTTTTGCCAAAGATGGCAGCGTTCGTTTCTGGACAGTGAGAGGAAGTGGCGATGCGTCGTCCATCTTTATTTTCAGCCGATGACGTGGCGTCTGACAGAAGCTTCAGGATGCATCAGTACTAAGATAACAGCAGAACTGCACACTGGGTAACGTAGGCACGAGGTTCTGACCCGAGAAGAAAGTGTGAAATAAAAAACACGTTGTGACGTCGCTAGGAGGCTGAAGCTCATCACGACCTTCATATCGACGTCACGACCTTCACATGACGTAAACCCCGACCACACACGGACAAATTAAAATGTTACAGAGCGCGACAGACGTTTATATTCAACCTAAAATGTTTGAATTATCAGCAATTTAATTATTGTGTGAAATTTAAACCACGTCGAGACGACTCTGACGTTTGCTTTGTGACGATTTACGTTCTTTGTATTTCATCAGCGGACGACGTCCATTCAGTTAATGCTTCGAGTGAATCGAATGGAAACTAAAAAACAAAACTGACTTTAAAACAACTCTTCTTCTCTAAAACAACAATATAATAAAAACACAAATAAAAAAATCAAGAGCTGCGGCGTCCACACGTGTCACTTCCTCCCACTCTGATCACATGATGGAAAACTGTGAAGGGCGGTGAATCAGCCAATCAGAGGCCACGGAGCGAGAACAGGCGTTCATGGTTGTTTTTTCTCTGCGTGACGACGTCACTCGTGTCGGCGGCACGGCGACCGGACCGCAGATGGTCACGTGACACAAAGCTCACAGGTTTGACGCCACCCTTCTTCTTCTTCTTCACTTGTTCATTTTTCATCCTTCACCCCCCCCCCCCCCCCCTTGTCCCATCTCTCTCTCTCCGTCCGTCCCTCAGGTGCGTCTCCTCTTTACTCCTCCCGGACTCGCAGGGTTGGAAGACGATAGCAGTTTCTCAGCCGCACGGCTCCTCTTCCTCTTCTCCGCCTCCTTCGCTCCTCCTCCTCCTCCACCTCCTTCGCTCCCTCCTTTCTCCTTGTCTCGCTCTCTCTCCTTGTCCCGGCTGCTGCTCGTTCGCTCGGACATCTTCACCGACGAGTTACTGCCTGAAGACAGGAGGAGACAAACGAGACAGATTCAGATTCACTGAACACTCGAAACTGAGCGTTGTGACCGATGCAGCGCTTAGTTCCAAACTGTTCGGTACCTTCTTCATGTGTCGCTGGAGGTTCTCTCTCCATCCTGAACTCATCTCTGCTCTCCTCCTCTGAGCCCAGCTTCCCTACACACACACACACACACAACACACACACACACACACACACAAACCGTGAACAGTGATAAAGACTTGTTTCTAGAAGAGTTCGAGGACGACTCACTAATGACGAGGAATAACTCCGAAGTATCAACACAGGACAAGAGACACAACATTACACACTGAAAACACTTCATTTAAACCGACACTAAATACTTTCTATTTATTCACGTGGGATAATAATTCAACTTAATTTATTGACGATGTTGTTGCTCGTGTTCATCGGGCAACAGCCGTGATGTCACTAGATGACCCGAGTGTTAATGATGTCAGACATGACATCACGTCTCACCTTCTTTCACTTCCTGGATGATGTCATCAGGCAGAGAGAAACTCTTCTCCGTGTTTGGAAATGGTAAAATCTCCGACTCGTGCTGCAACGCGACACACACAGACACACACACACACACACACACAGACACACACACGGTCAGATAAAGTCCTCAGAATGCTAAGCGCAGACACATGGTGTGTGTGAGTGTGTCCTCACCAGAGCCTGCATGTCGTACATGGTCCCCAGATGGTCCCAGATGACAGAGGAGGAGACCTGGCGTCCGATGTTTTGACTGAACTTGTCTCGGATGCAGATCATGTGGAAGTGACGGTTCACACCTGAACGCAGAGTTTCAAACAGACTGTAAACCACCTTCTCCTCAGTTCATCACCACAAACACAAGGTAACGATTTATTCACTTCAGATTCTCATCCGTCACATCAGGAGGCGTCTGATTGGCTCCAGATTCATCCTGCAGGACGACCACGAGGACCAATCACAGACTGTGTATAAAGATGAGCGATACAGGCGCCACCATCTCACGGCACTATGTGCAGTAGTGGAGCTGCAGGATCGAGTTCCCGCCCCTTCACCAGACCGGCCAATCAGGGGTCAGCCTCAGCTGTCAATCATGACGTCTCAGACAGTTTTTATATCATCAAATAACTAAGTGAAGCCAAATCATCTTGATCAAGCCCCGCCTCCTCCATGTTAGCAGATGGGACATGGACCAAATTTAAAAAAGAATTCAAAGTAGACGTTAGATAAATGTTAAATTTGAGGTCGTTCTTATCTCGCTGGTGTTTTGTTTCAGTTTCTGATCAGTTTAGTTTTAATAAGTTATTTGATGATATTAAATGGGGCTGAGACGTCATGATTGACAGCTGAGACTGACGCCACACGACGTCATTGGCACAAGATGGCAGCGTTCGAATCCACAGGGAGGAAGTCGGGATCCTGTAGATCCATCACTGTGGTTTCCAGTGATCTGATTGGTTGCTGACAGATGTTTACTTCTCATCTCAACCTTAAAGGTCCAGTGTGTAAGATTTAGGTGAAGGGATCGATCGGCAGAAATCGAATATTAAATAATCATAGTTATGTTTAATTAGTGTGTTTTATCTAAATTATACGAATAGTTGTTTTCTTTAACCTAGAATGGGCACTTCATATTTACATACTTTATATTTACATCAGGAGCCGGTCCTCTCTACGGAGGCAGCCATGTTTTTTTTACAGTAGCCCAGACTGGACAAACTATCCTACACCCTGAACCTTTAACAGTCATCAGTTCAGCACCCGTTACTCTGGAGAACCAGTGACGTAGCTGGAGTAACCAGTGACCCGGCTCATGGAGCTGAAGTTCGACCTGAAGGTTCCGGACTCAACTTTGATATTAACTCCGAGTCTCGTGTTAAACACAGAATCACTGGATCAGGAAACTCTTTCAGCCGCTGAGCGGATTGTAAGTCAAAGGTCTGTCAACTTGTATCTGCTGGTTCAGTGGATTCTCCATTAAAGACCAGAACAGCTGGTCCGTCCTCGTCCTGGTCTGATCCCAGATCCTTCAGAGATCGAGCCTGGGGGGGGGGGGGGGGGGGGGGGGGGGGGTTGTTATTCTACACGATAACAAAATCTCTATATATTATGTGGTTATTGTCTTTTTATCGCTGTTTATTTGACCTCCTCCGTCTTTATGTTGACGTCCTCCACCGACCTGTGTCTGTTGACCTGAGTCTGTTGACCTGTGTCTGTTGACCTGTGTCTGTTGACCTGAGTCTGTTGACCTGAGTCTGTTGACCTGTGTCTGTTGACCTGAGTCTGTTGACCTGAGTCTGTTGACCTGGGTCTGTTGACCTGGGTCTGTTGACCTGAGTCTGTTGTGAATGTGACTGTGAACAGAGTAAACTGTAAATCCATTCTGAAGTTCTGAATCGGAAGTGAAACTGGTTCAAACACTCCGGTTCTGAACTCGAACAGTTTACATCGGTCCTGACTTCAGAGGATTAAAGCTGAACACGTCACAGTTTGTTTTCAAGTTGAGTTTCAGGCTGGTTCTGGTTCTGGTTCCCGTTACTAACCAGCTCTAACCGGCTCGAAGCCGCGGAACTACCCGGGACCCCGCAGTGTCCCCCGGGGCCCCCCGGGAGCCTGTCCCCGGTCCTCGGCTGTGGAGCCCCGCAGCTCCCGCAGCTCCCGCAGCTCCAGCAGCTAACATGCTAACATGCTAACAGCTCTTACCCACGGGCTTGTGTCCGATCATCGCGTGGAACAGGCAGACCTCCACCTCGTGGCTCCACACCACCGAGTCCTCCCCGGGGACCAGCGCCGAGTCCGGGGGCTTCTCATCGGTCTGATTCAGCGTCACGTCCGCCTCCCCCATCTTCAGCGCGGAGGAACCACACGGAGCAGAGACGAGTTCGATACCAGAACCTTTGTTCCGCCTGACCCACCGCCGGAAGTACGGCTGCGTTTCCGGTTAGTGGGTATTTTTCGGAATAAAAGTCTAATGCAGTGAAATATCCCCAAACAATTAATTACACCAGAAAACTACTCAATAAAAACAAGTTCATAACAATCATAAAAATGATAATAATAATAATATAAAAATAATTATAAGAATGATAAGAATGATGATAATAATAATAATAATAATAAAAGAAGAAGAATTAGATATACACACAACTTATTTATTCTTCTACTCTCTTCTTGTTCTTCTTGTTCACATCCTTCTTATTCGTATTCTTATTGATATTAATAATATATATATTATTATATATATATACACACACACATAATTTCTTATTTTTATTTTTATTCTTATCATTAATATTAATGATAATACAAATAATAGAAAAAAATATCCACAACTAATTTTCTTCTTCTTCTTCTTCTTATTATTATATAGTATAGTAGTAGTAGTAGTAATAATAATACATTTTGGGCGTAATTACTGATAAGAAAACTTCTGGTAATTTATTACAAAATAAAAGCACTGACTTCCGGGATCGAAGTCACTTTGCACCCAAACAACAAATATTTGAGTAAAAAACAAACAAAGAATCAACAAATATTTATTTCAATTATCTGCCTCGAACTATTAAATAATTAATTATACTTATATATGATAGATTATCTGAGTTCTGAGTTTTATGTCAATATTTGAGGCTTTTTGAGGAAATTACCTTGAATCTTGAACAAATAAAATTGTAATCAGTAAAGTGATGTTTAATTTACAAACTCACAACATCACTTATGTGTTTTTATTAAATGTCAAAAACAGCACTGAAATCAGAAGGAAACTTTATTTTCCAAACACAGTATGAATATAAAAAGACCCGACAGACCATGATCTGGATTATGTTTGGATCCAACCAGACTCCATTTGAAATCGGTTCTGTTTGCCTCGGTCTTTCCTCCTCTTCATCGTGGACATGAAGACAAACGGTGGTTCTATTTAAATGTGGAGTTCCTCAGGGATCAATTCTAGCTCCTCTGTAATTCTCTAAGATTTCATTTTAGACATGGAATTTAAGTGCCCATCTAAAAACCATAAATGTTGAACTGTCAATAGAACGATATAAAATGTGGAATGTCTCCAACATAGCACATCATCTGATCCGAACACTCATCATAGTTGTGCTCCTTCTCTAAAGTCACTATTCAAGAATGAGACGGAGTCAGAGTTCTGCTTCTATATGGTGATCAAAACACCAACAAAGTTTATTGCAAATAAAATAGATACAGTCGGGGCCATAAAACGACCTCCTGCACAAATACAACCAGAGAGAAAGAAACATTTCAGGAACATTATATTCAACATGAAGAGATACTGAACGTCACCGAGCTGAACATGTGAATGTCTTTTTGTTTTACATGAAAATACAAAACTCTTAATAAAGCATCAACATCAATTACGTGAAGAATCTTAATGTGAAGCTAATTACATCCAAACGTTTGTCAAGCAACTAAAAACCTTAAGATCGGCACCGTCGCACAATCTGTAAGACGCCAAAGCGACGGCGCTCGTCTCCGGGACGCCTCGTCTCCGGGACGCCTCGTCTCCGGGACGCCTCGCGATGGTTTCTGTGACGCGACGTACGAAAGAAGACTCAACAACCAACAGATGAACTGTTTAGATTCTGTGATGAAATCGTTATAAAAGGAAAATGTCAGATTTCAAGTTACCAATTTCCCTTTTTGAATTTCAAACTTTTATTTTGAATTTCTGACGTTTCCCTAAAAATAAATATAAATCATCTTAAAGAAACAGACTTTAATGGGCCACTCCATTTTCTTTACACAAAGATCATTTTACTGGTCATCGTCATTCCAACTCTGAAAACAGCGGCATTGTCTATAAAGATGCATTCTGGGAAATGTAGTTTCTGGTGCTTGAGTTGATCTGAGACAAAAAACAGGATATTTCTGCTTCTGTTCCATTGATGTTGATCATTGTTGTTTGAATGTGACTTTTGTGATTCACCCAGTTTTATAGTGTTGCAGTAAATGGCTGGAGTCGCCCTTTAATATGAAAGTTCTAACCTAACTTCTGAAATCTTTTTTCATCAGAGTCCGGACGTGTGACATTAGGTGTGAAGCCCAGCTCATTGTCGACAGAAGCAGTAAATCTGTTGAGTAGATTCAGTACGTTTTAAGAGACCCAAGGTTTTTAATAAGTGTATGAACAGTCAGAAGGAGTTGCTTTAAGTTTTAGTTTGTCTCAAAACTAAAATATTTTAATGCAAAACTGCAGATAAACACGATGCTGCTGTATGGTTCTGTGAATCAGATCTTATGTCTTTCAGTTTGAAAACCGGAGTCATTGATTTCACGTTCCCTGCTCTTGCACTCGAACAGCTGCTGCCTGCGTTTGGCTTTTCTCTGCTTGTGCTCAAACTGTGCGTCTGCACTCAGATTTCCTGCTTCAGCTCTTCTCATGGTGCCAATGTGCACATGAAGCGTCTGATCACGGATTTCTCCTTCGCTCTTGGATTATTTTGTGCAACAACTCTGTCAAATATCCTTAAACCAATAGAATGGCAGGTGCAGAGATGACAAATGAAATGTCCCATGTTTGACACAAGCAGGGCTGTTTGAGTGACAGCTTCACAACACCTGAACGTGAAATCATAAGTTCCTGCTCTCAAACTTAAAGACCACTCTTTAATACAGAGGGAAAACCTTGACTTCATATCTCCTTAATTTCAGGGTTGAAACTGACTGAAGACAACCGTTCAGTCAGTGTAACAGGTTTTGTCCGATGAAGGAACCAAAACAAAAAGGAAGTCCGCTTGAAATAATATAAAGACAGAAAAACTGAAGATCGTCAAAGTGAAGAAGCTTTAAAACGGAATGTTTGGAGGAAAAATTACTTTTCAAATTTATTCATGAGAAAATGAGCAAAAATTCTAATGTTGCTCATGAAAACATCAGATCTGACAAACGCAAGCTGGTTCAAACCCAGATGGTCTGCTGCTGAGGCTCCTCCCCCTCAGGAGGAGGTTCAGTCTGACTCCTCCCCCCCCCCCCCCCCCCCCGGCTCATGTTTGTGTGGTTATTTAATCAGACGACAGGTAAATACTCACCTGTCGTCTGATTAAATAACTAGAACTAAAAGAGGAGTCGATCTGCAGGAAACAGATGTTGAGTCTGAAACATTCACATCTGGTTTATTACTCACAATCTGGTTTGTGTTTTAGACACAAACACTTTAAAATTAATCTTTAATTAGTTTCCATTCAGTCTTCTCACATTGATCCATGAGATTCAAAAAACTTTGCCAGAGGATTTTATCTGAAATGAACAGAAACCTTCTTCTGACAAAAACTTTGACTAAAAAGAATAAATGGGATTTTACTGTCGAGTCTCTCTGCATTTTTAAAGTCTCAACCTTCTATGTAAAGAGCCTTGAGACGATGTATGATATTATTTGGTGCTATGCAAGTAAACAACGAGAATCTTTAACTAAATCAAAGACCACAACAGCACCACCTGTTGGAGTGGAACGTAACAGCTCGCTGAGCCTTTTGGTTTCTCACACGTTCATCAGGTCTTTAGATTTCTAACAGGACGAACACGCTGAGGAGTCGACACGCGTGATTAACTGACGATAACAAATTCACAACATAATCATATTTTAAATGGAGCTGGATAAAAAAAAAAATGACTTTTATCATCGTTTCTTCACTTTCATGTCAACGTCCCGTCAACCACCACAGATACATGTGAATAAACCGGGCTCCACCTCCGACCTGCAGCTGCTGCAGCAAACAACCAAACGACACGGTTTTAATCTGAAGCAGCACAGCTCTGATCCAGAGGTTTATTTCCTGGTGAAGCAGCTGATTCACACCAACACTCAGACATGAGCGTTTTTACATTTAAAAAGGAACTGTTTGTCTTCATCTTAAAATTCTGGCCTTTAACACGAAACAATAAAACTGAGAAAAACTAAACAGAAAACACGGCGATGAGAAAGCAGAAGGCAGAGTGAAGAGCAGCCGAGGAAAAACACACCAGGAAACAAGAAAAGAAAGAAGCGCTCGTTTCACCCTGTGATTCTCTTTCTTCTCTTCAGGCTGTGAAAAGACGGAAACGAGCGCTCGCTCAGTTCCTGGTTTGTCTGAGGCGACAGACTGCGACACACAGGACGACCAGATCGGACGCCGCCGCGGGTTTCCTGTGTGAGAGCAGCTGAGAGGAAACATGAGGAAACATGGCAGGCAACGAGGCGCTACTGTTGTAACGTAACAACCTTTTAATTACAGACACCGCCAGCATTAGCACGACAGCAGCCGTTACCATGGAGACCAGCGGCCGCGCCCATGGGTTTTCAAAGACAAAACACGTTGGCGACATGAGCTCCATCTCCCCCGGCAACAAACAGGAAGCTGGAGAAGCGGAGGGGTGGGGCTTCAGTGAAATGTGGCGGCAGCAGGCTGGATGACGGTGGGTGGGGGTGGGGCAGGCAGCGGTGGATGTTATTGGTCCTTCTTCTCTGACTCTGACGAGTCGCCATTAGCCGCCGCCTCCTCCTCCTCCTCGGGTGGCGTCTCCTCGTACCTGGAGGAAGAGAAGGGTGGGGGGGGTGTCAGTGTGATGACCTCATCGATCGGGAAAGATTTGACCCCGCCCACTGAGAAAATACTTTCTCACAAATGAACTGATGTAATAACTTCAGACCAGACGGAGGGATGAACGCGTGACGTTACTTTTCTACTTATCGGGCTCGTTACCTGCCCAGGTGAGACTGGAGGGGAGAGTTAAGAGAGGTGTGGGCGGGGCTTCTACATGGAGTCGGGCTGTGACCGGCGTGGCGGGGGGAGGAGCCTGTCGCCATAGAGATGGCATCCATGGAGCTAGCCAGGCTGGCGGGCGAGCCGCTGACAGTTGGGAAGGAAGTGAGTCTGGGAGAGCCGGGGAGAACGTCCTCTGACGACTCATAGCTAACCACGAGGAGGAGACGAGGGGGGGGACAGGATGAACGGGTGAAGAGAGAAATTTTAAAAAATAAAGAAAGGTGAAGAAGGAGGAGAGGGAAAGACAAGAGAGAAAGAAAATGTGTCAAGTTTTATCTTAAGTTAAAAACTACGACAGTTCCTCTGATGAAGAAGAAACGTGAAGGACGGAGAAAAGGAGGAGAAGGAGCAAGAAGAAGAAGAGGAGGGGGGAGGAGAAGGAGAAGAGGAGGAGCAAGCGATGGAGGAGAAGGACGTCACAGAGGATGAAGAGATGAGACGAGCTCCCAAAACATCTGATGCAAAGTTTTCCACCTCTAGTTTAAGACACAAACAAAAAGCCGCCATTTTGCATTGGACAGATAATTAACTGGTGAAATCGTATTGGCTGTAAACTTCAGGTCCTTCTCCTCCTTGTCTTTGCGTTTCCTGAATATTGGATACGTAAACGGACGACTCCTTCTATTCCAACTCTGCGTTCATTTCATCCTATTCGCGCACGTCTTCTGAAACTGAGCGGTTCCATCAGACTCATGGTTTCGTGGGTTGGACCATCTCCGTTGGCAGCTTCTTTCTTAAGGCGTTCATTTTCTCAACCTGCCCCCCCCCGCCACCATGTCTGATGCCGTCAGAACGCCGCGCCGCCCTCGTGGCCACGAAGGACGCACGACAGTGACGGTTACATCATTTCATACGGACGCATCTTTTTGCACCTTAAGAAAAGTCTTTACTGATGTTTCAGGAATCTGAGCAAACGATTCGGCCTCATTTTGTTATTTTTATGTTTCTGAAAATTTGACTCTTTGAACAACAAAATCTGTCGGAAGGATTTTCTTTTAAAAAAAGAAAATCATCAAAAAGACATGAAACTGTAAAAACGTAAAAAGGATTTGTTTGATTTGAAACGTTCCTACGGTCCTTGGATCAATCATGAAACATTCACATGTCAGGGGAAAATCTGAGCTTCAAATCTTAAAAATAATTAAAAATAAACCTTGAGCAGATGAACAAAACCAAACAAATGACATTAGCGGGACATTACACTCCAAACCATCACTGACGGTCGCCATGGTTACTCACCTGAACATCTCCGTGAGCTCTCCTTTGACCAGCGCTACGACGACGGGAAAGCCGACGCAGGCGGGCACCAGGTAGAGCAGAGCGGGCTGCGGACACAGGTGAGCAGGGGAAAGACGTGTGAGACGAGTGTTCATGGAGGGGGGGGGGGGGGGTCGTGGATTCTGATTGGCTGCAGAGATCATACCTGTGCGTGTTTAAAGGTGTGCATGACGAAGATGGTGAGGCCCAGTCCAAAGATGTAGGCCAGGAAGCTGGAGTAGAAATACGTCCTGCTGTTCTTCTTCAGGCTGCAGTTTGAATAAAACTTTATTAAACTGTACAGCGTTACGTTAACGTCAAAAAGAAGGGGCGGGGCAGCGCGTTACCTGACGTCGAAGCGCAGCAGCAGAGCGATGAAGATACCAGGGATGACGATGTCACCCAGACCCAACATGGCGAAGTTACTGGCACCGAGACCTTTCTCCAGCAGATCCTGAGGAAACACCACTGGGGGGGGGGGGGGGGGGGGGGGGAGAAACAGCATCATCACCAATTGATCCGTGCAGGGAAATCGTTTTGTTCGTCAACGCGCCGTCAGAACGAGGAGATGAAACACCTCAGTCTCACATACTCACGTTTGATTGGTGCTTCAAAGGACTTGGCGACCGTTACCATGACGTTGGTCCCAAACACCTGGAGAGAAGTAAGAAGTTAGACTCAAATAAAACTGTATTTTCATTGGACCTTGTGACTCACGTGGACTTTCTATCGATCAGTTCACACAGACCAACTCACCCAGAACACATCGTAGACAAACAGGCCCCAGAGCAGGATGCAGCCGGTGCTGACGTTGTTCAGGTGGAGCAGCTCCACGCCGTTCAGGGCGAAGGCCAGGCCGAAGAGGTTATTGGCTATCCAGTGCTGTGATGTCACAAAACAGAGGTCATTGGACACTGAGAGCTGTGATGTCACAGTACATGGCTATGACATCATGGACCCCAGACTAGAGTCTTTTAGTATCAACCGATATTAAAACTGTTAAAGCGGAATAGACGACATCTTACGATTCATTGTCATTAAAATATATATATAAAATATCAGTATCAGAATTTGTTCACTCCTTAATATTGGTTTCAGTCCGATTCTCTGTGACTGGACAGTGTGATTCAACCTTTGACCTCTGAGACGTTACCTTCTTGAGCACGTACCAGACTCCGACCACGCTGCTGATGACCAGACACACCAGGTTCTTGGTGTCAAACTCATAGTTGACAATTTCTGCAGAAAGATAAAGTGAGAAACGTGAGTCAGATTTAAATATCTATATTAATTTAACCATTTAACATGATATTTCTCTCTGAGGTTGTTCCTGTAGTAAACACATGACGTGAGGTCTCACCCTCTTTGGACTCTCCGGAGCCCTGAGTGAAGAGCAGCTGAAACTGTTTGTTTGGTATCGATGTTGGAAAGATCCTGGACATCAGCGGACTGAAGGACACGAACACAGAGGACGTTCAAATCTTCAGTAAAGAAGTCAACACAAGCTTCTGGGCTCATTTTTCAAAAAGTCTAATATTTCACAACGCACATGTGTGTAACTGTGTGTAACTGTGTGTGTGTCGCTTCACCTCATAGTGTGAGACAGAGCCAGGACGCCCAGCGCGAAGAAGTAGATGGACAGCAGCATGTTGATGTACTCTTGAGAAAACACCTGCGTTGAGACACGTGATGAGTAAAGTGAACCAAGCCAGACACTAGGCCCCTGCAGGCGGGCTGAGGAAACCCCAATTACCTTGAAAAAGAGGTAGAGGCCAAACAAGGTGCAGCTGGCGATGATGGGAAACCGCGCCGCGTCACGACTGGTGATGGTTTCTGGCATGTCTGCTGCATTCTGGGAGAAAAGACAAAAAACAGGAGCTAAACGTTTCCAACACGTCACTACCCAGGCTCCGCCCCTCGCCTGGATGTTCCCACATGTTCCTGTTGTTGTGAACGAGTCGGACCCGACAACCTGCTGCTGCTGCTTCACAAACACCAACTACACAACATGACCACACACTATTTTGCAGACGTTTTCCGAAGTTCAAAACAGTTAAATACAGACATATAGCTACTGAAGCACATTGACAGACGTCCCTCAGAGTCACTTCCATCTAATTTCTCCTCCGTCCACTCCCCGGAGACAGAAACTGGGACAGGACAGAGGGAGGGAGGGAGAGGAAGAGGAAGAGGAAGAGGAGAGGAGAGGAGAGGAGAGGAGATGAGGAGAGGAGAGGAGAGGAGAGGAGAGGAGAGGAGAGGAGAGGAGATGAGGGGATGAGACAACATGAAGGGAGACGAGGAGACGAGGAGATGAGGAGAGGAGAGGAGAGGAGACAACATGAAGGGAGACGAGGAGACGAGGAGACGAGGAGACGAGGAGACGAGGAGACGAGGAGAGGATCCCTGTGGTGAGTGACGGTGACTCAAAGTGAGTTGACTTGTAAAACTGAATCAAAGACACTTCAACAAACAGCTCCTCCAGTTAGTGCGTTCACACCGATAAAAGAATGTGGAGACGAGGCGTGATCGGATCCCTATCTGGTCTGAGGGCGTGATCGGATCCCTATCTGGTCTGAGGGCGTGATCGGATCCCTATCTGGTCTGAGGGCGTGATCGGATCCCTATCTGATCTGAGGGCGTGATCGGATCCCTATCTGATCTGAGGGCGTGATCGGATCCCTATCTGGTCCGAGGGCGTGATCGGATTCCTATCTGATCTGAGGGCGTGATCGGATCCCTATCTGGTCTGAGGGCGTGATCGGATCCCTATCTGGTCTGAGGGCGTGATCGGATCCCTATCTGGTCTGAGGGCGTGATCGGATCCCTATCTGGTCTGAGGGCGTGATCGGATCCCTATCTGGTCTGAGGGCGTGATCGGATCCCTATCTGGTCTGAGGGCGTGATCGGATCCCTATCTGGTCTGAGGGCGTGATCGGATCCCTATCTGGTCTGAGGGCGTGATCGGATCCCTATCTGGTCTGAGGGCGTTCACACCTGAACTTAGTCTTAGTCTGCGTGAGATCGGATCACAAAAACCACACCAGGTGTACAGGAACACGATGGGATATTCTATTAGCAACTCATGTTAACTTCATAATCTAAATAATGTCTGATTGTGAATGAGGTCATTAGTCGTTATATCTGTTGACGTCGTCATTGACGATCTTAAACATTAAATATATCCGCATCAGAAATGTTTTACTCCCTAATATCAGTATCCACATCTGCCGGATTCCAACATGAACATTCGAACCCGACTCATCTAAACCTCGACCGTGTCGCCATGTGCACTGACGGCGTGTCCTTGAGCAAAGCAGGTTAGTACGTAATCCCCATGACAACAGCCCCGTGTTATGATGTGTTAGTGCTGTAAACACACTGTGTGCGGCAGGTGTGTACTTGTTGCTCTCGGAGGATCTCATACTCACTCTGAACCCAGAATCGTTATCATTGTCACCGAGCTCCTACGAACACAGCAACAGACAGACAGGATGGATGGACAGACAGATGAGCACAGACAGGGAGAGAGAGGGAGGATCAGATCTGTAAGAAAGAGGACGATCGGGAGCAGAAGCAAAAAGAAACAAAACAATCCAAATGATCGTGGCTGAATCATCGTGGCTGAGCTCTGAGACAAACAGTTAATATTATTAATATGTTAGATGGAGGAGAGAAAGAAGCAGGAAGACGTGCAGCGGAGGAGCGGGATTCAAACCCACGACATCACAGCTAACACCACACCCGACTCTGTTCTAAATGATTTAAATCAACTTTGCTTTCGTTGTTACACTTTGTCCCTGCAGGCCACCGTACTCGCACCCTGGAACACGTCTCGTCTCCAGACGCCACTTTAACCTGATCACGTTCACACCTGACATCAGATCGAACGTCACATAAAGAGACAGAAGAAGAGTGTAGTGTCTCTTTCACCCCCTGGTGGCCGGCCACGGTATAGGTAGTAAACACCACCTCGTCCCTGTTAGCAGATGGAACCAAACTAAAAAAGTCTAATTCATAGAAATGGTTCTCAAGATGGCTTCTGTCATTCCAGGTGGTTTTTATGACAAAGATGTTTGATCAAGTGTTTCTGATCAGTTTGGTTTTAGTGACTTATTTGATGATGTAAAAACGGGCTGAGACGTCATGATTGACAGCTGAGACTGACTCGTCCGTCTTCATACAGTCTCTGATCATCGTCATATCTCATCTTTATATACAGACTATAATCTTCACATGATACGAACATGAAGTCCACATGTCGTCTCACATCAACCTGGGTTCAGATCCTTATTTGCTTCTTTCTCCGTCTTCTCAGTTTCATCTGAACAGTTTGTTCCTGAGTCACTGAGCAGCAGGATGTGGGAGGGTTTTATTTCAACTAAAAGAGAACAACTGCGCATGTCTGCACCATCACCCCCCCCCCAAAAAACCACTCAGTGCAAATAACCTGGATGTTGTACACGTGTCTCTCAGGTACACACACCTGGCCGAGTGTGTCCAGCTGCTGTCAATCATCCTGTCAACAACGTCAATAAACTTGACTAACACTTCATATTATTAACTTTGATTC
Organism: Reinhardtius hippoglossoides; assembly: GCA_006182925.3. NCBI lineage: Eukaryota > Metazoa > Chordata > Actinopteri > Pleuronectiformes > Pleuronectidae > Reinhardtius > Reinhardtius hippoglossoides. The sequence goes on along the minus strand of CM031682.1, from coordinate 2,082,904 downwards.
CAGCTGTGTGTGTGTGTGTGTGTGTGTTGTGTGTGTGAGTGTGTGTGTGTGTTTGTGTGGTGTGTAGTGAGTGTGTGCGGTGGGGGGTGTGTGGCCTGAGGAGAGTCTCAGACAGCAAACAAACATCTGGAGCACAGCTGTGACCGGGACAGTGAAAACACCGGAGGACAACACGAGCCGTGAACGCATCACACACAGAGACGTTAACCGGGGGAGACTGTCCGGAGCTCGGCACAATGTTAGCATCACCGTTAAATGACAACCTGTCGTTTCCGGTTGTTTCCGGTTGTTTCCCGGAGACGAGCTCTTCAGTAACTCTGAGATTTGAGATGTTTCATTTGATAGAATCTGTGTTTTTATCCGTTAATCTAACATTTCGCTGAGCAAACGGTTTTAGCTAGCGGTTAGCTGGGCTAGCTCCCCGGCGCAGGGCAGCGGGCTGCGGGGCACCGGGAGCCCGCGGCGCGCTGTGCGGGGCAGCCGGGGTTACCTTGGACTTGGAGCAGCTGACGGAGCGCAGGGCTCCGAAGAAGATGGGCAGCAGCGCCATGAGCACCAGGCTGCCGTACGCCAGCGCCGTGCCCTCCGGGCTGGCCACGAACTTCGCCGTCGCGTTGAGCGCCTCGGTCCCGTTGGAGTCGGTGGCGTTCAGGGCCTCCAGCACCGCGGCGGCCGCGGCCTCCGGGGCCGAGGCCGGGGCTGTCTGTGCCTCAGACATGGTGGGTGAGAGACGGGAGGCGCTGAGCTGGAGGCGGAGGGGCGGCTGGAGGCTGAGGTCTGCGGGCTCCTGCTTCATCTGAGGCCGCTGCTGCTGCTGCGGCTGCTCGGTCCGGGGTAAGGCCACGTTTCCTTACGCGCAGAGGAGGCGAGCACACAGGACGGCCCACTCCGCTGCAGATTCACAGGACCAGGAACAACACCGAGGGATCGTTTCACACAAGAGAATCAGAAACATATAAAAGTATTGTGTCTTTGCAACCACGTCAATACATTTATTATTCTTATGCTCTGTTTTACTGTTATAAGTGATACTGGATCAATAAGGCGTCTGTCTATCTTTGTTTATTGATATTGTTTGAATGTATATTATAATTTGTGTTTACTTCATCACTTTCAGTTTGTGTTTGTTGTGAAACTTTGTTTTAAAGATTCACAACCTGAACAAAAACCAGATGAATTAATATTATAATCAATATATATCATAACATAATGAATATATTTCAGTTCAATGTCTCTTTTCACTGCAGCTAATTATTTTCATTATTCATTGATCTTGTGTTTAAACAGTAAAACTATGTTTCACAAGCTCTCACATGTGAGAACCTGTAACAGTTAAAAACACAAGATCGTTAAAATAGTTTAATTTCGTGTGGATCATCTGATCGATCGTTTCAGCTCATATTTAAACCTCCAGCATAAATAACAGTTTTGCACATGTTTTTCTACTGAGAAGCAACAGTTATCACTTCTACGTGTCACTTGTGTCTGTGCTTGTTTGGACAGACAAGCACAGACAAGCACAGACAGCTGCAGGAACATCAGCTGGTGAAAGTCAAACCAGAAACATCACTGAAAGTCAGTGTTATGCACGTAGTGAGTCATCGCTTGCACTATTAGACGATCTTTGCTGTTCGGAAGTCGCTCCTCTTCCTCGCTTCAGGTGAGTCTCCACCTGTTGAGCTGCAGCAGCGCCCTCACGCGGTCGGGTGGAGTAAAGCACTGCTCCACAGTAGCAGTACAACAGTATAATTATCAAAATCTACTTGAAGTAAAAGTATATATATTATGCAGAAGTGGAACACTTCCGAATTAAATGTATTTTATTAATTTGAATCTGTAAAATAACTATTTACAAAAGGTCATTAATAAATCTGATTTAATATTAACCACAGCACTTGAATTGTAGTGAGCAAAAGTATAAAGTGGCAGAAATTAAAATACAAAAACCAAGTAAGTTCCATGTCGGCGCCTTGTGGTGAAACTAGACTGTAAACGAAGATGGCCGACACCATCGTGCACCAATGACGTCAGTCTGTGCAGCAGTGGTCACAGATACATCGACCAATCAGGAGTCAGTCTCAGATTGGTGTGTGTGTATATTTACTCTCTATGACAAACATTTTATTTGGTAAAAGATAACAATAACAAGAACTTCAACATACAAAACATTAAAAACCATAAATGTCATTTTCCAAATATATTTACATCAGTTTCTGTGGGGGGGGGGGGGCGAACAGGCGATGAGAAATGATCACATTTAGATCTTTAAAAAAAGAAAACAGACAGATTCCCCTGCTACAACAATCCAAATACACTTATTTATACGATGCGTCATGAACTGTACACACGTACATTCTGTCGGGGACGGTTAGCTGTTACAGCCTCCACCAGTAGGTGGTGCTGTGGACGAGAGCTCACAGCCTCCACCAGTAGGTGGTGCTGTGGACGAGGGCTCACAGCAGCCAGGCCAAAAATACTGCTCGACTCAGTTTTCTCTGAATCAGTGAAAATAATTCAACCGTCTTTCAGTTAAAGGAAAATAAAAATTTACTCCAACATTGTGTCGAGTGAGAGACGTTTGTCCAAAATGGCTGACTCGTTAAAAATACATAAACTGAAGTGACAAGGAGACGATGTGTTGTACGACACCAGTTCCTGTTATATGGTAATAAGCTCAGTGACCATGAGATGATGCTCCGAGACCGATCTGGTAAATAAAGTGGGATTGCAATATAAATCCAAACATCCTAAAAACAGCATTAACCTCGATGTGATGAAAACTTTTTTCCCCGATTTTTCCGACATCAGATTTACTTTGGTCACGTGACTTAAATAAATGTATCCGTTAGAAAAGCCGCGTTAGTCTGAATAACGTGAAAACTGTACGATCACAAGAAGAAGTGGACGATGGCAGAGGCGCTGAGGAGGATCAGTAGGGGCGTGGCCTGAAGGAGCAGGGCGGAGCTCTTTATTTGGGCGGAGCTCTTTAGTTCCACCTCCACAGGGAAGCGGTCGCTCAGATCGCTCACCTGTTGGACAAGAGAAAATGTGTTTATTGTATATAAAGACGATCAGATACTGTGTATATAGACAATCAGTGACTGTATATAAAGATGATCAATGACTGTATATAAAGATGGACAACGTGTCTTTACTTTGTACAAGCATGCTTGATGTAGCCAGAAGCAGCAGCACATACAAACCTGGGCCTCGACAATAAGAGTAAAATAAAAGGTCAAGAATTATAAACATACCTTAGACTTCTTGAGTTTCAGCTCCTTTCCGAAGTCGTAGACCTTCGCAGAAGTCGGACTGATCGCCTTCAGGAAAGGTTTCCCATAAACCACGATCCTGAGACAAACAGATGAAAACTGCTGCTCAAAATACAAGAATAACGTTTTCAGCACACAAACGTGTGTGTGTACTTTTTGAGGACACACATTGGCATCATGCATTGCCTATTCCCTTACCCTAACTTTAACCATCACAACTAAAGGCCTAACTCGAACCTTAACCTAATTCTAACCCTCAAACAGTTCATTGAAAAAGTGAGGACCGGTCAAAATGGTCCTCACAAAGATACAAGTACAGGAACACACACCGGTCATATGCACAGCTGGTGTCTTCTGAGACGGTCGTGTCCACTTTGTCTCCGATCAGCCAAGTGAAATTTGTGTTGGTGAACAGTCTGATCTTCTTCTTGTCGCTTCGGGTCATGGAGGCGCAGGCGGCCTGAAAATCTCCCAGGAACATCACATTCTACACACACACACACGAGAACACACACACACACAGACACACACGTGAACACACAGTCACCATACGAGCGTCTGACAAACACTAATGTCAGTCTTTCCGACGCTGTGTCTCAGGTTTCAGGACGGACGCTGCCTGATGCCCTCTCAGGTAAATAAGTGATTTCGAGCTGTTTGAATAAAGTTGAGTCAATAAGTCCGGCCGTCCTGTTTCCTCACCGTGCTGTTCCACTTCTCACGGACTTTCTCAAAGACGTTGTACAGTCGGTCGATCTCCTGGACGGCCCGCGGCGGGTCCGTGTGGACCGGCACCAAAGTGAATTTCTTGATCACTGTGGGACAGAGAGGAAGGAGGGAGGCGAGGCGGGAAAAGAAAACAGGAGGAAGAAGTCAGTCGTTGTCTTTTATACGTTGTGACACTAAATTTCTGAGAAGACGAATCATTCGAGAAAAGTACGTGTTGCGTTCACTGACCCGTCGTCCGGCTTTGGAACTGAACAGCAAACGGTTCTCTGGCGAAGGCCGGCGGTTTGGTCTGGTACTGATGCTGGTCCGCCACGTTCACCGTCTCGGTCCTGGTAGCACACGGGGACAGGCTCAATAAGACACGGTTGTTTTCTCCTCTGACGTGACACAGCTTTGTTTATCCATCACATTTCTAATCATCCTATTTGAATCCCTGTGTGATTCTTTCTCCTGTTCCCTGTAAGTGTGCGACTGTTTCTCAGGTTTCCATCGTCTCGTCCTCCGTCACTGAACCGACATTTAAGAATCAGTGGAAGCAGCAACTGTTTCATCAGCACCTTCTTCATACAGGAGTATCAGATCTGTGTCTCACCTGTAGATGAAGACGTACTTCTTCTTCTGCTTGTCGCCCACAGACTGTCCAAGACCTTTGCTGGACAATGACTGGTAGACGTAGTTGTCATCCCTCAACACAACACAAACACAAAGACACACTGTCACAATAAATACAGCAGCAACACGTCACACTGCTCAGAGTGTGGAGAACAGAGAGTTCAGATCCGGATCAAACCCGAGTCTGATCAGCTTCAGACCGGTTTCCTGTTCCCCTCAGTGGGGGGGGGACCCTTCACTGATTCAGGGTCTGGGGACGGAAACAGTGACGAGTCCGTGTCTCACGTGCGGCAGAAATCTCCTCAATCAAGGTTTTTTTACATTTTAAATTTGAGGATTCATTGTCACAACATAAACTAAAGAAAGAAAATAAAGAATAAAAGTGAATTTGAACTTTTCTTTACATGTGTCCGAGTTCTGTGTGAAGGACGGGACACCAACAGCAGAACCTTTACAAATGTGTCTGTACTGATGAAGTATAAATACCACAGGGAACATTTTACTACTTGTTATCCCGTGTACATTTCACTGATAATACTTATGTACTTTTACTCAAGTAGGATTTAAGATTTGAACGTTTGCGTCTCCCACCACTGTGTCTGTCCTCAGCTCCCAACTCAGCCCGAGCAGGATCGGCTTTAACGACCCGGTTCCCAAAGACCCTCACGAGCACAACGAGCACGATTCAGACGGTTCAGACGGTTCACAACATTCAAGCAGATGGTTATGATGATGACAATGATTACAGACATGCGGTAAGGTTGGAAATCACATGTTTTCACTCAGGAACCAGATCGGACACCAACCACCACAGAATGTAAATTAATTATTCACCAACTATTTGAGATGAGACGTTAGAGACGAAGCTGCCGAGCAAAGTCAATGAATCAGGGTTAAAGTCAAAGAAGGGCATCAGTATCACTATGACTCAGGTTCTTGTTTTAATTCATTGGAATATTACCTGCATTCAGAAATATACTCCAGTAAAAGTACATTAGAGGTTGTTATAAATATCTTCAGTATTTAATATTTGATATAACACCGTCTCTAAAATGAGCTAAATTTGACCTGAATCAGACTCAAGACCATCGTTCAGATTCAGATCTCAAACTCTTCACTGGTGTTTACAATAATTCAATCTTCCTGTGTTAGATGAGGCGTCCCACAGGGCGTAGTACTTGGTGCACTACTGTTCTGTGTATACATGCTGCATGTAGGTCACATCAATCAATCAAATTTATTTGTATAGCCCATATTCACAAATCACAATTAGTCTCATAGGGCTTTAACAAGGTGAGACATCCTCTGTTCTTAACCCTCAACAAGAGTAAGGACAAACTACTAAAACCCTTTTAACAGGTAAAGAAGTAGAAACCTCAGAGAGAGCCACATGTGAGGATCCTCTCCAGGACGGACAGAAGTGCAACAGATGTCATGTAAGCAAACATCACCAGATAAGGTTTTACAGCATGATAAGGTAACAGGTGAACTGGTGGATTAATGTCATTAATGGTCGAGTATCTGAGGAGAAGTACTCCTCTGTGTATCAGCAGCTGCTGCACATGGCGCTCGTCTTCACTGCTGAGGACACACACACAGTTGTGTGTTTGCAAACAGCTCAGTGTCTGAGGCGGTCACGGGGATTCAGAGCGACAGGTACTCAGACCAAAGAGCAGCCACCTCAGATTTCCATTCCGGTTCAGAGGGCTATGATTCCATGATAAAACGATTTGATTTCTTTACATGATTTATTACTTTATCACTGTGTGACTAGAAGTGGGCATCTTCAAGACTGTTACTGTTATTACAGGTTGCTAATAATAATCAATTTAAAAAATCAGACGACAACAGTCAGTGTAAAACAGTGGTCAGTGCTCTCCACACTGATTGGACATTCATTCACTTAGACTTCACTGTATCAGTGTGGCGCCCCCTGGCAGCATCAGGGCTCATTACTCCACTGGTCAACAACATCAACAAAAAGCTCAGACAATAACTTCTGCTAAGAACACACGGTCTCCTTTTTCACATTTCTATTTCTACACCTGTTAAATAAACAGTCCAACATCCTTTCATTTTAGGATTAATTAAAGTATGATGTTTACTACCACTAGAGGTCGCACTAGCACCAGCATCTTGGACCATTCCTCTTCAGAGTCTATGGGATGAGAGCTGCTGTCACCTGGTTCAACACGTTTCTGTCTGTTTGACATTTAACAAACATTCGACTGATGAACCTGTCGATACCGAGTCTGACACAGCTGACACACTTCCTGTTAACAGAGTTACCTGTTAACAGAGTTACCTGTTAACAGAGAGTTACCTGTTAACAGAGTTACCTGTTAACAGAGAGTTACCTGTTAACAGAGAGTTACCTGTTAACAGAGAGTTACCTGTTAACAGAGTTACCTGTTAACAGAGAGTTACCTGTTAACAGAAGTTACCTGTTAACAGAGAGTTACCTGTTAACAGAGAGTTACCTGTTAACAGAAGTTACCTGTTAACAGAGAGTTACCTGTTAACAGAGAGTTACCTGTTAACAGAAGTTACCTGTTAACAGAGAGTTACCTGTTAACAGAAGTTACCTGTTAACAGAGAGTTACCTGTTAACAGAGAGTTACCTGTTAACAGAGTTACCTGTTAACAGAAGTTACCTGTTAACAGAGTTACCTGTTAACAGAAGTTACCTGTTAACAGAGTTACCTGTTAACAGAAGTTACCTGTTAACAGAGTTACCTGTTAACAGGTAACTCTGTTAACAGAGAGTTACCTGTTAACAGAAGTTACCTGTTAACAGAGTTACCTGTTAACAGGTAACTCTGTTAACAGAGAGTTACCTGTTAACAGAAGTTACCTGTTAACAGAAGTTACCTGTTAACAGGAGTTACCTGTTAACAGAGAGTTACCTGTTAACAGAGTTACCTGTTAACAGAAGTTACCTGTTAACAGAGTTACCTGTTAACAGAAGTTACCTGTTAACAGAGAGTTACCTGTTAACAGAAGTTACCTGTTAACAGAGAGTTACCTGTTAACAGAAGTTACCTGTTAACAGAGAGTTACCTGTTAACAGAGTTACCTGTTAACAGAAGTTACCTGTTAACAGAAGTTACCTGTTAACAGAGAGTTACCTGTTAACAGAAGTTACCTGTTAACAGAAGTTACCTGTTAACAGAGAGTTACCTGTTAACAGAAGTTACCTGTTAACAGAAGTTACCTGTTAACAGAAGTTACCTGTTAACAGAAGTTACCTGTTAACAGAAGTTACCTGTTAACAGAAGTTACCTGTTAACAGAGAGTTACCTGTTAACAGAGTTACCTGTTAACAGAAGTTACCTGTTAACAGAAGTTACCTGTTAACAGAGAGTTACCTGTTAACAGAAGTTACCTGTTAACAGAAGTACCTGTTAACAGAGAGTTACCTGTTAACAGAAGTTACCTGTTAACAGAGTTACCTGTAACAGGTAACTCCTGTTAACAGGTAATCTCTGTAACAGAAGTTACCTGTTAACAGAAGTTACCTGTTAACAGAGAGTTACCTGTTAACAGAAGTTACCTGTTAACAGAAGTTACCTGTTAACAGGTAACTCTCTGTTAACAGGTAACTTCTGTTAACAGAGTTACCTGTTAACAGAAGTTACCTGTTAACAGAAGTTACCTGTTAACAGAGAGTTACCTGTTAACAGAGAGTTACCTGTTAACAGAGTTACCTGTTAACAGAGAGTTACCTGTTAACAGAGTTACCTGTTAACAGAGAGTTACCTGTTAACAGAAGTTACCTGTTAACAGAGAGTTACCTGTTAACAGAGAGTTACCTGTTAACAGAGAGTTACCTGTTAACAGAGAGTTACCTGTTAACAGAGTTACCTGTTAACAGAGAGTTACCTGTTAACAGAGTTACCTGTTAACAGAGAGTTACCTGTTAACAGAGTTACCTGTTAACAGAGAGTTACCTGTTAACAGAAGTTACCTGTTAACAGAGAGTTACCTGTTAACAGAAGTTACCTGTTCACAGAGTTACCTGTTAACAGAGTTACCTGTTCACAGAGTTACCTGTTCACAGAGTTACCTGTTAACAGAGTTACCTGTTAACAGAGAGTTACCTGTTAACAGAGAGTTACCTGTTAACAGAAGTTACCTGTTAACAGAGTTACCTGTTAACAGAGAGTTACCTGTTAACAGAAGTTACCTGTTAACAGAGTTACCTGTTAACAGAAGTTACCTGTTCACAGAGTTACCTGTTAACAGAGTTACCTGTTCACAGAGTTACCTGTTCACAGAGTTACCTGTTCACAGAGTTACCTGTTAACAGAGTTACCTGTTAACAGAGAGTTACCTGTTAACAGAGAGTTACCTGTTAACAGAAGTTACCTGTTAACAGAAGTTACCTGTTAACAGAAGTTACCTGTTAACAGAAGTTACCTGTTAACAGAGTTACCTGTTAACAGAGAGTTACCTGTTAACAGAGAGTTACCTGTTAACAGAAGTTACCTGTTAACAGAAGTTACCTGTTAACAGAAGTTACCTGTTAACAGAAGTTACCTGTTAACAGAGTTACCTGTTAACAGAAGTTACCTGTTAACAGAAGTTACCTGTTAACAGAAGTTACCTGTTAACAGAGAGTTACCTGTTAACAGAGAGTTACCTGTTAACAGAAGTTACCTGTTAACAGAGTTACCTGTTAACAGAGAGTTACCTGTTAACAGAGAGTTACCTGTTAACAGAAGTTACCTGTTAACAGAAGTTACCTGTTAACAGAGAGTTACCTGTTAACAGAAGTTACCTGTTAACAGAAGTTACCTGTTAACAGAAGTTACCTGTTAACAGAGAGTTACCTGTTAACAGAAGTTACCTGTTAACAGAGTTACCGTAACGGAGTTACTGTTACAGAAGTTACCTGTTAACAGAAGTTACCTGTTAACAGAAGTTACCTGTTAACAGAAGTTACCTGTTCACAGAGTTACCTGTTCACAGAGTTACCTGTTAACAGAAGTTACCTGTTAACAGAGTTACCTGTTAACAGAGAGTTACCTGTTAACAGAGAGTTACCTGTTAACAGAAGTTACCTGTTAACAGAAGTTACCTGTTAACAGAAGTTACCTGTTAACAGAGTTACCTGTTAACAGAGTTACCTGTTAACAGAGAGTTACCTGTTAACAGAAGTTACCTGTTAACAGAAGTTACCTGTTAACAGAAGTTACCTGTTAACAGAAGTTACCTGTTCACAGAGTTACCTGTTCACAGAGTTACCTGTTAACAGAGTTACCTGTTAACAGATACCTGTAAGAGTTACCTGTTAACAGAGAGTTACCTGTTAACAGAGAGTTACCTGTAAACAGAGTTACCTGTTAACAGAAGTTACCTGTTAACAGAAGTTACCTGTTAACAGAAGTTACCTGTTAACAGAAGTTACCTGTTAACAGAGAGTTACCTGTTAACAGAAGTTACCTGTTAACAGAGTTACCTGTTAACAGACAGGATTAGTAAAGCGGGTGAATAGAGGTGATTGAGATGATTGGTTTTGATTAATATTCTACAAAGGGATAAATCCACTGTACCTGTGAGATTCCCTGTTGGAGGCAGACAGCAGACACATGATGGTTGAACACAGTGTTACAGTTACTGTGTGAGTTCATCTGTGAATCCTGACGTCAACATTCAGATACTGAAAACATCAGACGTCACTGAGAGCGGCTGATTTTCCACAAACAAAATTTGAGGAAATAACCAGAAAGGAGAACCTGTACTCACCGGAGTTCTACAGTGGCCAAGACGTCGCACACATCACATTAACATTAACAACACATTTACAAAAGCCACACAACGGAAACACAACAACAACCGTGTGTGGCCGGTGTCTGGCCGGTGTCTGGCCGGTGTGTGGCAGGTGTGTGGCAGGTGTCTGGCCGGTGTGTGGTGGGGTGTGGCTAGTTCTTGGCCGGTGTGTGGCTAGTTCTTGGCCGGTGTGTGGCTAGTTCTTGGCCGGTGTCTGGCCGGTGTCTGGCCGGTGTCTGGCCGGTGTCTGGCCGGTGTCTGGCTGGTGTCTGGCTGGTGTCTGGCCGGTGTGTGGTGGGGTGTGGCTAATTCTTGGCCGGTGTCTGGCTGGTGTCTGGCTGGTGTCTGGCTGGTGTCTGGCCGGTGTGTGGCCGGTGTCTGGCCGGTGTCTGGCCGGTGTCTGGCCGGTGTCTGGCCGGTGTGTGGCTGGTGTCTGGCCGGTGTGTGGTGGGGTGTGGCTAGTTCTTGGCCGGTGTGTGGCTAGTTCTTGGCCGGTGTCTGGCCGGTGTCTGGCCGGTGTCTGGCCGGTGTCTGGCTGGTGTCTGGCTGGTGTCTGGCCGGTGTCTGGCCGGTGTGTGGTGGGGTGTGGCTAGTTCTTGGCCGGTGTGTGGCTAGTTCTTGGCCGGTGTGTGGCTAGTTCTTGGCCGGTGTCTGGCCGGTGTCTGGCCGGTGTCTGGCTGGTGTCTGGCTGGTGTCTGGCTGGTGTCTGGCCGGTGTGTGGTGGGGTGTGGCTAGTTCTTGGCCGGTGTGTGGCTAGTTCTTGGCTGGTGTCTGGCTGGTGTCTGGCTGGTGTCTGGCCAGTGTCTGGCCGGTGTCTGGCCGGTGTCTGGCCGGTGTCTGGCCGGTGTCTGGCCGGTGTGTGGCTGGTGTGTGGCTGGTGTGTGGCCGGTGTGTGGTGGGGTGTGGCTAGTTCTTGGCCGGTGTGTGGCTAGTTCTTGGCCGGTGTGTGGCTAGTTCTTGGCCGGTGTCTGGCCGGTGTCTGGCTGGTGTCTGGCTGGTGTCTGGCCGGTGTGGTGGGGTGTGGCTAGTTCTTGGCCGGTGTGTGGCTAGTTCTTGGCTGGTGTCTGGCTGGTGTCTGGCTGGTGTCTGGCTGGTGTCTGGCCGGTGTCTGGCCGGTGTCTGGCCGGTGTCTGGCCGGTGTCTGGCCGGTGTCTGGCTGGTGTCTGGCCGGTGTGTGGCCGGTGTCTGGCCGGTGTGTGGCCGGTGTCTGGCCGGTGTCTGGCCGGTGTGTGGCCGGTGTGTGGCCGGTGTCTGGCTGGTGTCTGGCCGGTGTGTGGCTGTTGTTGGGTGACCCCCAGTGCAGGCGGACGTTGCCACACTGGACAAGTCAGTCATCAGAAATGGATGCTTGTCTATTTAATGTGTCGGTGCTTGGAGGATCCAAAAAGAATAAAATGATATTTGTGTTCATGTGAGAAAGAGAAGAACCGACTGACTCGATCAGCGGTGGTTCACCGGACCACCGGAACTCACTCTGCTTGTGTCATTGTCAACTTCTGTTGTCGGTCAGCTACGCTGTGGTTGTGTTTCCGTGCTGCTGACGTCTCAACCTCCGTCTGGATGTAAACTCTTGTGTGGGCGTGGTCTTGTGACCACACATGTCCTCCTCCACTAAAGAGACTGTCTGTGGTCTGTCTGTGGTTCTTTCTTCACAACAGACTCAGTTTCTCACACAATCTTTTCAAAGTCCTGACGATCACGAGGAGCTGATGAGACTAAACATCATGATTTTGGTTTTTATGAAACTTCTGATATTCCTCCTCTAATATGACACGTAACCTAAAATGATTGTATAAAACTTCCCTCATTAGAAATCTGTAACTACGTGATTTCAAATGAGTTGTGACCTTAAACCTGAAGATTTCTGGTTTCATGTTTCCTGTTGTTAAACGTCTTTAAATCTTTCTGCAGAGTTTTCCCTTTACCTGTTGATGGCGGACAGCAGGGTCTTCTCGACTTTCCCGTCGGGATCGACCACGTCCTGCAGGAGACAGATGTCACAGCGATGCACCACCTACACGCAGAGAGACACATTTCATACAGCACCAAGATAAACGACTCTTTTCTGATCACTGGCATCACTGCTTCTGTAAACGCTCTCGTCTTTATTACAAAATATTGGTCGACTATAGCTGTTCTTGGACTACGTCATAGAAATAAATAAAGATGGTCGACCTGACAGCTCCACTAAAGTAAAGCCAAATCTCCTGGATCGCCCCCTGGTGGCCGGAGACAGTCCTGTGGGTCTGAACAAACAAGCTGAATGTTCCTGTGTGTGTGTGTGTGTGTGTGTGTGTGTGTGTGTGTGTGTGTGTGTGTGTGTGTGTGTGTGTGTGTGTGGTGTGTGTGTGTGTGTGTGTGTGTCGTACCCTGGTCAGAGTGTGGACCAGTCTGTAGTTTGAAGCTTTCGCGAGGTTGAAATTGTCGACGTTGTACGAGCAGATCCTGAATCCTGACACCGTCTCTCTCCCGACCAAGAGGGTGAGGAAAGAGAGGAGGAGGAGGAGAGGACGACAAGAAGAGCGCCACCTCATGGCTGAACTGTGGAGGCAACAAAAGATGCACAATGTCATTAAAACAATAACAGTTTAGAGATTCTGATTTCAGAATCAAAGATGAGAAAAATAAAACTCCAGACATGTGTGGACGCTAGGAGTAACCATAGCAACAGTGATGAGTTTAAAATCTAGAATGTGTCAGTGTGGGCGGAGTCTCACTTTACGTCACTGCAGGAAACAGTCATGTGCACAGGACGATGGGGGGGGGGGGGTCACAGGTCACAGGTCAGAGGTCACAGGTCTGGAGTCACGGGCTGAAAACGAACACATGAAAAACACTGAGTCAGTCGTCAGAGGCAGATCAAGGGAAAAGTTCCTGGAAAGATTAAATCTGTTTTTCCAAACTCAGGACAGAGGAGGGAGGTTTAACGCCACCTACAGGCAGGAGGTCGCACAGCGGCCTCATTTTTAATATCAACTTTTAATGTTGACATCTTGTTTTGACTGTTGTTGAACATTAACAGCTTCATGGTGGAGCTGGCGCTCTGCAGGCTGAGCGGTCGGACAGGTCTGACGATGGCGGGCGGGCGTGTTCAGACCTGCTCGGAGATCAGCAGCAGAGAAACTATCTACTACGACATTCTGTCCCACATTCATGTCCGTCCTCTGGAAACTGCCAACGCGTTCAAATTCAAAAGAGACACGTCCGTGGCTGAGAAGCACAAATGCTCACTGCAGGAGCGACAGTGGATTAATCCACCGCTGAAAATAGTCCAACTAATGCATCACATTCTCCTGAATCACTGAGCCACTTCAAAACATTAAACCGAGGTGTTTTTAAAGATTAATTTCTGCCTTCATGAGGAGATGAACCTCATCTCAAGCCAGAACAACAGGTTTGTAGTTTTGCAGGTTGCAGAGCGGCTGACGTTAAACCGATGACATCATGTTACCATCAGCTCTGAAGAGAAGCTTTTAATGTCAACACGTCATGTGTCAAATACACATTCTCAGGATTAATGTTCAGTCTTTGTCTGTAACACCGGATCCTTTTGCTGTTCTTCGTCATTATACAGATATTGTAAAGAGCCGACATGTTATTTACAGCGTCTGTTTTTCACATTCTGACTTTAAAGCTGAAAAACACAAAAGTCAGAACAACGAGTTCACAACTCTGGAAATGGGAGCTTCAGCGGAGCACTGGTCTTCAACAGGAACCAGTGGACTCGCTGGTTTGAGGCTTTACATGAGATTTGATGATTTGATTGAAAGGTGTTCAGTTACACTTCAGTCCGTCCCGGGAGAGGAATCCTCACGTGACCCTCTGAGGTTTCTGAGTGTGTATTTGGTAGTTTTACTCTGGTTGAGGGTAAACAACAGAGGAGGTCACACTGAAATTGATTGATTCTACATTTTCTATAAATCTATAATTTGATTCATAACTTCCACAACTTCTAGGAGGCAAAGACGTTGGTGAATTAATTTCAAGCATCAAAACAAATCATCCACACGAGTAAAGGTTTGTTTTCACAAGAAAATCTGACTTTTGACAACTTTTGAGCATTTGGGCCAAAATATCTCTTCAGACTTCAAAGTCAACGATGTTCTCACTGAACATGAAATCGAGAAGAAATCATTCATTCTGAGAAGGTCGAAGGTCACACTGGCCGGTGACTCACTGAGCGTCTGTTTTTTCAAACATCTCAGCCATGCAGGCCGTGTGTTGGGAAGTCACTGCTGTGGCTGATAGACTGATATCGACTGATATCGACTGATATCGACTGATATCGATATCTGCAGTGATCAGGACAGTTACCACACAGACAGGCAGTGATTCAGATGTGTCACTCAGTGTCACTGTGTCACTCAGCCCCTCCCAGGCCCAGAGGCGGGGGTGAGACCGGTCGAACGACCTCTGTTCCTCCAACACTCCCTCTACACACCGGAGAACGACTACGTGACCAGACAGCGACAGAATGATCCACAGAGCTGTGAACGCATCTCACCGTGCACGATACAATGTCAGAGGCTGGAGACGGGAACAGAAACTCATGAACAACATACAGCAAATAAGATGGACGACATGACAGCTCGAAGTGAAATCATCTGGATCGCCCCCTGGTGGCTGGCTGCAGTATAGCTCATACACTCCACCTCCAGATGGGACAATGCCTCCAGCAACCACAGGACATATTTCATTTTTCCAGATTCATATAAGGTCCCTGTGACCGTTACCACTGACTCATAATCACTGTGTCTATGAGTCCAAGTGACAACTGACAGCAGTGGAAGAGATTCCCTCAGGTCGGTGTTGGTATCACATTAAAGTGCTTTGTGAGGTCACAGTGACCTTTGACCACCAAACACTACTCAGGTCATCCTGGAGTCACACTGCTAAAACATGCCGGTGGTTCTTCTCTCACTGATGTTTGTTCACGTGTTTCTGATCAGTTTGGTGTGAATCAGTTATCTGATGATGTAAAAACAGGCGGCGACGTCATGATTGACAGCTCAGACTGACTCCTGATTGGTCGAGCACTTAAATCAACGGGACCTCGACAACATGGCTCCGCTCCACGATCGCTGCTGCACGGACTCTGAAACCAGATGATGTCAGAAGCACAGGATGACAGCGTTCGGGTCTTTATATCTTAACTTTAGTAACTTTAGTAACTCGGTGCCAGAACGGATTCTTTTTTCTCTAATGTTTGACGATAACAGCGGCTTTTTCATTTCTAAAGACAAACTGGAAGATGAAATGTAACATTTGCAGTTTAAAGTATACACAATATAAATACTGCAAAACTCTAAACAAATGTACATAATGAGTCGAATCTAACCCAACTACAGTCATTTAACACTAAATAACAGTTTCAGTGCAGATTGTGGGAGAAGAGTAAAGTAAGAGGAGTACAAGGGTTGAGTAATTAGATTGTAGTGTTGTGTGTGTGTGTGTGTAGTGTATTTAGTTGTATGTTTGTAGTCATTTGATTAGTTAACAGTTTTAGACACTTGTGAGTTTATAGTAGCTTCAGCTCGTGGTTCAAGTATATTAGTGAGACTTAGGGTTTGTTAGTTTTCACAACATGTTCGTTAAAGCTGCTTGACGATGCTCGTGTTCCTCTTCAAACTCCGACTTCACCCTGAATGTTAATGTGTCACTTACCCATTAAAACAAGTGAATCATTGACTGACCGGGTTTAAACGTCACACACACTTAAAGTCTGTTTTGGACACTTGATGTTGTGTCTGTGTCTTCAACCCTGAAATCCCGTTTAGGTTCCCCCCTGATTCTGCTGTGGTGCAGGAAACCGGTTCTGGAAGCTTCAACAACACGTTCCTGAAACATTCTCACTCAGAGGACTCTAAACAAAGCTTCCACAACTGGAACCTTTCTGGTCGGAGCTCTGTTCAAACACAACAAGCTTAGGTTTGAACTGTTCCACCAAACCTGACGTTACCAAAGATACAACAGATGGTAAAGAAATCTGTTAAAGTTCTGAGATTTAAGGGGAAATTAAAGATTATCACGAGTTTACAAGTTTTTTAAAACAAATGTCTGAACCCAACATTACACACAAGCAGAGGAAGAACACACAGAACACACACACACCTGAATGTAGGCTCCACTTCAAACTACTTCCTCAAACACACAGACTCACACACCTGCGTCCGGTGTAAACCCACACTCACACACTCACACACAGACTCACACTCACACAGACAGACTCACACAGACAGACTCACACTCACACACACACACACACACACACACTCACTGAACAGGGGGGTCCAGAGGCCGGTCCGGAGCTGCCTGTCTCGTACCTGGTTCCAGGTGAACTTTCACTAAGTGTCTCTCTGGGACTCTGCTGAGGTCACGTGAGGCTTCTCTCTCCCTGCTGCTGCCGATCTAAACCCCGCCCACTCGGCAACACTTCCTGGATCTCTCAGGTAGACCACGCCCACTACAGCTGCTGCATGTAAGGCCCGTTGCTTAAATACAGTTATATACAGTCTATGGCCACACCCTTTATATACAGTCTATGGCCACACCCTTTATATACAGTTTATGGCCACACCCTTTATATACAGTTTATGGCCACACCCTTTATATACAGTTTATGGCCACACCCTTTATATACAGTCTATGGCCACACCCTTTATATACAGTCTATGGCCACACCCTTTATATACAGTCTATGGCCACACCCTATATATACGGTTATATATGGTTTGCACCCATAGACTAAATAAAGATGGACGACATGACGGAGCCCGGAAGTGAAGCCCGAGCGTCTGGACCCAGAACATCTGGGTTTATCAAGGTAAAGTGGCTTCATCAAAGTTTGGGTTTTTTATATTTATTAAAAAATATCTTATATTTTAACTTACAGCCAAAAATAATAAAGTAAGATAGAAAATAAAAATAAAAAGTGGTTTGGTCCGGCCATGGGGACAAGTAACAATAAATACACAACATCAATAAATACACAACATCAATAAATACACAACATCAATAAATACACAACATCAATAAATACACAACATCAATAAATACACAAACATCAATTAAATTTTTTTTTTTAAAAAAAAAAAATTTGGGGTTGAGGTTACTAGAAACTGAGAGAGAACAGAAAAAAAAAAGCAAGAAGGAGAAAAGAAGAAACAAATAAAGAAACAAAAAAAAAAAAGAGGAGGAGAAAGAGAGAGAGAGAGAGAGCGGAGAGAAAAAGAGGAGAGAGAGGAAAGAGAGAGAGAGAGAAAAAAAAAAAAAGAGAGAGAGAGGAAGAGAGAAGAGAAGCAGAGAGAGAGGAGGACCAAAAGAGAGGAGAGAAAAAAAAAAGGAGAAAAGAACGAAAGAAGAGAGAGAGAGAGAAGCAGAGGAGAGGAAAAAAAAAAAAGAGAGAGAAAAAAAAAAGAGAGAGGAGAGAGAGAAAAAAAAGAGAGAGAGAGAAAACAAGAGAGAGAAAAAGAAGGAGAGAGAGAGAGGAAGAGAGAAGAGAAACAAAGAGAGACGAGAGAGAAAGGAGAGGAGAGAGAGGAAAAGAAAGAGAGAGCGAACAAGAAGCGAGAAAAAACCGAGCACTCCTCCCCACCCTCCAACTTACCCTAAACCTCCTCTCTCCTCTCCCCCCCCCCCCCCCCCACTCTCTCTCTCCTCCATGCCCCGTGTCGCCCCCTGCTGGTGTGTGTGTCAGCTCCGTGTCCAGCAGCGGGTGTCCACGGTGAGAGCAGTCCGGAAACAGTGCGCTGTGAGCGGACCCGCACGCCTCCAGCAGGACGGAGCAGCCTCCAGGTTCCTCCCCGGAGCTCCCCTCTCCAGCCCCGCGGAGCTGCGATGGACTGACCGGAGCGGGGACCCCCTGAAGCCCGCGGGTGAGTCTCTCTCTCCGCGGAACACCACCAGCACGTTCACCCCCAGCAACAACAAACTTGTTAGCTCGTCGCTAACTTTCCGTGATGGAGCTAAAGCGGGTTTAGCGGTTAGCCCCGCTCCGTCTCCCGGGATAGTTCCTCCCGGCTGTGAAGTGACCCTCTGCGGCTCTGGAACCTCTGGTTCTCCGCGTGGAGCTGGAGGAACCGGAGCCGGGAGAGAGCGCTTCCCCCCCGGGGGCGGTGTCCGCAGCCCGCGGGCTCAGGGGGCTCGGGGACCGGGGGAAGATCCACCGTAATGAAGTTATAAGAACCAGTGTTAGCATGTAGCTCCGCAGCAGCTTCACGCAGGGTCAACGTGGAGCTGCTGCTCTGGGTCTTTAATCAAGATGAGTCCAATCCACGGTTCGGTCCAGAGCCCGGTTCGGTTCCTCCACGCTGTTGTAGGCTCTGGAGAACCGTGAGTAAATATGACTCCAGAGACCGATTCACACCCGTTACATTCACATGTGCTGCAATGATTATTATTCATATTTAATTCAATTTAGTTTGAACAGCGTCAAATCCTAGTAAACGTGACCTCAAGGCTCTTTGCACAGAAACATGATCAAAACACAGTTTTTATTATGATCTTTATTAGTATTCATTCTGGATGGGTTGGTGTGTAAGTATTAATTAATTATGGTTATTGAGGTAATGGTTCTACAGGTGTCTCTGAGTCGATCTCCATCCGGAGCCAGTCGGAGAACATGTGAGGTTCTTCAGCCCGAAGCCAACACCCGGAGGGTTTCAGGGTTTCATTATTTCAGTGCGGTATTTAAAAGTAGATTTCCCCGTCACAGGATGATCTGAGGAGCAAAGAGGTTTGGTACTTATTGACGTGTGAAGTGGATCAACGTGTCATCCTCTGTACTTGTGAAACCCTTTTCCAGCCGGTTCTGGTTCGAGTGGTTCAGATGCAGGTTCTGTCTCCGAGCTGCAGAGGAAACTAAGTGAACTTTCCACATGTGGCTCCTCCTCAGCTCGGGGAGTCCACGTGTGGAACCTCGGCTGTGGAACCGTTGGTCTGCGTTGGGTTTTCCTGGCGTCGGGCTGACTTTGCAAAGCGCTGCATCATTGATGAGTGACATGTTTCCACTCGGAGGCCGTCGGCTCTGTAACAGGAGCCGACTCGTTCTGTTGGTCTGTGGAGCTCGGACGGGACCGGCTCGGTGTCCACTGACCTGGTTCTGTTGGAGCCTGAAGGATTATTCTACTCTCAGTTATTTGGGACATTATTTCCTTTGCCAGGGGGAGATTCCTTTTAAGGGAAATAAGAAATCTCTCTTGTGCTGCAGTCGATGATTCACTTAGTTATTGATTTTCCTGACACTTATTTTCCAGATATGTTGTTTTGTCTATAAAATGTCAATCATCATAAAATACTAAGAAATACAGAGAATATTCACATCAACGAAGCTGGAAGCAGAAAACATTCAGTTCTTTTGCTTTAATGAAAAATGACTCACAATAAATCCCTTTTGATCCTCATCACACGATGCAGGGAGATTATTGATCGATATATTCATCCATTCATCTGGAACCATTTTGTGTCCGGAGCAAAACTCAATCTGAACTTTTTTCATGAAACTTCCCATTTATTTGGTTAAAGTCTTAATATTTGAGGTTTTATGATATTCTCCTTTTTGAAATACGTCCCATGATTAATCACATGATCGATGTTAATTCAAGCAAGAGAAACAGTTTGTAAAAGGTCTCTCCTTCCGTGCTTCTTCTTCAGCTGCTGCAGCCTCCTCCGGCCAAGTAGCCTCATGGCGTCCCGGCTGCTGGATCGACTGAAGCGCTCGCTGTTCAAAGACGTTCACTGGGTGGTAACGGAACAGGAAGCGGCAGACACACAGGAAGTGGAGGAGTTGGATGAGGACCGGTTGGAGGCGGAACTGGCGGAGGAGGAGGAGTGTGTGACTGATCGCCTTGGGGGGACTCTGTCCTTCGACAGCGCAGGAGGAGGAGGAGGAGGAGGAGGAGGAGGAGGAGGAGGAGGAGGAGCGGAGGACAGTGGCGAGGGCGAGGGGCATGACAGTGACTCCGACTTCCTGGGAGAGTCGATGGAGGAGGGGCTCAGCAGCACAGGTGAGGTGGCGCCCTCCTCAGGATTATCCGTTATCGATCAGGCAGCACAGGAGCTCACACAGACCAAAGAGTTCCAGATCAGTCAATAACAAATTTGAATTTATACAGAGAGGATTATGAATCTGTCTCTGATCCCGGTTCAGCTCGCACCCTACTGACGCCCACCTCTCTCCTGTTGGCTCATCTTACTTTACCTCAGCCAATCTGAAGGCACCAGATTGTCGCCACGTTCGATTGGCCGGTCGTATTTAAAAAGACCAAAGCATGGTCATCGCTCTCTGATTGGCTACTGGGCCCCATTTCCTGAGCAAGACATTTCAGACGGCGTGAAGTAGTTTTCACTGTGATGACGTTTTTTTTGCCACCAAAATCGAATCAGTTCAACCTTCGGTCCAACTGAAGCGTTTTACCAAGTTTGAAGAAATTCAAGTGTTGTTGCGATTTCAGACAACTGACTTTGGGTTCAACCTTCATAGACGCCAGTCCTGTGGGCGCCTCACCGGTCGGCCCCTCCCCCTCCGCCCTGCTGACACGGCAGCTTCAGGAGAGCTGGAGGAACATGTGCCGACTCGATGGAGGAAGTCCCGTCCCCTCGGGAAGACGGCTGATAGATGACTTGTTGTTTGAGGTTACGGACGCCAGCGTGATGCAGGACGGCTCCTCAAAGTACGTGGTGAGTACAAACAAACGGTGGAGGTCAGGATTGTTGGTCACGTGATCCACGCTCTCATTTTCCAGGAGCTGGTTGTGATTCAGTCTGTTGTGCGCTCGGTCTGTTGCTGTCTGCAGCTGTACACCATCCACGTGACCCAGACCGGTGGCAGCGATAAGACGCCCGCTGTAATCACTCGCCGCTACTCCGACTTTCAGCGCCTTCATGCCACGCTGCGGCGTTATCATTCAGACCTGATGGATCGTGTATGTTTTCCACGTGAGTAGGGGTTACAGTACGTCATCAAAGTCATCACTAAGCCTTGTTATGGTTGGGGGGGGGGGGGCTGTGTCCTGTATCCTGCCGGCGTCAGGCATCAAGCTGAACTGACCACCGGTTGTATCGCCACAGGTAAGAAGCTGCGGAGGAACTTCGCGGCGGAGACGATCGCCAGGCGCAGCCGGGCCTTTGAACAGTACCTGTCTCACCTGTGTTCACTGCCCACCCTGCGGGGGGCGCTCTGCGTGCGACAGTTCTTCTACCTGAGCGACCTGCAGACCGGGCAGCTGCTCATCAGGTAGCTACCAACACACGGACACATCCCAGTGGCGCCCTCCTTCCACCTGCTGCTCTGTGGCTCAGCTTCAGTCTGTTGCTCCTAAACGTTAAAGCAGAGAATCAGTTGAATCAGTGACACACTGGACCTGAGCAAGTGATCCAAGCTGAGGCTCGGGTGGAACCGGGTCGGACTCTGGTCCCTGAACCGAGCCAGTGAGCGAACAGCTGAAACATTAGACGCAGGACAGCAGGTTATAATGAAATAGTGACGTTCCCCTCAAATTAAAGAGTAAATACAATTTAAAGTTTCAGTCGCAAATTTCCTAGAAGATAATTCCAACAGTCGTCTGGCTGCTGTTCGGGTTTGTTTCCTGTTTCCTGTTTCCTGTTTCCTGTCGTCTGTTCTCTTGAAGTTTTCTTCCACATAATGATAAATACAAACAGATGTCATCAGAGTTTGTCTTGTTGTGTTGAGGGCGGGACGTCACCAGGAGGCGCTGGGTCCGCTGCTCAACGCCAAGAGACTGCAGCAGAAACTGGGCTGGGCCAGTTACTACGACGTCCAGGCTCAGGCCCCGCCCCCGGCCTCCTCCCATTGGTTCTTCACTCTGGTGGGGCTGTCGTGCTGTTTCCAAGAAGTGGACCAGCTGGAGGAGGCGGGGGATCACTGCGACCACGCCCTCCGTGTCCTGACGCCCGCTGACCCTCAGACTGACGAGCAGGACAAGCCCATCCCACAGACGGTTGCCCCCGCCCACACATTGACAGGCCACACCCCCTCCTGTTACCGTTGCTAAGGGCGGTGGTTCGGCTTCTGTGGCAGACGGGAAAAGACAAACGCCAGTGGGAGGAGCTTTTGCAGCAGCTGGAGGAGCAATGGGCGGGGCTAGACAATCAGCCAACCATGATAGAGTTTCTGGTAAAACACAACCTGCAAGAGAGTGAGGTGGGGGGGTTGGCATGACGACGCACAATCACGACAATACAGCCACAAAAATGATCCCGAACAAAATAAGATCCCGACGAAAGGGACGTCATTCAGAGAAAATTTAGAGGAAGAAGAATTCTTTGCGAAATACAAAAAGACATTTCAAGAATCTTATCAAAGCCTAATATGAAAGTTAAGTTATAATAAGTCAAAACAAATTGAAAGGTTTTAAGAATTTCTCAGTAATATTTCTCGATACAACTTCGAGAAATGTAACAAGAAAAAGTCTAAATATTTAATTAATTAAAAACAAGTCTTTTATTATAAATTATTATGATTATAATTTAAAAAAGGTCAATGGACAACAACAAATTTTATTAAAAAAAAAGTTGTAATATTCGACAAACGAGAGAACTGTTGGATTTTTAAAAATATCAAATTCCAACATTTTTTATTAAAATAATTGAGTTGTGATGGTTTGTTGTTCATCTTCTCAGTCAAACTTTAAAATGAATTAAAAACGGTGACGCCTCAGATCAGCAGGTGAGAGAAGCCTGGACTTTATTAATAATAATAATAATAAACACTACTCCTACAAATCTTAGTTGTGATGAGCAACTCAAATCCATAAAGGGAAACGTTTTCCTCAAAGACAAACGGTCGAAACACACGATTCAGTTTTAGATGAGATGAGATGTTGAAACGCTGCTTGACTTTAGAATCCTGAGGAGAACAGGTCCGAGGAGAACAGGTCCGAGGAGAACAGGTCCGAGGAGAACAGGTCCGAGGAGAACAGGTCCGAGGAGAACAGGTCCGAGGAGAACAGGTCCGAGGAGAACACGTCCGAGGAGAACACGTCCGAGGAGAACACGTCCGAGGAGAACAGGTCCGAGGAGAACAGGTCCGAGGAGAA
Organism: Reinhardtius hippoglossoides; assembly: GCA_006182925.3. Classification (NCBI taxonomy): domain Eukaryota; kingdom Metazoa; phylum Chordata; class Actinopteri; order Pleuronectiformes; family Pleuronectidae; genus Reinhardtius; species Reinhardtius hippoglossoides. Next base: position 2,059,464 of record CM031682.1, on the reverse strand, counting down.
CACGTCCGAGGAGAACAGGTCCGAGGAGAACAGGTCCGAGGAGAACAGGTCCGAGGAGAACACGTCCGAGGAGAACAGGTCCGAGGAGAACAGGTCCGAGGAGAACACGTCCGAGGATCTGAGGTTCGGCCTCAACGACATTAATCCTCAGACAGAAACACTCGTCGGTTTCTCGCTCTCTTAAGAAACACGTTTTTCACTACGACCACGATGACGACGGTAAAAGGGAAAAACGGTTAGAAATATTTGTTCTGCCCGTTAAACGTTGACTGATATTGAACAGAATCAACCAATCAGAACATCTGTTGTTACGTATGCGTTGAAAGGCCATTTTATTTTTCCTGCACCTTCTGAAGAATGTTGGACATTTCAACGCCGCGGCGACCACGAGCTGTGGTTGTGTCATAACTCTACGAAAATACTTCCATATGAAACATTGTTTTTCAGAACACAACCTGATCGGGATTATTCACTTCGATTTAATTCAGATACTTTTACTGCACTTTTCTTTTTGACATCATGACTCAGCATCTCAGCTGTTTTCACCTGTCAGGCCTCGTTTGAATGATTTTAAAAGTGTTTCCAGTTTGTAAAGTTGAACCGTCACCGAGGCATTAAATCATCGAATAATCTTCATCAGTACGAAGCACTGACTCCTCCTCCTCCTCCTCCTCTCCTCCTCCTCCTCCTCCTCCTCCTCCTCCCTCAGTTGCTATGGAGACCAGTGGTCGTGGTCACGCTGACCTGGAGTGGACGATTGAATAAGGGACCAAACGGATCACATGGGGAAAATGAGTCTGACCGGTACTTTAAATATATATAAAGTTTAAAGATGATGCACATGTACAGATTTATGCACAAATACCGGCGATAGACTGATGAACGCTGCTTCCATCACATCCACAGATTTAATAACGCGCTGGACTTTTTACTTTTCAGCTCAGACAATGAAAAACGCCGCAAAACTAAAAGTCGTTTCCTGTTTCTCTATTTTTTCGTCTTCACGGACGACGCAGAGAATGTTTTGTTTGATTCGATTGAGACTCTGTCGGGTTTTTAAAATGTATTTTGGAGAAACTGTAGATACACTAACTCTGAATTGAGCTGATTTTCATGTTTCTATTTGAAGGTTTTAGTGATTTATTTTTGAAGTGGTTTCACTTCCTCGTGTTGGCACGCAGCCCTCCTCCCTCCTGGGGAATACTTTAGAAGGTGGATTTATCTTTATAGAGCTTGTGTACGTTAAATTTCCAAGTATATTTTATTGAATAAATTTGTTACAAAATCTCAGATCCGTCTTTTCTTGCAGCGACCAAGAGGAACTTCTTCAATTCTGTTTATATCTCTTCACTTTTCAGCCGCCCAAACACCACCTGAGGTCACGTGTCTGTTTATTTGTTTATTACAGCGTCAGTTAGTAATTATGTATTAGTTATATCTGGCAGTTGTAGGTTCACGGTCTCACCAGCAGAGGTCGCCCTGCTTCAGTCCACGTGTAAGTGATGACGCAGCTCAGATCAGTTTTATTCTAAAGATTCTAAAATAAATCATTTCCAGTGTTTTCTCCTGGAGGAGCTCAGGGTCCCAGGTCAGTGATGAAGGTGAGGGTGAAGATGAAGAGGTGATGAAGATTATGCTGATTAAGATGATGATGATGGTGAAGAGGTGATGATGAAGATGATGAGGTACATGAAGGTGATGATGGCGAGGGTAATGAAGATGAAGAGGGTGATGAGGGCGATGTTGATGAGGATGATGATGGTGTTGAGGGTGATGAAGATAATGAAGGTGATGGTGATGATGAAGATGATGAGGTACATGAAGGTGATGATGGTGAGAGTAATGAAGATGAAGAGGGGGATGAAGATGATGAGGGTAATGATGATGGTGATGAGGGTAATGAAGATGAAGAGAGTGATGAAGATGAAGAGGGTGATGAGGGTAATGAAGATGATGAGGGTAATGAAGATGAAGAGGGTAATGAAGATGAAGAGGGGGATGAAGATGAAGAGGGTGATGAAGATGATGAGGGTGATGGTGATGAGGGTAATGAAGATGAAGAGGGTGATGAGGGTAATGAAGATGAAGAGGGGGATGGTGATGATGAGGGTAATGAAGATGAAGAGAGTGATGAAGATGAAGAGGGGGATGAGGGTAATGAAGATGAAGAGGGTGATGAAGATGATGAGGGTGATGAAGATGAAGAGGGGGATGAAGATGAAGAGAGTGATGAGGGTGATGGTGATGAGGGTAATGAAGATGAAGAGAGTGATGAAGATGAAGAGGGTAATGAGGGTGATGGTGATGAGGGTAATGAAGATGAAGAGGGTGATGAGGGTAATGAAGATGAAGAGGGTGATGAAGATGAAGAGGGTGATGGTGATGATGAGGGTAATGAAGATGAAGAGAGTGATGAAGATGAAGAGGGTGATGAGGGTAATGAAGATGAAGAGGGTGATGAAGATGAAGAGGGTGATGGTGATGATGAGGGTGATGAAGATGAAGAGGGTGATGAAGATGAAGAGGGTGATGAGGGTAATGAAGATGAAGAGGGTGATGAGGGTAATGAAGATGATGAGGGTGATGAGGGTAATGAAGATGATGAGGGTGATGAGGGTGATGAGATGAAGAAGGGGATGAAGATGAAGAGGGTGATGAAGACCTGAGCTCAGGTGCTCTAATGTCACTGCTGCTCAGCTGACGAGTGTCGGCCTGAAATAAGTCCCATTGTCCTCCACACATCATCACCATGGCGACCAGGCCAAGAGCTGAGACATCAGCTGCTGGAGTAACACCAGTTGCTATAGCAACGGTGACAGAGCCGGACTGAAGTGATGGTGTGAAGTGTAAACATCGGAGCGCTGTCACTCAACGTTCAGATATCATCAACGTTTAATCAGCTGAGGAATTTTAACTTTGTATTAAACTAACACTTTGTAACTTTTACTGAGTAATAGCGCCCCCTGCAGCCCCCACCTGGTGATATATATATATATATATATTATATATAAATGATCTGATCCCTGATGAAGTGGATTCAAGAATCTGTCTGAAGGATCGAGTTGTGATCTTCTCCGTCCTGGTTCAACAAACACACACACACCACACACACACACACACACACACACACACACACACACACACACACACACACACACACACACACACACACACACATCATCTGAACTCAGATGATTCAAACACTAATTATCTTAGGTCCTTATTTCATTTGTTAAATTAATCGACAGTTCATTTTCTGATTGTCTCTGAAAGTGAATTTCTATAGATTCATTGATATTTTGGTGAATGAGTCTTTGATGTTTGTTTATTAATCATACTTTGATTTGCTTGTTATTTGAATTTAAATCACGTTCTGCGACAGTTGAGGAATCCTTCACGACAGCGGATCTCGGATGCTCAGAGGAATCTGTCAGGATTTCATATTCACACGAGTTTCGTCTGAATCTGCAGATTGTTGATCAAAAGAAAAACTCAAAGCTGCGTTGTAATAAATATTAGATTCTGAAGAAAAAATCTCGAGATCTTCTGAGATTCTCAGTCATGAAAGTTTACCAAACAACTTCCTTTTCGATCAGAGATTCTGGAAACCAACAACAGTTAGAGATAGATTTATATATTCTAAATACTCACAAATGAAATGACTTTGTTGTTGTCATTTTAATTCAGTTACTAAACTTCAGTTCTGTGGAAAAAAAATACATACACACTGACTTAACACTCACAGTTCTTTGGGTAAACCTGGACATGCTTGTTCAATGACTGTCAACAAGATGGACGACACGTCTCCACTTCCTCCGACTGTATAAATATAAAACCAAAATATCATGGATTTTATATCATCAGATAACTGATTAAAAACCAAACTGATCAGAAACACGTGAACAAACGTCAGTGAGGTAGAAACCATCTAAACATTAATATATCATGTAATTAGATTTTCTTGTTTGGTCCATGTCCCGTCTGCTAACGTGGGGGAGGAGGGGTTTATGACCCATGTTTCCGCCTCCAGGGGGCGATCCAGATGTTTGGGCATCACCTTCTCTGCCGCTGTCTTGTCGTCCATCTTCGTTTACAGGGATCTGTGTTCATGTTTGAGTTAGCATGCTAGGTTTACGATGCAATAATAAATCCAGTGTATGCTAACAGTTGATTGAACACTAACTTCTACGTACACTAGCTTAGCAAGATGTCGGAGAAAAGCAGAATTAATCTACTAAAGGCAAAAATAAAATATAAAAAAACTACTGTCATTATAAAATAATAAGTATATAAATATACTTTTACATTATACAGTGATAAGATTCCAGATTGTCCACAAACCAAAGTCATAACATTTTTGGCTAAACACTACGAACAAGTTAGTACCGAACTCTGTATGCTAACTAACCATATTCCACACACCACACACGCACACACACGCACACGCAACACACACACACACACACACGCACGCACACACCACACACACGCACACACACACACGCACACACACGCACACACACGCACACACACACGCACACGCACACACGCACACGCACACACACACACACACGGTTTTAAAAAAGAAATCCTCAAATATATGCATTTACTTTGTGATTCACGTTTCCAGGAATTCACTTCCTCCAACAGAATATGAAAAATAAATCAGCATTTTCTCGTATTTAAGAAAATTGCATTGAACAGTTTCATTATGACACATTATTACATCAGAACATTGAACCTGATTAACATTTTTCGAATGAACCTTCCGCCTCTTCCTCTGTAATCACACAGTATTGGTTCGCAGCCGCCTTCAACGTGACAGAGATATCGATATTCACGAGTTTAATCGTCACAGACAAACATGAAATCACATCAAAAACATAAACCGACCTGAATTTCCTCTCTGAAAACCTGACAAGCTGGATGAACATTAAACTGTTGTAACCGAGCAGCGAACACAACATGTAGTTCACGGGTCAGAAGCGGAAACATATTAAAGGAATAATTTGACATTTTGGAAAATAAAACAATTATACGAGAATATTGACGTCACTTTCGCATTTATCCATTAAATGTGTTGGACCTCCCTGTGAACCAGGACCTCCCTCAATGGACTGCATGTATAAATAAAAGGTTAATGGAACTGCAACGTCTTTAAAGATAAAAGTCACACACAGTTTCTGTTTGAATGGAGAAAGTGAATGACGCAGTTCATTTGGTTGCCATGGTAACGTCATTATGTTATTACTCCCAGCAGCAGCAGCTTCGGGACTCGACACCAGTTCAAATGCACCAGATGAACGTTGGGATTCTGACGCTCAGCGAATCGTCTCTCGGCTTGAGCTTGATATTTAAATGACGGACGTGAAAGACTCTCTGTCTTCTCGTCTGTTACCAAACTGTCAAATGATTCCTTTAAATATGAAGTGATTTCTGATTCATGACACGTGGCACCACACGAGCTGAACAGATTTACTGCAGTAATCACTGTCAGACGTCTTCTAACACAGAAAGCAGGTTGCACACGTGAGCCCGACTGCCGGAGTGCGTGTGAGTGCACGGAGATTCAAACAGTAAACCACCAGTGAACGTGGCGACTAACTACAGCAACACTGTGGTGAATCGGCGACTTGCGAGGATTTAGCGGCAGTTTGATCGTGAAGGTGCAGGAATCCTGTGACGGGCTCACGGCGAGCAGGGCGGCCAGTGCGTTTCAAAGACTCGGACATTTTCTGGCACAAAGAGACGGACACAAAGGCAATAAACCAGAAAGGAGGTGAAGACACTTTTCCACAAGGCAACACAATCAGTGGTGTGATGTATCGTGCCAGTCACAGTCAGGCTGGTGTGCGTAGAACCCGTCCGGCCAGTGACAGAAGCTGATCCTGGTACCGACCTCGTCACAGATCTCATGTGATCCCTCCTGAGCCCCGGGGTTATCTTAACACAACATCCAGATTCACTGAGATTACTGTGGGACTTTGATTTTGTAATTTTAGATCCAACTATGTGCAACTGCTGTGTCCAGGTAACATATCTCTAATCACCTGTGTTTAAGGAGAGGGAGAACGGGACACTAGTATTTTAAAATGCTTTTATTCTTACAGCATCATCTCAGCCTGTTTTTATATCATCAAATAACTAATTCAAACTAAACTGATCAGAAACACGAACACTTGAGCATCAGTGTGATCAGAACGACCTGAAATGAAAGAAACCATCTTGGAGAAACATTTATTTAACATCTACTATTTTAGTTTAGGCAGGTTTTATGACTGATGCTGCAGTCAGCCACCAGGGGGCAATCGAAAGGCTTTTGGCTTCAGTTTTGAGAACTGTGATGTGAAACTAAACCGTGTATGGGTCTTGTAAAATTAGCAAATTTTGAATATTGGATTCATTCTAATGTAACTTCGAGCAGTTTGGTGAAATGTCTGTAGCAGCTGGTAAATATCGTTACTGTCAGTAATTCCCAGCATCTCCCACTTAATCGATATTTGAAATGAACGCAGCATAACCTGCTACCGAAAGATATCACAGCAAGAAACTAGCAATAACACCATCGAGCTATCAAGCCATTTCCTTTACGTTATGATTCTGTCTGTAAGATCCCTGATATTTAACAATATTCACGGAGTGTTGCTAAATGTTGCAAATTGAGTCCGACCTTGATATATTTCTGTTTTCGATAATGTAATGTATTCTGTAATTGATTGGTGATGCTGTATGGGTCGCTGTGCTCAGTCACCAACACTTTAGTTGAAGTTAACTTTAACCACACGAACCTTTAGTGAATCTGGACCTGAGTGGTAGTTAGGAGGCCTCAGTTACTGAGCGGTCAGACAGTAGTAACCGATAACAGAGGGCTGGGACAGAGCTGACTGTCACTCTCCACTCGGGTCCCGTGAGTCAGGAGCTCCTCCACTGTTGTCCAATCATCGAGCAGTTTTCTGTTCCTCAGCCGGTTCTGCTTCATGTGGCTCAGCTCCAGCACCGTCTGAGACGACAGTGACCCCTGACCTCCTCCGGCCAGCTCCTCCCCTCCTCTCCTCTCTCTGTGCTGCCGTGACTGCGCCAGGTGACGTCTCCTTTCCGTCCGGCTACAGTATCGACCCATCAATCTGCCGTCCTCTCCTTCATCCTCCCCTTGTCTCCGCCCGTCTCCTCGCACCTCCTCATCTGTTGTGACCTCACTGCGCTCCCTAGCCAAGCGGTAAGCTCGGGCTCTGAGCAGCTGATTCCTGACTGACTTCTGATTGGACAGTCTGGAGCGGGGGGAGGGTGGGGAGTGAGGCCTCCGTTGTGGTGCACCCAGTGTGCTGTAAAAAGGAACAGAACCTTTAAGGTTGTCTGAGCGATTCCCAAGGGTCTGAAAGCCTCGCCAGTCCGAGGCTCCACTGGAGCCGGATCCAGGACTCTTGGAGAGGGAGTCCTCCTCTCTGCTCCGAATGGAGCCTTGACTGTTTCTCAACGAGTTCTGATGATTGGTGAGACTGGTTCTGTCTGTGCTGAGGTGACTGGTGGGGTGGCAGTTACTGGGATAACTGGCCCTGCTCCTTGGCCCCAGAGTGTTGCTGGCTGTACCTGGCTGCTTGGTCTGGAGTTTGTTACTCAGAGTGTTTGGATCTGTCACATTCGGGTGACTGGCCCTGCGGGGGCGCTGTCCCTCAGTCAAATCTTGTATCGTTCGACTCCGGCCCGGAGCTTCTATCGTCCCACCTCGTCCCTGCTGCTGCTCCAACCACAGCGCTCTCCGTTGGCAGGGCTCAGTATGGCAGCCTACAGATAGAAAAAAGAAATAGAGTGCAGACGGTTCTGTGAATCTAGAAGTTACAGCAAGAACCTGCTGCTGCCCGTGTTGAGCCTTTTCCTCCCACTGCAGCTTCCTCCTCTCAAACAAGACCAGGAAGTCATCGGTGCCTCACACGACTATTTATCCAATTTGGCGAATGGCAGTGTAAACCATGGACAGGCTGCCAGTCAACATACTTTCCCCCCCCCCAAACAAATGAGTAAACAGTGGGATCAATGGACGGTTTAAGGAAATCATTTTTGGAGCTTAACTTACCGCTGGAGGGGGAGGCTGGTGATCGGTGGCGAGTGGGACTCCGCTCAGCTCGGTGGAAGTGAACTGTTGTGGTTGTGCTGTTGCCCACCGTGCAGCGAGAAGCAAGTGGGCCTCCAGGGTGACTCATCTGAGAGGTTTCAGGGATGGACTCCAAATCCCAGCGTCCTCTCTGCTCCGAGGGGAGTGGCCTGTGCGCAGATGATGAGACTGCCGATGGCCGTGGCTCCCTTGAATTTTGTGCAGCCGCCTGTGTTCCCCGGTGCTGACGCTGTGGAAGCCAGAGTCGCTGGGTTCAGAGGAGGTTAGGGATTCTGAGGAAGAGGAGGAGCCTTGAGAGGAAGCGGTGTGGCCTGGCAGCGATGACATGGCGTCCGTCTCGCCCTCAGAGAGCGCCATCCGGTGGTCAGGGCTATCGGGTCCACAACCTAGCCCGCTGTCAAGCTCACTAAGTGGAAGGTATCCGAAAGGACGATCAGGCCGCCAGGGATGATGATACTCAGACTGAAGAGGGAGAAAGGATTATTTTAAATGTATTATTTGACAAGTACAAGCAACATTTTAGTGAGAATGAGGTTCAACTAGTGAGGGAAACATAATCATAACCTGTCTGGGGAAATTCTTTGGCTCCATCCCCTCAGTGTTGTAGCAGCCAATCAGACAGCTCTCTGAGTTCGGCTGGTAGGGCGACATCTCTGGAGCCTGGAAACAAGCAGGAACAGAGAGAGTGCCATTTCTGAGGGGATTTATGTGCGTATATATATATATGTATAATATTAGATTAAATTATTGAAGAAACAGATCTATAATATATTGCTGTCAATGTGTAAAACATTATGAAGCCGACCAGACACTGAACTTATATTAACACAGTGTTTGTTGTGTCTCTGTATTTTTTATGAATTAAGTCTTTATTTATGTCCAAAGTTAAACTGGAAATACATCTCGACTTCATGCTAGGAGGCCAGGCGGAGAACGCCCAGTGTCTGGAAGCAGCTCTGCTCCGTCACGATGATCCATAAACTCAGAAGAGAATAACAACAGCCCAACTGACCAGCTGGTAGTCGAGTCTGTCCAGGTGATCAAGCTGTAGGACACGGTCGGCAGGAAGCTGCTCCCCGGGTGCTGCTCGTCTGAAGACCTGGGCAGGTAGCCGCTGTGAGCGTAGACGTCAGGAGGAATCATCATGCGACTATTGGCCGAGTAAAGGTCAGGTGACACGGTCATGTGACCATAGTAGGGCCTGCAGGGGAAACCAGATTGTCATGTTCTGTGAGGAGGTGAATTCATAAAGCACAGTTTGTCATGTTGGTTTATTTATGCTTCAGATGTGCCTGAATGTGAACGGTGTGATCGGGTGTTATGTAAATGTCCCCATGAATATTCATAACCCCATCTACATGCATAATGATGCCATATTTGCACTGACAGCTGTCTCAGCAGAACGACCTTCCACTGATGAAAATTCATGAGACTCCACATCCTCGTCTGACCTTGTAAACTTGTCCATGAGTATTTTTCACTTCTCAAACATGAGTCCGTTCTCTAACGTTTACACCCCCGATCATCCGTACCCTCGTCCCAGACGCCCCCCCCCCCCCTTTGCCCTCCTGCCACATTCTTTCCCCAATTCAAAACTCTTACATCCAATCAAGCGTCACATGTACAATATCAGGCCCTTGATCAGAGTTTACCGACCCTGCGCTGTAGGCGTCTCCCTGACCTTCCTCTCCCTCCATCAGTCCCATGGCTCTCAGGGCCTCCCAGTGGCGTTCTGTCGGCGCGCTGCACTCATTGGCACAACGGGAGCGGCGCCTCCTGTCACCACGCCCCCGTCTCCCTTCTACCTGCACGGTGATTGGCTGGCCATACTCGTCCACATAGTGCAGCTCCTCCCTGTGTCGGGGATGAGGAGGCTCTCGAGTCTTGGCCTGAGAAGAGGGAACATCGTAGATCAGAGTCTGATTTCCACTCGCACTAAACATTGAGCTGTTAAAGCCACACGGTGTAACAACGGCTTCCTGCTGAATATTGGAGATAAACTCTGGTTTTTAATAACTTCAGAGTGTTTCTAACTGATCTCAGTTCAGCTTCACTCTTCAGCTGCAGCTGGTTGTGACAGTTGAAGCTGACTCTGAGTCAGTTCCTCTCTCAGGAGATGGAACCCACTCAGCAGAGTCACAGAGAACAGACGCTCAGGGAGCGAAGGAGGAAACTTCCTCCTTGTCAGTGTTGATAGTGTTGATTTAACAAAGTGTTCAGGATGTGGAAAAGCTCTGAGACGCTGAAGCATCTTGTTCCCTGTGTTCGACCTGTTGTATCTGTTGTTTGATGAAGGTGCAGCAGGAACACTCCGCACCACAGTGGGAGTTCTGCCTCTGAAACCAGGGCCCTCACTACTTTCTGATCGAACCTTTGGGTGTTCCTGACTTCACTTGTGTTGCATAATGTGGGCCATGATTCACATGTTTTATATAAAACAAATCTGAGCCGGTTGAACTCAGGAAAGACGAGTGTGCAGGTTTCTGTTCCAGGTCAAACAGCAGCTGATCATCTTCTGTTGTCGTGTTCAGGGCCGACCTTTGACCCTTCGTGACAAACTGAACCGTTTCTGTGGCGACCGCATGAAACGCAGCGTCGCCTTGATTAAACATGCTTTTGTATTATACTACATGTCTCATTGTGGATAATGTAAAAAGCTGTACGTCAGCACAGTGTCGGCTGCAGACAGAGGAGTGAGGCTCCGCCCCCGGAGGACGCTCTGTCGTTGTGTGATGAGCGATGACAAAGCTGCGGTCGCGGTGGTTTGTGTGACAACGGGAGGAAAGTTAAAGAGACTCGGTCTCAACAGCAGCAGCACGATGTGGGTCAGGATCCTGCAGCTCGCTGCGACCCCTGGGCCGGAGTCTCTACAGTCTCAGTACGAGGCCTGCAGCGCGCGCACACACACACACACACACACACACACACACACACACACACACACACACACACACACACACACACACACACACACACACACACACACACACACTTTAACAGAAACACACACACACACACCACACACATTAACAGAAACACACACAAAGAGAGAGCTGTGCACACATACGTAGACATAAAAGAAACATGCATGTATAAAACCTGCTTCATAGAAAGTCATATGTGCAGAAACATGCACAAAAATACACGGTAACACACACACACACATGAAGAAGTCATAGAGTGAGAGTGATGTGGTGTAGCCTCGAGAAGTGTGTTACACTCCACTGCACTTTGACAGTAACACAGACTGACTCCTCCCTCCTCTCTCTGAATCAGCGTCAGCTCGTAGAAACCAGACACGAGTGTCATGTTCAGCAAACGGCACCAAGCCGTGTCCGGGGGTTTGATTCTGCCAGTTTCAGTCACTTTGATAAAAAAAAAAAATATACACGTCTGAATCAAATCAGACAGAAGTGATTGTGTGTTTTTAAGCATCGTAAAGGAAACATTAAAACTCACGTAACATTTAATAGGATGCGATCAAAACTTCAGCTGCAAGAACAAGACTGGAAATCAAACCGTGTTTCTGTCTCAGACGGTAAATTTAGATTTGTTCGCTTCCCGAAAGTGATGCCAAAACATTTAGTTCTCCCCCTGGTGGTGGCTGCTCTAATATACCCTCTCCAGGTTAGTAGATGGGACATGGACCCATAGGTATCTATGGTTGTACGATCCGGGCTTCGTCCCACAGACTCTGACTGCAAATGACGTCATGACCACAAGATGGCAGCGTTCATATCTGGGATATTTAGGCTTCACTTATGGATTGTGGGAGATGGTGGAGACCCGTCGTTTATCTTTATTTTCAGTCTGTGGTCGCAGTTTGTTTGTTTGATAAATCTTCTCTGTAGAAATCATGTGAAGCCAGATTAGTGATTTTTAGCAAGGACATGTTTACAATCGAGTGACAGTTCCCTCTAGTGGCCAAAGCATCACAGCACGAACAAGCTTGATTCTTTTTGGTGGAGATTTGATCGGTCGATCATGCTGAATATCATCAGAAATAGCTAAGTTATCAGGACATATTCACTTATTAAACAAAAGCACGACCCCGACGGCTTCTGTTCTCCAAAGATCCTCCGCTGAGCCGTTGTTTTCCTCCTCTGACGGATTCAGAGAGCTTCTGCAGAGAAGTCGATTGCGTTGTGAGCCGTGTGATTCGGGTGAAGTGGAACGTGAGTCACTTTTTCTTCTGCGTGGTTCAAACTGTCAAAACCCTGAATTACTCTGGTGCACTGATGATTAAAGGTCGGAGCGGTTGCTTTATTTTGATCCATTGTTTTGTCCCAAAAAGACAAAGAGAAGGAAAGTTTGTCTCTTTGATGAATCTCATTCAGATTATTCACAGTTTGTGCTTTTGGAGTTCCACATTCTGGATCTGGTTTATAATAATTAGTCTTCTACTGGACAAATCATTCATTCACTAGATTTTCTGCACCAAACAGAAAGATCCTCACAGAAATGTCACCACTATTTCCGTCTCCTCCGGTTTTCCATATAGCGAGTCGTGTCCACCCACAGGCCATGCGAGCGCTGCACACGCCACCAGCCACTTGTGTCGAGCTGTCGATCTCTGTTCGGTCACATGACTCCACGTCCGACCGTCCTCGTATCAGAAACAAATCGAGTGTGGGCTTCCTCTCTCTCGCTTCCCCGGCAGCGCTGTCAGCCCCGAGGATCCAATGTTCACGTTCAGCTTCGGCAGCTGTGACAGAAGATCCCGACTCGTCCTGTCTGGGATGAAACTTCCGCTGACGCGATCCACACACACGGTTAATCACCAGTTTCATTATGTGTGTGTGTCTGAGGTGTAATCCTGGTAGGTGTGATTGACAGCTGAGATTGGCTCTGGATCCCTGGATGGGACATGAAATCAATTCTCCAAAGCACGAACAACACAAGATGGCAGCGTTCGGACTTGGAACCGAGGTTGATTGTTAGAATGACGCTGGTCGAGAGGAAGCTGACGTCAGGGCTGTGGGGGGGGGGGGGGGGGGGGGGGGATATCGTGATCAACAAGACCAAGAAGAATCCAAACACTGAGACGATTCGTACAGAAGCTTCGAACCGTCACGCTTGGATTCAAACACCAGCAAAGACTTGAAAAGACCAATGTTGACGTTTACAGTGAAGCGATGATGTGGCTTTAATCTGTGGAAAAGCAAACTGGTTCTTCAAAGGTTCACCAGTGGAACCAGCTCCACACGAGGTCCCGGAGGAAAGTGTCCCAATCGTTCCCTGAACAAATCAGACCAACAAACTAATGAATACATAAACAGAGTCGTCCCACATGAACCTTCCCGTCTGGTGACAGTTTGTGAAGAGAAGTGAGAAACAACATCTTAGTTTTAACCTAATACATTTTTTAGGTTTTGGGGTTTTCTTTAAAATATGAAACATATTTTCATATTTTAAAGTCTCCAATATCAAAGTGTGGTTCTGATCTGCGTCTGTGTGAATGCAGAGCTGAAAGTGACTTTCTCTGGGGAACGAAGACGAGCTCGTGCTCAATTCTTCTGTTTGAATAAATAACAAATCAACAGCTCACACACATTATGACGAGAGCTTTGCTTCTATAAATCAGTTTGTCACCGGGAGTTTTTCTAGGAAAGTGTTTGTGTTTCTTGGTTATCGAGCTCTGCCACTTATTTCTCACTGCTTCCTCTGGCGTGAAGACACATCTCTGTAATTGTTGTTTGTGGAGCTCTGAGGTTTCCTCCGTCTTGATGAGCAGTGACGAGTTGGCACTTTGCTCGGCGACTGGTTGAACGGCTCGCTGCTCTAAAGGCTCGACTAGCTGCAGATCTTTAGACATGCAGAGCTGAACAATCTGCACGGACGACAGCGGGACGAATGTTTCCTGAGCGCCGGGACACCACGATTATCCAGCTACGCATGTCAGAAGAGGTTTTATCCTCCGTGCACACAAACAAACGCCTCCTCAGATGAGGACACGTTCAGGACGTCAGCGGACGACAACACAGAGCAGCAAACAGACAGAGACACAGAGGACGGAGATCCTAATGTGAAGTGGCTGCTGAGGCAGGCGTCACTTGAACAAGTGTTCACAAGCAGTCGCTGCACATATCAGTCTACAAACTGTAAAACACACAACAACTCTATAAACTCTCTGATCCACTCCTTTCACTAAATATCCTCAGTTGCTGCCTGACAGTTGCAGATTATCCATCGAGTCGTGGCTGAGGACTTGGTTTTTAAATCTCGAGTACAAGATCTGGACACAATCCTGCTTGAAAAATACCTGCAGAAAAAATCCTAGTATTTTTCTAATAGCGTGTGAAGTTCATTCGGTCTTCGGCCAGTTTGAAGAACCCTCTGGTTTCTTCTGGACGTGATTCTTGGAACTGAGGACGAACTGTTTCACACTGTCTCACATTCATGTGTCACTGACGTCTGTTTGGACACTCAAGTCCAAAATGGTGGAGATCTGCAGCGATGGTGGTTTCATCTCCTCACACTGACCATCACATTCTTCAGCTCCAGTCCCTGTTCCAAGTATCAACCCACTGTGACGTCACCTATCGTTAGTGAGACGCCATTTTGAAGCCTCCAGTTTGACATTTTGTCCAAATCACCCGGTGCTTTATGGTCTGTTTGACTCTAAATGATCATAATTCACTAAATGAACATCAGCTGTTTGAAGAAGACTTGAAACTAGAGACTGAGACATAAACTCCTGAATGTTACTGACGTTATAAAGTGAGAAGTAGAGTCACTTTCTATAGACTTCTATAGAAACTACCAGAGGAGTCGCCCCCTGCTGGTCACTACACAGAAGACAGGCTAATACGTAATTTACCAACAGCCTGATGGGACACATTTAATGAAGATGTGTAAACTGTGTAGTCTCTCTGTGGGTCGGCTGCATGTGAGGTGTTTGTGTAACATCTGTAAATCATAGCATCGCAACTGATGGAGACAAATTCGTTTCAATATGATTCATACGAATAATAGTAGAAATAAGTAATAACACTTCACACTTCTCTAAATCTTCAGGGAAGAATCTGAACGTAAAGAAATGTGATCAGTTGAGTGTCAGAGACAAAACTTACATCTTCCTCTGATAGTTTCTGACTTCTTCACTCTGTCACACACACACACACACACACACACACACACACACACACAAAAAAAAAACAAAAAACAAGAAAAAAAAAAAAAAAACACACAAAAAAAATTGAAAAAAGGGTTTGTACCAGGGAACTGAAATTTAAGGGGGGAGAAGATGACGAAGGAGGAGTGAGGGTGGTGGGTGGGTTTTGTGTGTGTGGGGGTGTGTGTGTGGGGGTTGGTGGTGTGGGTGGGGTGATGGGATGCGGTAAAATTCAGGAACCAAAAAAATTTAAAAATTGCCCTTTATTCTCTTCTTTTTGGCCTTTTTTCTCTTTTCCTTCCTATCCTCTCTTCTCCCCTCTCTCCTGCAGAAAGGGCATAAATTGTCCGAGGTGAAACGACAACCCATCCCGACTTTCCCC
>CM031682.1:1792667-2043758 GCA_006182925.3 Reinhardtius hippoglossoides | reverse complement strand
GTTTTCCCTGGATGGTAGGTTTTTAGTTGGAAAACCCACCAACTACCCCCCCTTACCCTCTCCTCTCGGGGAAACCACCGTAAAGACCATTTGCCCAAATAATTCATCCCAAATTTCCCCCCTTGTTCTTGGGGCCCCCCGGTTGAGAAAAAAAACCCCCAATTGGGCAGCGGGGACAATCGGGGTTGGAGCATTTTTTTGTCATAAACGGCCGAAGTCAGCCTTGTCCCCAAATGGCCCCCCAACTCACGGGTTGCCCTCAGCCTAACCCCCAGACTTTCAGCCCTTCCTCTGGAGTACCAGTTTTTAGGTGGGTTTTAGAAAAGACCGAGCACTTTTTTTCTCTACCCCCCCATAACCTTAGATTATGCTATACCTGGCCCTTGGGTTCAACTATGCCCGCTAGCCGGTTATATAAATCTCGCGCCCTAAACGAGAGCCATGGAGATTTTTAAAGAACCTTACTGCGGGATCCCTCTTCCCCTCTGGGGCTGTTTTTTTTTTTTTGTCGCAAAAAGGATAACCTCTCCCCCCTGATTGATTTCCCGCGGCCTAAAAAAACTCACTATAAAGAACAAAACCCCTTCCAAACCCTCTTTTTAAAACCTCTTCAGGAGCCTCTTCTTCCCAAACGGGAAACCCGAAAATGCTTACCATCTTGTGCGGATTCGGGTGGGGATGAATAAGGACCCTTTTTAAACACCCCCCAAAGGGCATTTAAAATATTTGTTATGTTTTTTGGGGATTCCCAACCCCACATTTTTTCGGGACTGGTAAAATGAGTCCTTCGTGATTTCCCTTAAAAAACCGTTTTTTTTTTTGTTTAAGATGAATCCATTTTCCCCAAAGACATCAGTGAACATTTTTTTCCCATTTTCCGGTAGTCTCCAAGATACGGGAGAATATGCTTTTTTAAAGGGGAAAAAAGAAGTGCGATTTTTCAAAACCGTTTGCGTTCCTGGGTACTCATCGAAGGGGCGTGAAGAGGGCCCCTAAAAAATTTTAAAGGGGTATCAAAAAGCCCACACCCATACTCGCAGAAATTTCAGAGTTTTCTGGGTTTTGCAAACTTCTATCGCCGATTCATCAAAGGTTTCAGTCAAGTGGCAGCTCCCCTCTGTAAACTAACTTCTTCCTCTGTGCAGTTTTCCTGGACACCAGAGGCAGAGGCAGCATTTTGCAAGCTCAAGAATCTCTTCATCTCTGCTCCGGTGCTAGTTCAACCAGATCCCTCTCTGCAGTTTGTAGTAGAAGTGGATGCCTCGGATACTGGGGTAGGAGCTGTTCTATCTCAACGTTCTGGTCCAGATCACAAGCTTCACCCATGTGCCTATTATTCGCGTTGCTTGTCTCCTGCTGAAAGGAATTACGATGTTGGGAACAGGGAGTTGTGAGCTTTAGAAGAGTGGAGACATTGGCTGGAGGGGGTGGAGCAACCATTCATAGTTTGAACTGATCACACGAATTTTGAATACATTCAGTCAGCTAAAAGGCTAAATTGCCATACCAGTTGACATAGTTTCTGACAGGGGTCCCCAGTTCACCTCTCATGTGTGGAAGGCTTTTGGCCAAAACCTTGGCGCCAAAGTCAGCCTATCTTCTGGATTCCACCCACAGACCAATGGACAATCAGAGAGGGCTAATCGGGACCTGGGGTCTGCCCTGCGTTGCATCTCAGCACTCAACCATTCAACCTGGAGCTCTCACCTGACCTGGATTGAATATGCCCATAATTCCTTAACCAACGCGGCCACTGGTATGTCCCCTTTTGAGGCTTCTCTGGGTTATCAACCACCTGTTTCCCTCCCAGGAGAGTGATTTTGCTCTACCCTCCGTTGGGCATCACCTTCATCGCTGTAGGAAGGTCTGGAGAGACACCCGCTCAGCACTCCTTCGCTCTGTGGAAGCCAACAAACACCTCGCTGACAGACGTAGGATTCCTGCTCCCGCTTATAAGCCAGGTCAGTCAGTGTGGCTTTCCGCCAAAGACATTCCGTTGAAGTCCGTATCCAAGAAGTTAGCCCCTCGTTTCATAGGACCATTTGTCATTGAAAAAGTAATCAATCCCTCTGCTGTCAGGTTGAAGCTGCCCAATACCTTGAGAATACATCCCACCTTTCATGTTTCACAGTTAAAACCAGTTTCCTCTAGCCCTCTGTGCCCTCCAGCCAAACCCCCTCCACCCGCCCGGATTATTGATGACCACCCAGGTTTCTCCGTGCGCCGCCTTCTGGACGTCCGCCGGCGTGGCAGAGGCATGCAATATCTGGTCGACTGGGAGGGTTATGGTCCCGAAGAGCGCTGCTGGGCCCCCCGGTCATTCATTCTGGACCCTCCGATGGTCAGGGCCTTCCATCAGGCCCATCCTGACAAACCGGGGGGGGTTAACTGGAGGCGTCCATTAGGGGGGGGGGGGGGTACTGTTAGGACCAGGGTTGCCACCTCCTTTTGTGCTCCTTGTTTTCCCTTCCTGCTGTGTTCTGTTTTCCCTTCCCACACTGGAGCTGGGAAGGGCCTCCTGTGGGACACCGGCGCAGCTGACCTTCATCTCGTCATCAACTCCACCTCAGTCTATAAGACCCCAGCTCATCTCCCCTGTCGTCGCCAGATCGTCCGTTCACCAGTGTGGTACTTATATACACCTTTGTCTCTTACTACTGTGACCTATGAGGATTTTGTTTCCAATTTAGGAGGAGTTTTTGATCATCCTGATTGCCATGGCTCTGCATCAAGACGTCTGTTGAGTCTCCGTCAGGGGTTAAGGAGCGCAGCAGACTACGCAGTGGAATTCTGGACCATGGCAGCTGATGCTCAATGGGATGAGCGTGCACTAAGAGGGGTCTTTTACAGAGGGTTAAATGAACAGCTTAAGGATGAACTTGCCTCCAGGGATGAACCTGAGAGTCTCAACTCCCTCATCTCTCTAACTATCAGATTGGACAATCGCCTACGTGAACGCCGCCTGGAGAGATCTTCTCGTTCACAACCAGTCACCAGCACTCCCATCATGCCCAGAACTCTCACCACAGTTGGTCCACAAAGAACCCACACTATTCTGCCCAGCTTGGCCACTGCTTCTCCTGAGGACGAACCCATGCAACTTGGCAGGGCCCGACTAACTCCTGCGGAGCGTCTACGTCGCCTCCGGGCCGGTGAGTGCCTATATTGTGGTCAAGCGGGTCATTCCCTTGCAACGTGTCCTATTCTGCCAAACGACCGGGCTCGTCCGTAAAGGTGGGGTTACTGATGAGCCAAGCCAACCACTTCCCCCCACATAAATCCCAGTTACAAGTCTCAGCTACTATCTGCTCCAATGAGTTGTCTCTGCCCCTCCTAGCTCTTTTCGACTTGGGTGCCGAAGATAATTTCCTTGACTACAATGTTGCCATACAGTCGGCTTTTGTCCTCGAGCCCTTAAAGACTCCCTTGAATGCTAATGCTCTGGATGGTAGGTTTTTAGCTAGGATAACCCACCAAACTACTCCCCTTACCCTCGTCCTCTCTGGTAACCACCGTGAGACCATTTGCCTCAAGATAATTTCATCTCCAAATTCCCCCCTTGTTCTTGGTCACCCATGGTTGAGAAAACACAACCCCCACATAGATTGGGCAGCGGGGAGAATCGTAGGTTGGAGCAGTTTTTGTCACTCAACGTGCCTGAAGTCAGCCTTGTCCCCAGCAGATGGCGCCAACTCATCAGGTTGCCCTCAGCCTAAGCCACCAGATTTATCAGCTCTGGAGTACCATGATTTAGGTGAGGTTTTTAGCAAAGACCGAGCACTTTCTCTACCCCCCCATAGACCTTATGATTATGCTATTGACCTGCTCCTTGGTTCAACTATGCCCGCTAGCCGGTTATATAATATCTCGCGCCCTGAACGAGAGGCCATGGAGAGTTATATTAAAGAATCCTTAGCTGTTGGGATCCTCTTCCCCACTCGGTGCTGGTTTTTTCTTTGTCGTGAAGAAGGATAAGACTCTCCGCCCTTGTATTGACTTCCGCGGCCTGAATAACATCACTATCAAGAACAAATACCCCCTTCCACTAATCAGCTCTGCTTTTGAACCTCTTCAGGGAGCCTCTGTCTTCTCCAAACTGGACCTCCGCAATGCTTACCATCTTGTGCGGATTCGGGATGGGGATGAATGGAAGACGGCTTTTAACACACCCCTAGGGCATTTTGAATATCTTGTTATGCCTTTTGGATTGACCAACGCTCCAGCAGTTTTTCAGGGACTGGTGAATGATGTCCTTCGTGACTTCCTTAACCGTTTTGTTTTTGTTTATTTAGATGACATCCTGATTTTCTCCAAAGACCTCAGTGAACATGTGTCCCATGTCCGGCTAGTTCTCCAGAGACTACTGGAGAATAAGCTTTTTGTCAAGGCAGAGAAGTGCGAGTTTCACACCAGCTCTGTCAGTTTCCTGGGGTACATCATCGAGAGTGGGCAGGTGAAGACGGACCCTGAAAAGATTAAAGCGGTATCTAAATGGCCCACACCCACTACTCGCAAGAAATTTCAGAGTTTTCTTGGTTTTGCAAACTTCTATCGCCGATTCATCAAAGGTTTCAGTCAAGTGGCAGCTCCCCTCTGTAAACTAACTTCTTCCTCTGTGCAGTTTTCCTGGACACCAGAGGCAGAGGCAGCATTTTGCAAGCTCAAGAATCTCTTCATCTCTGCTCCGGTGCTAGTTCAACCAGATCCCTCTCTGCAGTTTGTAGTAGAAGTGGATGCCTCGGATACTGGGGTAGGAGCTGTTCTATCTCAACGTTCTGGTCCAGATCACAAGCTTCACCCATGTGCCTATTATTCGCGTTGCTTGTCTCCTGCTGAAAGGAATTACGATGTTGGGAACAGGGAGTTGTTAGCTTTAGAAGAGTGGAGACATTGGCTGGAGGGGGTGGAGCAACCATTCATAGTTTGGACTGATCACAAGAATTTTGAATACATTCAGTCAGCTAAAAGGCTAAATTGCCATACCGGTTGACATAGTTTCTGACAGGGGTCCCCAGTTCACCTCTCATGTGTGGAAGGCTTTTTGCCAAAACCTTGGCGCCAAGGTCAGCCTATCTTCTGGATTCCACCCACAGACCAATGGACAATCAGAGAGGGCTAATCGGGACCTGGGGTCTGCTCTGCGTTGCATCTCAGCACTCAACCATTCAACCTGGAGCTCTCACCTGACCTGGATTGAATATGCTCATAATTCCTTAACCAACGCGGCCACTGGTATGTCCCCTTTTGAGGCTTCTCTGGGTTATCAACCACCTGTTTCTCTCCCAGGAGAGCGATTTGGCTGTACCCTCCGTTGGGCATCACCTTCGTCGCTGTAGGAAGGTCTGGAGAGACACCCGCTCAGCACTCCTTCGCTCTGTGGAAGCCAACAAACGCCTCGCTGACAGACGTAGGATTCCTGCTCCTGCATATAAGCCAGGTCAGTCAGTGTGGCTTTCCGCCAAAGGCATTCCATTGAAGTCCGTATCCAAGAAGTTAGCCCCTCGTTTCATAGGACCATTTGTCATTGAAAAAGTAATCAATCCCTCTGCTGTCAGGTTGAAGCTGCCCAATGCCTTGAGAATACATCCCACCTTTCATGTTTCACAGTTAAAACCAGTTTCCTCTAGCCCTCTGTGCCCTCCAGCCAAACCCCCGCCCGGATTATTGACGACCAATCAGGTTTCTCCGTGCGCCGCCTTCTGGACGTCCGCCGGCGTGGCAGAGGCATGCAATATCTGGTCGACTGGGAGGGTTATGGTCCCGAAGAGCGCTGCTGGGTGCCCCGGTCATTCATTCTGGACCCTCCGATGGTCAGGGCCTTCCATCAGGCCCATCCTGACAAACCGGGGGGGTCACCTGGAGGCGTCCATTAGGGGGGGGGGGGGGGGTACTGTTAGGACCAGGGTTGCCACCTCCTTTTGTGCTCCTTGTTTTCCCTTCCTGCTGTGTTCTGTTTTCCCTTCCCACACTGGAGCTGGGAAGGGCCTCCTGTGGGACACCGGCGCAGCTCACCTTCATCTCGTCATCAACTCCCCCTCAGTCTATAAGACCCCAGCTCATCTCCCCTGTCGTCGCCAGATCATCCGTTCACCAGTGTGGTACTTATCCTGGCTCTTGTGACTACTTCTTTCTTGTTTAATGATACCTGTTAACCCCGTGCTTCCTTTTGCCTCAGATTCAGCTGCGCACCTTCCGTTTGTTCTGTCTCCTGAAGAGTCTGTTGACGTCCCTCTGCAGGATGGAAAGAGTCGTCACTGTGGTAGGGGAGGAGGGAGGGGGCTCTGAGGTGGGCAGTTGTGGAAAGATGCAGGCCTTTGCTATGGTGGGGGAGGTGCAGTTGATGGGCTGGAGGTTGGTGTCACGGGGGATGGTGTCAGGACTGTCCCATTGTCTTTCAAAGCGACAGTAAAACTCATTCAAGTCGTTGGCCAGGCGTGGGTCGTTAGTGGAGTGGGGGGCTCTAGGCTTACAATTTGTAATCTGCCTAAACCCTTTCCAGACAGAGGCAGAGTCATTGGCTGAGAACTGGTGTTGGAGTTTCTCAGAGTACAGACGTTTGGCTTCTCTCACCTCCTTGCTAAACCTGTATTTCGACTCTATAAACCTGTCTCTGTCCTCACTCCTGAACGCCTCTTCCTTCTCAACCTTAACTTTTTGAGTTTGGCTGTGAACCAGGGTTTGTCATTGTTGTAACACACCCTGGTGCGTGATGGGACACAGCTGTCCTCACAGAAGCTGATATAAGAAGTCACAGCCTCTGTGTACTTGTCCAGACTGTTTGTAGCAGTCCTGAAAACCTCCCAATCTGTACAGTCCAAGCACGCCTGAAGATCCTCCACAGCTTCACTGGTCCACTGCTTTGAAGTCCTCACAACAGGTTTGCAGAGATTTAGTTTCTGCCTGTATGCAGGAATCAAATGGACCATGACGTGGTCCGAGAGTCCCAGTGCAGCCCGGGGGACGGCGTGATAGGCACTGCTTACTGTGGTGTAACAGTGATCCAGAATGTTCTCCTCTCTGGTCGGGCATTATGGGTTGTGTGTGACTACTGTTTGCAAACCAAATGGCCCCTCGGGGACAGTAAAGACGACCTTAACCTTAACTTAACCTTTATTCTACTTTTTTAGTTTTTCATTCTTCTATGAGTGAGTTTGTATTTGTAATTTTTTCGAGTTATTCTTTATTTGTTCTGAGATGTGCTTTATAGATAAAGATGTGATTTATTATTATTAAATGCATCTATTTGATTTGACTTTAATTGTTCCTGTGTGTTGTGAATGAAGGAGAACACACTCTGCCTCTCACTGAATCTCCTCTGAACACCAAGTGGGAACAGGCCGCTGTGAAATGAAGTAAAACCTGAAACACCAACAACTTCTTCCTCAAACACAACCAGCTCCTCCCAGTCAGGACATGTCTGTGTCTCCTCCCTTCACAGACGTGTAAGTGTAAGAACCAGTGAACAACAAGCTGTGAGCTGTGGGAGATGAGTCACTGCAGGGAGTGAACGAGAGAGGGAGGAGCAGAGATCTGTATCTGTTCAGAGGAAGTGAACCTGTTCTACAGTCTCTGGCAGCAGCTGAAATGGCGCAGCAAGAAAATCAACGGGACAGAGAAAGATTCAGCTGTTCGATCTGTCTGGAACTACTGAAGGATCCGGTGACTACTGGCTGTGGACACAGCTACTGTAAGAGCTGTATTAACACCCACAGGGACAAAGAGGAGGAGACAGGAAGCTACAGCTGCCCTCAGTGTAGACAGACCTTAACACCGAGGCCTGTCCTGGGGAAAAACACCATGTTAGCTGATTTAGTGGAGGAGCTGAAGAAGACTGGACTCCAAGCTGCTCCTGCTGATCACTGCTATGCTGGACCTGAAGATGTGGCCTGTGATTTCTGCACTGAGAGAAAACTGAAAGCTGTCAAGTCCTGTTTGAATTGTTTGGCCTCTTATTGTGAAAAACACCTCCAGCCTCATTTTCAGTCAGCTCCATTTAAGAAGCACAAGCTGGTGGAGCCCTCGGAGAAGCTCCAGGAGAACATCTGCTCTCGTCACGACGAGGTGATGAAGATATTCTGCCGCACTGATCAGCAGTGTATCTGTTATCTCTGCTCTATGGATGAACATAAAGACCACGACACAGTGTCAGCTGCAGCAGTAAGGACTGAGAGGCAGAGAGAGCTCGGGCCGAGGAGACAAACAATCCAGCAGGGACTCCAGGATAGAGAGAAAGATGTGAAGCTGCTTCAACAGGAGGAGGAGGCCGTCAATGGCTCTGCTGATAAAGCAGTGGAGGACAGTGAGAAGATCTTCACTGAGCTGATCCGTCTGCTGGAGAAAAGAAGCTCTGATGTGAAGCAGCAGATCAGATCCCAGCAGCAAACTGAAGTGAGTCGAGTCAGAGAGCTTCAGGAGAGACTGGAGCAGGAGATCACTGAGCTGAAGAGGAGAGACCATGAACTGAAGCAGCTCTCAGACACAGAGGATCACAACCAGTTTCTACACAACTACCCCTCACTGTCACTCAGTGAATCTACACACTCATCCAGCTTCAGGATCCGTCCTCTGAGGTACTTTGAGGACGTGACAGCAGCCGTGTCACAGGTCAGAGGTCGACTACAGGACATTCTGAGTGAGACAGAGACAGAGATTTTACAGATTGTGTCTCAAGTGGATGTTTTACTGCCACAACCAGAGCCAGAGACCAGAGCTGACTTCTTAAGATATTCACAGGAAATCACACTGGATCCAAACACAGCACACAAACAGCTGTTATTATCTGAGGGAAACAGAAAAGTAACACGTATGAGAGAAGATCAGTCTTATTCTAATCACCCAGACAGATTCACTTATTGGGATCAGGTCCTGAGTAGAGAGAGTCTGACTGGACGTTGTTACTGGGAGGTGGAGGTGGGGGTGGGGGGGGGGAGAGCAGTTGGTGTAGCAGTCACAGACAAGAATATCAGCAGAGCAGGATGTAGATTTGGATTAAATGATAAATCTTGGTCATTATATTGTCATGAAAACAGACATGAATTTTATTACAACAGCATCAAGACTCCAGTGTCAGGTCCTCTGTCCTCCAGAGTAGGAGTGTACCTGGATCACAGTGCAGGTGTTCTGTCCTTCTACAGAGTCTCTGACACCATGACTCTCCTCCACAGAGTCCAGACCACATTCACTCAGCCTCTCTATGCTGGAGTTAGGGTTTATTGTGATGGAGACACAGCTGAGTTCTGTAAACTCAAATAGACTCGAGTCATTAAAAGCAGTGATTTAGATTCTGTGTTTAAATCTTGAACTTCTTTTGTCTCCATGTTTGTTGATCAAAGTTCGTCGTGGTGACGTTTCTGCTCCGCACAGAGATCAGCTGTCAATCAATACTGACCTTCCTTTATCACACATATTCAGTTCTCACTTTGTAAAGACAGAAATCTATAATTACACTGACATGAATGTGTTTGAAAGAACTGATGATGCTGTTGTTTTCTAAATCAATGTAGAAATCCGGTTGTGTGATGTTTTAGAACCTGTGTTGATCCTGATCCTCATCAATGAGATGATTATTGGTTCTTTTCTTTTCCACATGTGAGACGGAGGTGAAACAAACTGATTGTGTGTCCATGAAATCACTGAACAAGAGTAACGGGCATATTGATCTGCTGCTGCGTAGGTTTCTGTTCTTTTGATGTTCATGATCTGAACCAGCAGTTCCATTGGAGAGTGTCCTGATCGAGTCCCTCTGAGGGTTTGTCTGCAGCTCTCATCACATGTGTTTCTTATACTTGTCTATACACATTTAAATCTCTTATATATGTATAAATCAATAAAAATGTAATGTGTGAAGAAGCTGAAAGTTGAAATAAAGAATAAATCCAGTCGGTTCTTTTGTCTTCATTCCAGGATCTCATTCAAAGCTGATGGAGACAAAGTGAAACTCATGTGAGAGAATAACTGAGGCAGTTTCCTCCTGAAACTCCACAAACCTCCGTGTTCATGTTCAGTCTCTGTCTTTTCAGGGCAGATCTCAAAAATACTCAAGTTCTAATAAAAGTGCTCTGTTAAAACGACACGTTTCTCATTGTCTGTCATTTCAGTTTTCTCCTGATGTTCAGATTTCCACTCGACCGCGATGAAAGATCAAATACTTCTTATTCACCATTTGCAGAGTTTGATCTCACACAGCGATCATTGAACTTCCTCAGCAGATCCAGTGTGTTTGGATTCATTCCAAATGAAGTCAGTTTCCTCTGTGAAGTGCACGAGTCTGACGACGGCTCAGAGACACTGAGGACGAGGGACAGTTTCTGCAGCTGATCCAGTGAAGGTCAAAGGTCAGGACGTATCAGGAGTGTGTTTCTGGATGAGATCAGCTCTTTGGTTTCCACCTCCATGTGTCTCACACACTCCTCACAGCACGGCTCCAGGCTCTTACTGGAAAAATCCCACTGAGTCATCAGCAGGTCTTTGTCCACAGGTTTAGTTGATCTCTGTGACCCCCCCCCCCCCCCCCCCCCCCCACCACACCAGCATCCCCATAACTCCCATCACCCCGTGTCACACACACACGCACACACACAGGGAGACATGCATGCATCTATCTATCAATCTATCAATAATCAATTCACAAACTAATTTTTCAACTTTTTGATAATGTTGCAGGATTATTGAATATTGACATATTGATGAGTTCTGCTCTTTATAAGTTTTAATTTTGTATATTTGTGCCATTAAATATTGACGCAAGAATCACATCTCACACTTATTTGAGGTATAAATGTTTTGTTTAGTTCAATAAAAACATAGTAATTGTAAAATATTGAGAGATTTGATATATTACGTAAAGAAATATTGTGTAAAAATGCATATTTTCTTCTTTTTGAACTTTAAATTGTGATTAAATCAAAGAATCTCCTAAAATGTCCTGATTAATTAAGAGTGTTATGATTAAATATGAATCTGCCCACAAACAGTATTTAGTATCAGTGATGTTATTGGTATTGACCCCCAGTGTGTCTCACACTAGATATTAATATACGATTCCATTTGCAGAATGAGATTCATCCATGAATCGTTTTTTACAGAATATATCCTATAATATATATATAACTTAAACACTTAAGAAAATAACTATTGATCAGCCAGATGAAATTACACCTGAGTGAATTTGTACACTGTAAAAAATTAACGCTTGAATTTGTTTTATTTAATAAACTTAATAAAATATATTTGATGGCATTATAAGGCAAAGTTACGGACAGGGTCTCCCAGCAGTTTTGCAGGGGTTTCCGTAAAAACAGGGTCTACCGAACAATTCTGCAGGGAACTCCATGTTAAACTATCTCTCCTAATCCCTTCAAATGAAGTATGTCTTAATAAAAGTGACTTTGTTTGTAATTTTACAGCTATTACATCAAATGTTATAAATTATTTTCTAGTCAATTAACTCAGATACAAAGAAAAAGGGGCGACTGTGGCTCAGGAGGCAAACTGGGACGTCCAATAACCAGCGGGTTGATGGTTCAATCCCTGGCTCTCCCAGTCCAGTCCATATATACGTAGTAAATCTGCTTTATCTGTATAAACCCAGTGCCGAGGTCGTTTGTAGCCCTGAGACTAAACGATGAACTGTCCCTGTGAACATGGAAGAGCCTCTGAGGACCAGTGATGCTGCTGATCTTGTAAATATGTTATTATCAGTGAGGATAAACCATTTATTAGAAAGACGCCTCAAAACTGCAGCGTCCAAAAAGACCATTAAGACGAATCAACACATTTCGGGCTCAACACAAACCTCCATTTGTATTTATTATCGTTATATTCAGTGAATGTTTCTGTTGTTATGACCCACGTTGAAAGGATTGTTCACGCTACATGTTAATCACACGATTTAAACTCAATATTGACTCTTATTTGCCCAAATACATAATTTATTGATTGAATATTATCATCAAGAAAATCTGGATTAAACATCACACAGGCACAAGTGAGTGTTGCATCAGAGACATTCATTTCATGGCATCATAATGAACTTGTTTCATTTCTCCGTCATTCTTCTGATGGAGCCCACAGCGGCTTTCAGAGCTCCCCACGCCGAGTGGTGTTTGTACTCGCCTTTCTCCAGCAGGTACTGACGCCCACAGAAGTTGGGATGTTCAAAGAAAACCCAGGAGCCGACCAGGACTTTACAGGACTGGACTTCCTGCCTCATCCACTTCTCCTGCATCGCCTTCATGTTTTCCGTCAGCTCCAGAGACTGACCGTCGAAGTTCGGCCGGTCGAACAGCTTCAGCTTGTTCGGCCCCTTCGTCTGAAAGCGACAGAATCAAGCACGTGTTGGGTTTGAAGGGTGACGGACGTATTCTGAAAGGCTTTTTGTAGGTGACTTACGTTCTTGATGATCCTGCAGGACCTGACGCAGTCGTTGAAGCCCATCCAGCGACGGTACTCGTTGTATTCCCCGGGACCGATGACATACTGGTAGCCGGTGTAGTTGTTGCGCTCGTACAGAACCCACCAGCCTCCTTCCACCTTGACCGAGTTGCACCGGCGAATGAAGCCCTGCAGGTCGACCGAGTCGCCTTTGCAGTCGTAGGACTTTCCCTGGAAGTCCCGGTCCTCGAAGAACACAATCTGTGAAAGAGAAGTCGGCACACGATTATAGATTCATGAGCAAACAGAGGGATTCATCTGCGTCCATCACTGCACCATTTCAACTCCTGGGATTCCTGCTCCAGCTGCAGCACTTTCAGAAAAGTGAACGTTCTCACCTTCTCCATCATTGGAGTTTAAAATACTCTCAGCCAGTGACCAGCACAGCACTCTTTATACAAGGCAGAAACAATACTGCCACTTCCATGGTTAGCAGTGCATGTAACAGTAATTACAATTCATATACTCATCTCGACTCTGCCCATTGTTCTTACTCACTGAATCACACAATGATTGTTTAGCAGTGCCAAGTATCCAAACCCTGCGTCGCTGCTCTGGACCAACACACTCTCTTTTGTTTGCTCGGCGTTTATGGAAAGATATAAATATATATAATGAGATACATAATGTTTTCTATATGGAAGGTGATGAGATCAGATAAAGTCTATACGGGGGTCAGTACTTTATGATATCAATTAGTTGATTAACATTAATTGAAAATGCACCGACGGAATAACAATTACAAACAAAAATCTGATGACAGTGGTAAAAGTAATTTAAGACAAACAATAGATTCCACTTTGTCTTTATTTGCAGTGATTCCAAAAAATATTATTTGCAGAACGTTTCATTATACGACAGAACTTCACAAAACACATGTGAGTAAAAGTGATTTAACATCGAATATTTGAAATATGTTTGTAACGGCATGGAGCTGTTCAGATTAAGATTATTACAATGATTATGCAATGTGATACAAACCTAATACAGCACTTATGGTTTAATAAAGATTTGTATTATTTATCACTGATCTTGTATTTAAGTATTTAAGCAGCTTTGGAACCTGCCAGTACAAATTTATAGTGATGCATCATAAATGAATTGCACAGATATAAATGCAAAAAAAACTCTAAAGGTTGCTGGTATTTTTGTGATGTAAAATATTCATCAATAATTACACATAACATACTGATGAATAAAGCAACACTGCGATTCAGCCTAGATTTAACATCCTTCGTATTAACAATCATGGATATTCCAAAAAATGTTTCTGTTGTGCAATAACGTCCGATGTGGCACATGTGTATTTATGGCTTTATATTGTCTGAGAGTTGCATTATATGGATTTTTTACAATGTATAATTTTATATATTATATGCATAATTTTAAAAGTGGCTTATTTACATGTGGTTTATTTTTTTATGGGCTGTTTTGTTGTAATCGTGGGTTTGTTGTGCTATTAGTTTGTTTGGTATATATTCAAATGCACATGAACTTATATAAGATAGGTAATAAAGTACATTTTATTTACTTTATTATATCATATAGGTCATTCTATTGTATTTTAAAAGCTAAATCCCTTGATTTAATTTTTCTATATAATAAATGTCATTTATATTATTTTATAAGACAAGTCACTTTATTTCATTTCATTTTATAAGATAGGTTCATTTTATGTTTACTATATTATATAATATAGGTCATTTTATTTAATTTAATCAAATTGGTAATTTTATTTAATTTAATTATATAATATTGTTAATTTCATTTAATTATATAATATTATATTGTTTTATTTCCTGGGACAATCAACCTGGCTCATTTACAGGATATTGTCTGTTGAGTACTGTCCCATCAAATATAATAATACTAGATTTTGAACTGTCACTGGCCAGTACGTCAGTTTTGAAATGAGTCATGAGAAATGAATGCTGAGTTATTTATCATCACAGGATGATTGACATCTGTCTTGAGATGCCAGACGAGGCTGCAGGCGTCAGGTGACTTCACGTAAGAACGACTCGACATCTCCATGAGTTTGAAACACTTTAATTCATGTGAGCGCAGGAATGTGGGGAGAAGGACCGGAGGTCCGAATGGAAGAAAGCAGGTGGGAGAACTCTGCCGGGTCTCTGCTGCTCTAGAACTGTTTGATCATGCGGAACGATCCCACCGTGGGGGAGGTGGCGCCCCAGTCTGCGTGGTTGGGGTACTCGCCACGTTCCAGGAAGTACTGGTGCCCGCGGTAGTTGGGCTGCTCGTAGAGGATCCACGCCCCGTCCGTCACCACGCAGGAGTGGAACTCCCGCAGCTTGAAGGCCTCGTAGACGGACGGGCAGTCTTCGACGCACTCCGCCGCCTGACCTCCAAACTCCTGCTTGTCGTAGAATCGGATCTTCCAGGACTTTCCATACACCTTCAAATAGTCGCATGGGAGAAATGAAGTTAATGAAATCACGCTCGCGTTCAGTGTCTGAATCATTTGACCTATTTCCAAGTCCTCGTTCACTTGGAGCTCACATCTACGAATGGGTTTCTTGGCTGTTTTCTTGGTTTCCTTCAATAATTGATGCGCACAGACACGGACAGAAAGCAGCCCGCTGCCAAACCATGAGCCCTTTATCTCTCCTTTCTGTCCGTTGGCCTTTGACTGATTACTGTTTGGCTGGTGCACTCTGTGGTATTTCACTGCAGCCGGACACTCTCCGACACTAAATAACCCAGGGATGTTCAAAAAGTAAACCGCATCCTCCATATCGTGCATCTACCATCCGCGTTATTACGCTTTACCTTGTCTGGACATTTGGTCCCTAGGTCGAGGAAACGAGTGCATCACAATATTATTAAAAGATCAAGATGCTCAAAGCTAAACGACGGCGCTCAAAAGCTTCCACGGGTCGAGCTTACGTTTTTGATACAGCGACACGAGTTGATGCTGTCGTTGAATCCCATCCACTGCTGGTGGTCGGGATATTCCCCGGGGCTCACGACGTACTGGTAGCCGGTGTAGCTGGGGAGCTCGTACAGGACCCAGCAGCCGCTCTCCACCTTGATGGAGTTGCAGCGGCTGAAGCACGAGCGCAGGTCGGCGCAGTCGGTGCTGCACTCGTACTTCCGTCCTTGGAAGTTCTTATCCTCGAAGAATTCGACCTGCACGGAAGCAAACGCGAGACGCAGAAGGGAATTTATCAAAAACATTGCGATAAATACAATAGTAGCACAATGACCACAAGTTAAAGACAGTTTAGGTGCATTACAGTGGTTTCCTGAAAGATAATTGGCTCCTTTGCTCCTTACCTTCCCCATTGTTGCTGGTGCTGCTCGTCTCCCAGCCAGCTGCAGCTGTGTCGTGGTTTATATCGAAAAGCAGAATGTGCAGACGAGGGAAAGCTTTTGTCATCTAAATTAGGCTGATTTGCATATCAGCAAAATGGTTTGGTCAAGTTTGATTTCCCTTTGTCCACGTGCGATGGCCTCGTGTCAAAGAAGCGCAGAAAGTGAGACGTAAAACTTCCTAAAGCCAACAGCCTCACTTAAGGATCATTGTGTGTTTGTGTGTTTCCATCGCACTCGGCCCTGAGGAGGATTGTTTAGCTGTTATTTGGTGTCTAGCTGCAGCAAAATGTGGAAACATCATGATTTTTAATGTCAATTATTCACATTTCTGTATTTTTTTTCTTGGCGCCAGTGCAGCAACAGACTACTTCATCCATGCATTCTTTAAAAAAAAACACTGTTTACATGGAAAAGGAAGTTCACTTTAATGAAATAGATAAATAACCTTTTCAACTATGAAGATCCTCCATCGTATGATTTGGCTTTAAACTCATAAATCATAAGATCTAAAAGACAACAACTGGTCCCCGTGATGCATTTCTGGCAAGAACAAGATTATCAAGTGTAAAATGTGGACATGAGCTCAATCCTTCTTTCAGAAAACATTCATCACAGCAGGGAAATAGTAATAACATAAATGGCAGCGTTATTAATCATCTGTATTCTTGTAAAAGACGAGTGTGGAGAAATGCAAGTGAGCTAAGACGTCCTGTGCTTGAGTGTGTCACGTAATTGTCAGAGTCCTGGTAGGTAAGATAGTGGTGGTTATTGCAAGTACAGTAAGTATTACAGTAAGTATTACAGTAAGTATTAGAGTACTTGCAGTCAGCCATGTTTGCTATGCTACTGCAGCCAGAGAAAAGAATGAATGAATCTTTTCGGCTCTTAGCTGATTTTTACAAAACGTGAAGGACCAAAGAGGGAATGACAGGTTCAACCCGTTTTAATCTTCTAATGGTCCGAATGCTCACACGAGACCACGCCAATCCAGAGACTATGAATTTCACAGAACTCGCTGGATTAAATGTGACTTCAGACGTTGGAGAATCGACGTCGTCGGCTACTTGCTGCACTTGTGTGTGTTCTGGTTTGCAGCGAAAAAACAGGAAGCGTCAAATAAACCTGGATGAAGTCATGGCTGAGAGGAAGTCATGGCTGAGAGGGAGGAAATGTGTTGTTGTCTTTAGTCGCAGCTGTACAAGTACACAACAACATCTGGTTGGTGACGCTTCCCGGGGTTGAGCGGATTAGCAGGGGGGGGGGGGGGGCTCCCACACAATCAGTAGCATTAGGATTATTTTGTAAACGCCTCACTCTTCAGGATCGTTCGGACAGATGATCGGCCTCTAATCTGGAACGTCCCTGTGAAGGTCAGGAGGAGCGAATCAAGTCTCAAATCAGCCCAATGTGCAGCAGCACTCATCCAAGACTTATTCAGGACTAATTATGCTTTGGTGCATTTCAGGGTTTTGCAAATGAAACAAATTGAAAATATGGACGAACTGCAGCCGAACAGACCTCCAGGCATTGGCAACTTGTTTGGTTTTTCTTAAGACCCCCGAGATCTGAGACACATCCAACCGCAGCTTGCTGCTCCTCTTCCCCAGTCGGAGCAGAAGCTGCAGCTCAGTTTTATCTCCCTCCTCTCCCGCCTTGTGTCTTCCACCCATTCCCCCCCCCCCCCCCTTTGTTCTGGATCATGATGGCACACATGAAATTAACCGCGATCGCAGAGCTGCTTATTCATCAGCTTCCAGATAATTTGAATAACAAAACCCTGTTACAGCGCGTATAACGTATAAAAGCCGCCTGGCAGCCACAGGTTGTTGGACAGATTCCCACAAACACAGATCATCAAACATGGGCAAGGTATGTAGAGTGTGGAGCGGAACACAAGCACAGTTAGAAACTAAATGTGAAAAAACATCAAGGGACACAAAACAGTGTCAGCTTCCAAAAGTGCAGTTACAAATTTAAAATCTATTTTTTTGTTGTTCTACAGATCACCTTCTACGAGGAGAGGAACTTCCAGGGCCGCTCCTACGAGTGCATGAGCGACTGCCTGGACATGACCACCCACCTGAGCAAGTGCAGCTCCTGCCGGGTGGAGAGCGGCTGCTTCATGGTCTACGACCGGCCCAGCTTCATGGGAAACCAGTTCTTCCTGAGGAGGGGCGAGTACGCCGACTACGTGACTTTTGGCATGAGCGACTCTGTCCGATCCTGCCGGTTAATTCCTCAGGTATGCAGAGATTTGGGAATAAGCGATAACGGAGAAACCACTTGTCTAAATAATGTGAAATGTGAATATAGCTGCTGATTTGTTTCATATTTTCTACTTTTAAAACGTTGGTTAGGAAGTAAATATGTGAAATTGTAACCGCAGCTCTGGTTTTGCCACATTTTGCAACGAAGCTGTTTAACGAGCAGCAGCTAAATGGTTTGGTGCCGCACTGAGCTGTTCCACCTCTGTGCCTTGCTCAACAGCACCGAGGCTCGTACAGGATGAGGATGTTCGAGAGGGAGAACTTCCAGGGCCAGAGTCACGAGCTGCAGGACGACTGCGAGAACATCCAGGAGCGCTACCGCATGTCCGACTGCCAGTCCTGCAACGTGCAGGACGGCCACTGGCTGATGTACGAGCAGCCCCACTACAGAGGCCGCGTGCTGTACACGGGTCCCGGGGAGTACAGGAGCTTCAGGGACGTGGGATACAGCGGCGTGAAGCTCAGCTCCGTCAGGCGTATCACGGATTCCTGCTGAAGCAGAGAACCAAAACATGTGCTGTTGAATAAAAGTGAGAGACAAATCAAACTGTGTCGTCTCAGATCAAACAGGAGATTCAATCTGCAGAACTCCGAAGGTCTTCAAAGAGAGTTACTGCATCATATCCCCCCCCCCCCCCCCCCCCTCCTGAGGCAGAATTACAACTTTTATAATCACACGGACCAGATAACATGCAGTGAACTATAGACTAGGAATATATATCGTGATATTGTCAACTGTATACAAACCAAATCCTTCAGTTCACTATGCAATATGCAATGATCATACAGCAAATCCAACAGATCATACACTTAATAATAGGTTTATGTTATATCATATTATTATATTCTCCATTCAAGCATCACGCTGGGGTCTGTTTGATTTCACACACATCTAATACAATTTGAATTTGTTTATTGTTCCCTAAAGGAGAAATTTGAGGTAAATTAGTTTGAATAAAATAAAAGACACATTTTCATATTCACTTGTCAAAACAACCTATAAATACATGTTAGAAAGAACTGGATTTTCTAACACATACATAAATGATTCAATTTTAAAATGAAATTCAAATTTATTTGTACAAACTCATAACGAACATTATCACAAGACACTGAACATAGTTATATGAAATATAAGGATTAAAGAAGGTAAAAGTTTAAGTGCTTTCACTTTACATGAAAGACCAAGCTTCCATCTATTGGTTTTATATGAAGATGATGAAGATGAAGATGAAGATGAAGATGAAGTTGAAGATGAAGATGAAGATGAAGATGAAGATGGAGATGAAGATGAAGATGAAGATGATGGTGATGAAGATGAAGATGAAGATGGAGATGAAGATGAAGATGAAGATGAAGATGAAGATGATGGTGATGAAGATGAAGATGAAGATGAAGATGAAGATGATGAAGATGAAGATGGAGATGAAGATGAAGATGAAGATGAAGTTGAAGATGAAGATGAAGATGGAGATGAAGATGAAGATGAAGATGATGGTGATGAAGATGAAGATGAAGATGAAGATGAAGATGATGGTGATGAAGATGAAGATGAAGATGAAGATGAAGATGATGAAGATGAAGATGAGATGAAGATGAAGATGAAGATGAAGATGAAGTTGAAGATGAAGATGAAGATGAAGTTGAAGATGAAGATGAAGATGAAGATGGAGATGAAGATGAAGATGATGGTGATGAAGATGAAGATGAAGTTGAAGATGAAGATGAAGATGAAGTTGAAGATGAAGATGAAGATGAAGATGGAGATGAAGATGGAGATGGAGATGAAGATGAAGATGAAGATGATGGTGATGAAGATGAAGATGAAGATGAAGATGGAGATGAAGATGATGGTGATGAAGATGAAGTGAGTGAGATGATGAAGATGAAGATGAAGATGAAGTGAGATGAAGATGAAGATGAAGATGAGATGAAGATGAAGTTGAAGATGAAGATGAAGTGAAGATGAAGTTGAAGATGAAGATGAAGATGAAGTTGAAGATGAAGATGAAGTTGAAGATGAAGATGAAGATGAAGATGAAGATGGAGATGAAGATGAAGATGATGGTGATGAAGATGAAGATGAGGAACAAACTGCTGTAGACGTTCCTCTGTGGAAATGTGACATTAAAACATCATGAGATAATCTTGGGGTCAAAGGTCACAAAATAAAACAAAATGTGCGATATAGATTTTTCCTAAATGTATAAATGGCTACTTGTGAAATTCCCACAACAATAAAATGATTTAAAATGTGTAAACTTAACACACGTCCCTGTTACTACTCATATTCAGAGACAGTAAATAAAGATGGACGACGTATCTCCACTTCCTCCCGCTCTCTGGTGATGTCATACAGATCCAGAGTCTGCAAGGTGGCCACCAGGGGGTGGAGCCACGGTATCGAGGTCCCACCCATACACATGCTTGACCAATTACAACTCAGTCTCAGCTGTCAATCATGTGACATGGTGACTTTAGTTTTTTCTATTCTCTTCTTTCTACTTCTGATGATCATAATATTTCAGTATATTTGCTCAGTGCATTTTCAGATAGTATGTAAAAATACAAATTAAAGTAATCAAAAAGTTACCTCAATAAAAATGTATATAAGTATGATCGGCAGTGTGTACTTAAAGTATCAAAGGTAAAAGTATGTGTATTTTATTTCTAGAGCTCCTTTCAAAACCAGAATACAACAGTAACCATTATTATTATTATGTCGCAAGTTAATTGTTTTTGGTTCGTAATATTATAATAAGTAAAGTAATTGTAGGTGTTAATTAACTGGTGAGTAAAAACAATAAATAAATACAGGAAATGATAAATATCTAATTGAATGTAGCCATAAAGTGACCTGTGAATATAACAAAGTGTTTTTGTAACTGCAACACAACACAACACAACACAACACAACACAACACAACACAACACAACACAACACAACACAACACAACACAACACAACACAACACAACACAACACAACACAACACAACACAACACAACACAAAGAGTCCCAGAGCGGCACCCACCTGTACCCCACAGGAGCGCCGCTGCACTTGGCACCGCACCAGACGCATGCACTCTGGAATAATAACCATTTACAGAGCGATTGGACAAACATCACGGCCGTGCACGCCGCTCTGCTGAGTAAGACGTTCAAGACAATGGCTCCGTAGGTCACTTGGCATCATGATGGGTATAAAAGTGACAGGCAGGTCGGCAGGTACCAGAGCAATCAGGGGCCGGACCGAGCAGCAACATGGGCAGAGTAAGAGGACGTAATTTAAGATTATAAATGAAGTTAAATGAGGGCTTTTAAATAAAAATGTTGTTTTTCAGATCATCTTCTACGAGGACAAGAACTTCCAGGGTCGCTCCCATGAGACCAGCAGCGACTGTGCCGAGCTGACCTCCTACCTGAGCAGGTGCAACTCCTGCCGGGTGGAGAGCGGCTGCTTCATGGTCTACGAGCGCCCCAACTTCATGGGCCACCAGATGCTGGTGCGGAGGGGCGAGTACCCCGACAACCAGCGCCTGATGGGAATGACCATGAGCGACTGCATCCGTGCCTGCCGCATGATCCCCATGGTACGAAGCTTCCATGTGACTCGCGATTTAAATATAAAAGGAACAAACTCAACAAACTCATGTAAAGAAACAGTTTTTTCCCATCCTGAGGTAATGTTCATGTCTTTTTACAGCACAGAGGTCCCTTCAGGATGAAGATCTACGAGAGGGAGAACTTCGGCGGTCAGATGAACGAGATGCAGGACGACTGCGACTCCATCCAGGAGCGTTACCGCATGTCCGAGTGCCAGTCCGCCCACGTGATGGACGGCCACTGGCTGATGTACGAGCAGCCGCACTACAGAGGCCGCGTGCTGTACCTGAGGCCCGGAGAGTACAGGAGCATGAGGGACATGGGCACGGGTCCCATGGACATGAGGATCGGATCCATCAGACGCATCATGGAGTCCTGTTAGACTGAACTGAACCAGCTGGAAAAAATGTGATCAATAAATATTAATAAATGTTTCATATCATACATTTTGCGGGTTTGTCTTTCTAAAAGTTTGATATTCTTTCAAATATATATACGTCGCGTGATGCACGTGACATTAAATATGAATTTGAAAGGAGGAGAATTGTGAGACTGAGCTTGGTTTTTCCAGATGTTTCCTGAAATTCTGCAGTAAAAGTTGTTCAATACATTAAAATTTGAGTTTCAAAGTGAAAAACACAGCAAATAAATCATTTTAAGGGAATAAATCATTTCTAGTTCGTCACTGCTTAATCCCAAAGTGTTTGGATTCCAGTTGCACTTTATATTAATGTTATTTACACTAAACATTATCTATTAAGTTTATTTTTACTTTAATTAATGAACAACTCAGTGAGACAAAGCTGTGAATAAAATCTAGATCAAATGAATCAGATTAGCTCAGAGTCTGACACCTCAAATTAATTTTGGATAAACACAGATTATTTTCTCACTCACACTGTAAAATACATTGTGAAAGGATGATGATGAATGATAATAAAGGACGACCGATGATTATAATGAGCACGTGAATGTTGTTTGAAGACGGATTTATAAAGTAAGATCAAAGGTGGTTGTAATAATTTTAATTCTGTCACGTATGAGACCGAAAACTGAATTAATCACCGGTCTTTAGAATTAACGCTTTGAAAGAGACGTCTCTCCCAAATATCATCATAATTAAGGGTTTATTCATCTGATGGAGGAACCGGAAACAAATGTTCAAAATGTTCATCTGATTTATTCCATATTGTGTAAAAACGACACATTAAGAGCAGCCACAGCAATAAACTGTTGTTCGTGGTTTCTAAATAAAGAATGATTTAAAAAAAAGAATTTGTGTGGTCGTGTTTTTTAAGATCAAACTTTAAGTTTTAACATGTACAAAATGCAGAAGGGTTTTCAAATGTACTATAACGTCTCTTCAGGGTAAAATAATAATTAGGCTGTAAATCAAGATGAGGAAGGATTATATCAATTCATGCTCGTTTCAAACTTATGAATATCTTATTTCCGAGCCCACTTTCCCTCAAAGACCTGAAGCACCAGCGGGAACGGAGCTGAATCGAGTATATCGAACTACAACATCTTTAATATCTTTGGATTACTTTTGTTGTACATACCTTCCTTTGATTTTGAATTCAAATGTGAACTGGTTTGATTGGTTATCTCCTTCTTGAAGCCAAAGGAAAAAAATAAACGAGTATATTCACATCTAAGAAGTTATCCTGTCCTTTTTTTTTTCACAGTGTGGATTTTTATATTTAATTGTATTTTTTGGGGGATGAGTTTGAGTGCATCACATACTGTTCTGATAATAGAAATTAATCATTTTTAATATTGGGCTGTGTGAATCACAGAATATTACATGAGAAGAAGTGATGACTTATTAGGTCTGCTCTTTATGAATCACATTTTTGATGTAGTAATCATACGTTAAATAGAAAATAATGGGTATGTAAAAACTTATATATCATATAATTTCTTATATAACATACATGTATCAATAAATCCTATCATTTCTTAAATATCATATTATACATATATCATATCATAGATTTTTTTTTGACTTATACTGATGCAAAAATGAATATGTTTAAAAATATATAACATATACTGTATAAGTCAAGATGTCCTTTTTTTAAGAATCCTTTGTTCATCATTTGTTTCCGGTGAATTCTGTAAAGTTATAACACGTCTACACACAAAGCATTTAATCTGATATGTTTATATGAAAGAATATTTCATCACATTCTCAATGAAACGGTTTCATTGAGTGAGTGGATTGTCCGGCTCACTGTGGGCGACACACGTCACTACGTTTGGAAGCTTCTCTTTATTTTCTTTATGCTGGACAACAATGCTGCACGTATACAGTACATGCATTTCCACCGGAGTGGCACCGGAGTGGCACCGGGCCAGATAATAACCCTTTAGCAGCCCGACGGCTCGGCAGGCTTCTGCTGACTCAGGGATTTTTGCACAATAGAAGCCCTAAATACTTTTTTCACACCGAGCAGGTATAAAAGTGACGGTTAGCACCAACAGGGATTCACAGCAGCTTTCCAATCAGTCCTGACAAAACCACCGTGAAAGTCATGACCATGGGCAAGGTAGGTACTGGGAAGGATCCGTGCAAAACCATTTAATAATGGAAAACATGGGTAGAGCTTTCAGAGAATCAACGTAGTGGACGGTCGCTGTTGAATGTTACTGTTGCTGATGAGGCCTTTGTTTTCAGATCATCTTCTACGAGGACAGGAACTTCCAGGGTCGTCACTATGAGACCACTAGTGACTGCCCTGAGCTGACCTCCTACCTGAGCAGGTGCCACTCCTGCAGGGTGGAGAGCGGCTGCTTCATGGTCTACGACCGCCCCAACTTCATGGGAAACCAGTTCTTCATGAGGAAGGGCGAGTACTCCGACTACATGAGCATGATGGGGATGTCAGACTGCATCAGGTCCTGCCGTACGATCCCTATGGTAAGATTTACTTCTCTGGACGTCGTTTGATTTATCCCTGAACGGTTGTCTGATCCTCTGGTTCTCTGGTTTCCAGCACCGTGGATCCTACAAGATGAAGATCTTCGAGAAGGAGAACTTCGGCGGTCAGAGTAACGAGATGCAGGACGACTGCGACAACATCCAGGACCGCTACCGCATGTCCGACTGCATGTCCTGCCAGGTGCAGGACGGCCACTGGCTGATGTACGAGCAGCCCAACTACAGAGGCAAGATGATGTACCTGAGGCCCGGAGAGTACAAGAGCTTCAGGGACATGGGCATGAGCGGCACCAAGTTCATGAGCATGAAGCGCATCCAGGATTCCTGCCACTAAATGTTTTCCTAAATTCCACTGAATAAAGTAAAACGCTCTATTTTCTAAATCTATTCGGACTCTTTGTTTCACTGGTTATTTCCTTTTACACCTCGGGAGAACTTGTCAGAGATGCATATAAGAACGTGATGATAAAACCAAATAAAGATTATAATTTGTAAAACTTGTTTCAAGAGTCTTGCTGTGTCTTTGCAATTTAATTCACTTCTGATTTATTTAGTCCTGTTTTGTTTGGAGAATTGAAAACAGATGGTTTACATATATTTTAGTCCTGGTGCAGAGTTCCTCATAAATAAAGTAGCAAAGATATTATATGTTATATGTTAGTTTTGGTTTCACATTGTAATTTAGGAACTAAAGAATTTTGTCTGACATACGTACGTCCTGTGGGCGGAGTCTACCTACGTGGGCGGAGTCTACCTATACTTGACTCTGATTGGTTTGTAGACATCGGCGTGAGGTCAGTTGGGGGGGGGGAGGTAGCAGTCTTTCTGTTTCAATGGATACAATTAATGAACCAGTTTATTTGGTTGCTACGGTAAATAATTATGGTATTACTCCTATCAGCACCTTCAGGCGCAGTACTTCAAAGTACCACAGTACTACAGTATTACAGTACTCCACAGTACTCCAGTACTCCACAGTACTACAATACTCCACAGTACTACAGTACTCACAGTACTCAGTACTCCACAGTACTCAACACAGTACTACAGTACTACAGTACTCCACAGTGCTCCACAGTACTCCACGGTGATACAGTACTACAGTACTCCACAGTACTCCACGGTGATACAGTACTACAGTACTACAGTACTCAACAGTACTACAGTACTCCACAGTACTCCACACTAGTTCAAATGCACCAAATGAACGTGCTCGTCGTTCAAACATTAGATTGTCGGAGGTGAAGACTGCAGCTGCTTCCTCTTCTTCTTCTTCTTCTCTATTGTTTAATTCTGTCTCTACTTCCTGTGATTGGTCCAAAAGTCCAAACTATCGAACAAAGTGTTTTCACTGCACCCCAACAGAAGCATGGTTCAGTTTGATCCAGACCCAGAACTCCTCTGCTGGTCTGAGGAGACTTTGGTCTGTTGGTCTGGACCAACTTTTCAGAAAATAGTTTGAAGGTCCAGTCCAAACAATGCAGGTGTGAGAAGTGCTGGAAGTTTAAGAAGTTAACTGGTTGGGAGTGTTCACACAGGTCCTGGTTGAACTCGCTGTCTGTGAAGCTGCATATCCCATAATAAACCCATTTCAATCTTAAACTACAACTAAGGTGGAATGAGGCATCATGCCAAGCACTTGGTCTTAGAAATAAACACTTGTCAACAAAAGAAGCAGCCGTGATAAACAACCCTTGTTAGTGTTTGCAGCCCGGAGGCAAACACACGATACTCAGGGGTTATTGCACAAATGCAAATATAAAGATTGTACATAAAAGCAAATACTAAGTGACCTAAGTCACTTGCACACTTCTCTTGTCTCTTGTCTCTTGTCTCTTTTCATCCAATCACAACCTGACGCACTCGCCTTGAACCAATCACCTGTAAGCAGACAAAGTTTAAATTGTTCTCTCTGTCCTGTCATTTAGCTCCGCCCATGAACCCCCGCAACTCTTCAAACCGTCCAATCAGAAGCCCTCATGAGACTTCCCGTCTCCGTGCTCCATCCTCATCATCACCTCCTCCTGTGTGGAGCCTCTGAGGAGAAGTTTCCTCTTCATACAACTGTTTCCATGTTTCCACTCAAAGCATCAAAGTCTTCTGAATAATAAATCCTCTTCATCCTAAGTCCCTGGTTCCCATGTGTTTCTCTATAAGTCTCCTCTGATTGGATTAGAATGTGAATGGAGTCGTGGCGTTTGATTGAAACTATTCTATTTCAAACAATCACTTTTTTATTTTTTTTATTTAGAATTCTAGAAAATTATTGGCAAACTAATTCTCTGAATGCAATGATGGGAAGATGCTCCATGCAACAGATTGATTGTATACAGCGACACTTGAAGCGCTTGACACAACTACTGACATTAACACGCACACACACACACACACACACACACCACACACACACACACACACACACACACACACACACACACACACACACACATGGTATGGATAGAACTGTGGGTAAAGGCTGAACAGTGCACGTGTAACATACATGTTTTTAATGTCCGAATCCACGAAACTACCACATGAATATCACATGTGTACTGAAAACAGCATATATCAGCATTAATCAAATGTATGTAAAGTCTCAAACATAAAACTGAGAAAAATAAAATAATCTATAGGAATAAATCTCCACAAATATTGAGAATATTTCACATTCATTTCCTGTTAAATGCCTGAAAACTGTCATCGCGATAATTGTCTGTTATTTGTCGACTGAGTCTTTTATCTGGTGAAATGTTAGTTTGTGGATTTGTGGAATAGATGAATAAAAAAAATGAAACTATAATTAAACTATTACAGCTTTTAAATAGTAGTCGTCTGCTTCAGTACATATTTGTATCGTGCAGCTTCCTGCAACAATCTCTATGCTCTAAATAAAATATGCATATAACAGCAAAAACGTGCCGCATCTCTTTTTTTGAAAGAAAGTTCTGTTTGGGGGTTATGACCCTGTTGGTATATGGGTAAACAACTCTATAGGCTTCTATAGTAGGTTGCTGGGTCAGGACTTTGAACAATAGAGGGGCCACGGGGTCTTTGTCTGTGTCCAGGTATAAATGAGACATGTTCAGACCAGCAGGGCATCAGTTCACCAACAGTTCTCTGAGAGCTCTGAGCAAACCACCGCAGTCAACATGGGCAAGGTAGGAAACTACAACAGGATTATCAAATCAAAATAGAAGAAATATTTGAATGCGTTAGTGTCATCGAGTCCCTTTAATTTTTTCTTTTCTTTCTACAGATCACTTTCTACGAGGAGAAGAACTTCCAGGGCCGCACCTACGAGTGCATGAGCGACTGCTCCGACATGTCCTCCTACCTGAACAAGTGCCAGTCCTGCAGGGTGGAGAGCGGCTGCTTCATGGTCTACGACCGCACCAGCTACATGGGAAACCAGTTCTTCATGAGGAGGGGCGAGTACGCCGACTACATGAGCATGATGGGAATGAGCGGTGGCATCAAGTCCTGCCGTATGATCCCCATGGTAGGTTTCAAACACAGCGATACAACCTTTTATATCCACGGAATGATAATGTGTTCTATCTAAATTAATGATTCTGTGACTTCAACAGCACCGTGGCCAGTTCAGGATGAAGATCTACGAGAGGGAGAACTTCGGCGGTCAGAGTAACGACCTGCAGGACGACTGCGACAACATCATGGAGCGTTACCGCATGTCCGACTGCATGTCCAGCAACGTGCAGGACGGCCACTGGCTGATGTACGAGCAGCCCAACTACAGAGGCAAGATGATGTACCTGAGGCCCGGAGAGTACAGGAGCTTCAGGGACATGGGCATGAGCGGCACCAGGTTCATGAGCATGAAGCGCATCCAGGACATGTGCTAGTTGTACATTCTGACTTCAATAAATGATATAACTTTCTAAACTCTGGCTTTGTGGTATTTAATATGACTATAATCTTCTAATTACACATGTTTGCAGTGAGAATTCTACTAAATCACTTAGTTCAGTTTCATTTCTGCATCGTCTCACCTGGAAAACTACAAGAAAATAAAAACTTCTAAAATACGAGACAATATCTCCCGATAACACAAACATATGTATATTGAGCTACATGTTGGCTTATATATAACAATTTAAATACACGGTACGTCAGGAAGGATAAAGACGTCAATGATAGACGTTGTGATGTTCGTTGGCCCACGACTTTGGTCCAGACTGAAAATATGTCACCAACTTTCACATTGCTCTGGTGATTCCTTGACTTCTCGTGACCTCATAAGACATAATAAACCTTCAAGATTCAAGAGTTTATTGTCATATGCAATGATTACATTAAGCAGTCGCTTGCAATGAAATTCTTGTGTCACAGGCTCTCTTGTAGCAATGCTCATAATATTAGTAAAGTAAGATACAACCTACAAACCTACGAGGGCATAAAAACCTTGCGCTCGTATGAATCCACTATCCGGTCAAGTTCCAGGAAATATGGTCACAATCCCACCTTGTGCTCCTGATTTGTGGTTTTTAAAAATGGCCCTGGATCACACAGATCAATACAATCAATTTGAAGAAA
The DNA here is from genome assembly GCA_006182925.3 of Reinhardtius hippoglossoides. Lineage (NCBI taxonomy): Eukaryota > Metazoa > Chordata > Actinopteri > Pleuronectiformes > Pleuronectidae > Reinhardtius > Reinhardtius hippoglossoides. The sequence continues at coordinate 2,014,620 of CM031682.1, read as the reverse complement.
TGTCCTATGGTCACCTGGTAGCGTTGGTGCCACGCACACACGGGGGTTTGAGTCCCCCGCCAGTGGCTGCAGGTTCATTTCTGACTTGGCACTTTGCTGCGAGTCTGTCTTTTCCCATTTCAGGTTTGAACTGTTCTGTCAATAAATGAAATGAAATGGGAAAATGCCCCAGAAATACCTAGAAATAAGATTCTCTACAGAACCTGCCGGGTTGGAAACTATCCAGTCTGAGGATTAGTGTTGTGTCTTCACATTGAATCACGATTCAAACCCTGGAAATCTGAATTTACTCCTGGAAATACTTCATAGCTTGTGATATTTATACATGTATCTGTCAAAATTAAGAGGAAACAAATGAAAATGTCCTCATGAAATCCAGTTTAACCCTCGGGATAGATTTATCAATATACGTTTCAAGCATAATAGTAAATAAATGAAAAAGACATAAACACAATACAAACAGTGGAATACAGAACATTTATATATTTGTGCAAATTGTCCCTTGAATGCAGATTCAATTCTTCCATGAATTACAGGTTGTTCGTATAAATTTGAAACATATCAAATAAACATTTGCTCCTTTATGACTGTGACCGTTATTTGCTGTCTTCTGATAATGGCATATCTCTGGGCTCTGAGGTACGGGAGCCCTGAAGTTCAAATCACAAAACATTATCACGGCAGGTATCGACTTTTAAAGTTGGAAGTTAATGTTGTGCTTTGTAATTTTTTGTGTTTGAAGAAAGTGGAAATCTTCAAGCCCTTTATGAAGCAGCAAAACCATCGTTGATTGGTTGATTCAGGTCATGTGGACACTGGATCTGTTTTTAATTTTGCTTGAGGGATTTAAATAAAAATTGTCATCATTGTCTACATGATACATTCTGTGTTTGTTTTATTTCTCTACTCTTTAAATGACTCCTTTTGTTGTTGAACATTTTATTAAAAAACTGAATATGAAGAACATGTTTCATTTGTGCACCTTCACACCGATATTGAGCCACTGACCCAAAATATTAAATTGAAATAACTTATAGAATAGAAGACATTCAGACAAAGTGCATGAGGTAGATCTAATTCATAACAATACATGATAAGAAATAATGTATTCACGTTTTATAAATAGTTTACTGCACATTACAATATGGTTGTAAGCAGATATTAGTATTAAAACATTTATCCATGAACTCCAAACCTTAACTTCTCCTGTGGACACAAACATATTGAGGCAAATATAGTAAAACACGGTTGTGATAATATTACATACGTCTTCGTTGAAGAAATTATAATTGTTGACTAATTTTATGGATTAATAACCACTTAAAATGTGCCTATAGCTGCAAACAACTACAGCAAAGTGTGTTATAGCATATTTATTAAGTGTATAACTGTCATTAAATGTTAAATGGAGGTAATTCAACTAAAATTCGATTTATTAATTGTGGACAAAATTTAAAAGGAGAGTCCCACACGACTTTACTCCAGCTCCTTTTATAAATGTTTGCCATCATCACTTATTTTCAATAAATAATCCTATTTATTTACGTTCTACTTATTTAATGAATTATCAACTATATCATCTATTTATTTATTTATATTTATTCATTTTATCTGCCTGTCTGGTTTTATTTCTTCCTCGTCAATCACTTGATAACCTTGAGAAGAAAAGTGCCGTTTGAATAAAGCCGATTATCACGATAACTGTATTTATGGACCAGAAACTTGTGTCACCTTTCTAATAAAAATCATTGGCTGTAAATACACTTTACACGTTTTATTTTTATGTGCATTTTATACCTTATTGACATGTCAGGCAATAGGACACTCGTGCCTTTAAATTGTTCACTTATGAATGAGTGAGCCGCACAGCCTGTTGTTGTGAAATGTGTAAAACAGGCGATTGTCTGTTCGCTCATTGTGTTTCCTTCCCTTTGGAAACATCCATTCCAAAGTGTTCTCGGGGTTCGAGTCACATGGAAACGTGACGACGCCCCTCAGTCCTCCATAGGCCTCCGTACCATGGTGCTGAGTCAGGGCTTCACACAATGGGAGCCACAGATTCTTTGGGTTTGGTCAGGTATAAAAGTAACAGCTAAAACAGGACAGACATCAGTGCAGCAGCTTCTCTCTTCTCTGACTAACTCCCACTACCACCATGACCATGGGCAAGGTAAGCAAACACACACCTCTCACACACTCTCTTCATCAAACTGACATTATTTATTAAGCTTAAAATTCCTACTCTTTACATTCTGTCCTTTTCTCCAGATCATCTTCTACGAGGACAAGAACTTCCAGGGTCGCTCCTATGAGTGCATGAGCGACTGCTCGGACATGACCTCCTACCTGAGCAGGTGCCACTCCTGCAGGGTGGAGAGCGGCTGCTTCATGGTCTACGACCGCCCCAACTACATGGGAAACCAGTACCTCATGAGGAGGGGCGAGTACGCCGACTCCATGAGCATGATGGGAATGAGGGACTGCATCAGGTCTTGCCGCATGATCCCCATGGTGAGCATGAAATTGTGCACAGGCTGCAGCGACTGCTAATATCACGTCATTCTGACGTTTCTCTGACGCAAAGTAAACTCGTGATTTTGCTCTCCAGCACAGAGGATCCTTCAGGATGAAGATCTACGAGAGGGAGAACTTCGGCGGTCAGATGTTTGAGCTGCAGGACGACTGCGACTCCATCATGGAGCGTTACCGCATGTCCGACTGCATGTCCAGCAACGTGCAGGACGGCCACTGGCTGATGTACGAGCAGCCCCACTACAGAGGCAAGATGATGTACCTGAGGCCCGGAGAGTACAGGAGCTTCAGGGACATGGGCATGAGCGGCACCAGGTTCATGAGCATGAAGCGCATCCAGGACATGTAAAAACCGTTGTATACAATGTGTCTGAATAAGCCGAAAGAATAAAAACTTTTTGGACCAAATATTTCTACCTGTTGCAGAAGTTCATGTTGATCTGCTGAGCAGCCGTTGAGTTTGAATGTGAGGAGACGAGTGTTTCATCACATCCCCTCAATCGTTAAAACATCTTTATACGTCACAAAAACTCTTCAACTCTACGGATGATGATACAGAACCAGTTCGTTCCCAGATTATCGGGGATGTGTTGGTTTTGAAAGTCTCACCACCAATATCAACTGATCTACAGATTAATAATCACATTTATATCATTTAAACACATAAGAAAACAAACACCGGTTTTAACAAAGTGTCTCATTGGAATAAAGTGTTGCTTGTTTCCCCCCAAAAATGAGTTAAGAGTTAAGAATTAAATGATAATAATGAGATATGACTGTTGATCATTTCTGTTTAAATGACAGTGTTACATTTACAAAATAAATGAGTTAATAATGACAATAAAACAATGTTGGATAAAACCCAGGAAACATAAACATCTCCACAGATTTGAATCCTTAAAATTAAAAAAAAACATTTTGTCTAGTAGAGTCAGATTCATGTGCAATATGCAATATCAATATAAAATACACATAATTATGCTTTTAAAGATCACATTGGTTTGGGTTTGAATCCACTTGTATATTGTATTACTTACTAATATTATGAGCATTGCTAATATTATGAGCATTGCTACAAGAGAGCCTGTGACACACGAATTTCATTGCAAGCGACTGCTAAATGTAATCATTGCATATGACAATAAACTCTTGAATCTTGAATCTGAATCACTATCTCAGTCACTAGCTGCTGTATCTATAAACACCAGTGACCATATTTTCATGAGCAGGAATATTCGTGATCTTCGTGAGAGTCGGATGATTTTCATGACCTCTTGACCTCCACTCCGCTGCCATTGTCAGTTGAAAGTTGCACCTCACTGACATTTCATCTGCATTGTATGAACCCAAAAGCCTTTGTTGTCGCCCGTGACCTCCGCTGACCTTTTCTCTGGCACCACCATCAGTCCACACAAAATATTAAAAACCTATTTGGCTGAGAGGATGAGCCCAAATGATGAACCTCTGCAGTGGCAGAGCTAGGGTTTTCATAAACCAGGGGCCACGAAGGGGCCACCGTCCCTGAACTACTCCTGATTCATTGAGGTTCACGTTGAGTTCGTTCCACGTTAACTGTTGGCCGCTACAGCTTTCAGCAAAGTCACAAATCATTGAACACATTATTAAAACAGTTCCTTGTTACAAACTGTCATATTTATTGTTAGTAAGTGACCACTTAAAGGTTCCGTGTGTAGAATTTAGTGACCTCTAGTGGTGAAGTGTCATGTTGCCGCTGAACACCCCCCCCCCCCCCCCCCCCTTCCAAACATGAACTAGAACCTATGGTAGCTTCAGTCGTCATAAAAACTAAAAAGTGTTTAGTTTGTCCAGTCTGGGCTACTGTAAAAAACATGGCTGCCTCCGCAGAGAGGAGCCGATCCTGATGTAAATATAAAGTATTTAAATATAAAGTATTTAACTATAAAAGGCCCATTCTATAGTAAAGAAAACAGCAATTTGTACAATTTAGATGAAACACACAAGTGAAATCATCACTAGGATTATTCTACATTCTGCCAAAAGATCCTTTCACCTGAATCTTACACACAGCTCCCCAAAAGTGAAACCAAAATATCTTGACCGCCCCCTGGTGGCAGGCTGCGGTATAAGTCATAAATCCTGCCTCCCCCACGTGGGACATGGATTAAATAGTCAGAGTACAAGTAAATAAAATGTTTCCAAAGTTGGTTTCTTTCATTTTAGGGATTTTTTTAATTCGTCCATCTTTATTTACAGTCTATGATTCTGTTAATTCACTTTGAGCAAGATCTATTTGGGCAAATCAAATATACACAATACATGAAACACAATCAATTGAATACGACAGAAAACATCTGACAGCAACATACAAACTGTATAACTCACTTGCTCTAAATCATGTATAACATAACATAATAAAAACACTGAATTGTAATACATAGAAATGAAGGCCCACACGGGTCATTCACTGAATTGTTTCAGGCTCCTGGCTCAGCCCATTCACATGTTACCAACACGTTTGTAAATTGCTTTCTGTTGTGTGTGAAAGGGCTTTTTACTGAAATCTGTGTTCTATAGGCTTCAAGAAAGAGTTGATGAGTAAGGGGTTCTCTGAGGGGGGCCACTAGTTCTGTCCATCCAGGTCAGGTATAAAAGGAAAGGGTTAAACCACGGTAGTCAGTCAGCAGCATAGCAGCAGCAGTGAACACATCCACAGCCAACATGAGCAACACCGGCATGAACATGAGGGGAAAGGTACTTCTGATCCGCTTTTTTAATAAGCTGAAAATTACTTGTTTTAGTTTCACCTATCTCCTGTTTTTTTCCCCATCTAACTTTTATGACTTACTTTTTTCCAGATCATCTTCTACGAGGAGAAGAACTTCCAGGGCCGCACCTACGAGTGCATGAGCGACTGCTCCGACATGACCTCCTACCTGAGCAGGTGCCACTCCTGCAGGGTGGAGAGCGGCTGCTTCATGGTCTACGACCGCCCCAACTACATGGGAAACCAGTACTTCATGAGGAGGGGCGAGTACGCCGACTACATGAGCATGATGGGGATGAGGGAGTGCATCAGGTCTTGTCGCATGATCCCCATGGTAACTACAGCGTCCACTGAATATTACTAACTAGTACTTCTACAGCTCTGACATTTTTCTGACGTGCAACTTTCTTTTCGGCTCTCCAGCACCGTGGCCAGTTCAGGATGAAGATCTACGAGAAGGAGAACTTCGGCGGTCAGAGTAACGAGATGATGGACGACTGCGAGAACATCCAGGACCGCTACCGCATGTCCGACTGCCAGTCCAGCAACGTGCAGGACGGCCACTGGCTGATGTACGAGCAGCCCAACTACAGAGGCAAGATGATGTACCTGAGGCCCGGAGAGTACAGGAGCTTCAGGGACATGGGCATGAGCGGCACCAGGTTCATGAGCATGAAGCGCATCAACGATTCCTGCAACTAAATGTTCACTCAATGTTCAATGTATGTAGCAAATGCCACTAAATAAAGAAATTGCTGCACTGAATGATTTCGTATGGATCTTACAATAAATGATGGGTCATTAAACTCAACATATTCATTGTGCTGGGTTTTTAATTCCATGACACGTTTGTCTTTACAATTTAAAGATCAACCCGACAGACAAAGGAACCATAGACCTTGACATCATATTTTGGGAATTTGCAAGATTCTGATTATCAGAGATGAAAGATTAAATGAAATGAAGGCTTTTAATTTGTCCAAGTAAAAAAAAGTTTTACGTGTCTGACACATTTTACTGCTTTAGTGTGAGGCATCTAAATTATTAGTTGTGTAAATTAATAGCACAAATCGTGAATGAATACACAGTTAGCTTTGACAACCATGCTACAATATATTGGTTCAAGCTAGTGACGTCTTGTTCCTGGTTTCAAAACGTGGATGAACATCTACAGCGTCTAGGCGTTGTGGTCGTCACCGTGCATGAACACTTAAAGGCTTGAGTCACTTTGGAAACGGACTTCAGACAAACAATAATAGAAAGGATATGATAAATATAAATACATATATAAACATAAACCAAAAGATAAAATGGCTTAACTTACCCTGTTGAGCTTCTTTGTTCTCGAGCCAATGGAAGCATGAAGCGAGCTGATGTTAGTTTGTGTCGATGCGTCATAGACAATAAACATTACTCTCATTGGGTCTAGCTGACGATTTGCACGATTAAAAAGCTGAAACTATAAAAAATTCTGTTTCAGAAACACAATGGGCAAAGATGAACTACAGGACAAAACACTGAAGCAAAAGGGAGCCACTTACGAAGCTGGCTGTTGTCGGTGGAACGTGACGTCGATAAACGACGGGTCTTGAAGACGGATGACAAGCACACGCTTCCTGCTTCTAACTCTCATGTGACTGAACCGACCAATACGAAGCCAGAAAGGCCCCAGAGGCAGATTCAACACATCATTACAGCTGTTGTCCCGATGTAAACATGTAAACATGTAAATGTGTAAATAATATATGTGTAAACATGTAAAGGTATAAATAATATATGTGTAAACATGTAAAGGTATAAAGAATATATGTGTAAACATACATATGTAAATAACTTCACTGTAAAGTTTCATTAACTCATGTTTGTTGTCAATGCAACATTTTATCCAATAAACATTTCTCTCCTTACGTCTTTCTGCGTTTGTAAGATGATGAAGCGAAAAAACTACGGAAATTCAGTTTCACGCTCCTTGAACATCGAGCACATATTTGAACTAAGAGAGAAATTAGCGTATTAATGAGCTGTTTACCGACCGCGATGCGTTTGCTGTGCATCTGACGGAAGCTAATATGAGCCACTCGTGAACTGAGCTAGTGGGAGTTGTCGAAGCGACTCATCAAGATTTGAAAGAATAAACATTACTCTGATTTATTCTTGTCCAGCTGATAATTTGTGCGATAAAAAAGGCTAAAACTATGATAATGAATTTTCAGGAACAGCGAGCACAAGCTAAAGATGAGGTAATTTAGCTGTTTTGTTCCCGACAGCAATGATGCGTCCGCTGTGTCTCTGATGGAAGCTAACGGGAGCCGCTGGGAAGGGAGCTCGTGTTTGTTGTCAACATTTTAGAGAATAAAAGTTACTCTCATTTCACCTCGTTGTCTAGCTGATAACTTTCTAAGATTAAAAGGCTAAAACTACGATAATTCCTTTTCAGGAACAGCGAGCTGAAGATGAACTAAAGGACAAAACCTTGTTGAGCTCAACACAGATTTTTGCCGTAACCGTCCCTGAACTGCGTCTGACGCACGTGCCGCACTCGGACACAATAAACTCAGAATTGAAAAAAGGCTTTGTGTCATATCATCAATAGAGAGAGAGTTTCTAAAGTCTTCGAGGGCCTGGTCACGTGAGGATCCAACACACAGCAACACAGGCCTGTACAGTTCTCTGGTGCAGGCTGCTGGGTCAGGGCTTTTAACAAAGGGGGCCCACGGACCCCGGTGGTTTGCGTCCTGTATAAAAGCAAGGGTTAAACCAAAGAGGACAGCAGTGCAGCAGTATCCGAAGCAACAGCAGCAGCTCACCTACAAGTATGACCACCACTGACATGAGCATGGGCAAGGTAAGCTTCTGGGTTATTGGGAAAAAAAGAACAACAGTTCATGCAGGATTATCAAACTCAACTCTAAATCCGAAAAAATTCATGTTTCTACAGATCATCTTCTACGAGGAGCGGAACTTCCAGGGCCGCACCTACGAGTGCATGAGCGACTGCTCCGACATGTCCTCCTACCTGAACAAGTGCCAGTCCTGCAGGGTGGAGAGCGGCTGCTTCATGGTCTACGACCGCACCAGCTTCATGGGAAACCAGTTCTTCATGAGGAGGGGCGAGTACGCCGACTACATGAGCATGATGGGAATGAGCGGTGGCATCAAGTCTTGCCGTATGATCCCCATGGTAGGTTTCAAACACAGCGATACAACCTTTTTATATCCACGGAATGATAATGTGTTCTATCTAAATTAATGATTCTGTGACCTCAACAGCACCGTGGCCAGTTCAGGATGAAGATCTACGAGAGGGAGAACTTCGGCGGTCAGAGTAACGACCTGCAGGACGACTGCGACAACATCATGGAGCGTTACCGCATGTCCGACTGCATGTCCAGCAACGTGCAGGACGGCCACTGGCTGATGTACGAGCAGCCCAACTACAGAGGCAAGATGATGTACCTGAGGCCCGGAGAGTACAGGAGCTTCAGGGACATGGGCATGAGCGGCACCAGGTTCATGAGCATGAAGCGTGTCACCGACATGTGCTAGACTTCTTCATCTTGAAATAAAAAAACTGAACGATAAACAAAGTGTTTCTGTTATTTTTCTGTGGTTTGATTTTACACATTGAATCAATGCACTGAGGATTATGAACGGTGATCCTGAGCTGTCAAAACAAGCATGTTCCCAACATATGAAAACAAATACTCCACCTGAAACAAACACTGGAAAAGCATCATCATCTCAAACTGCTTAAAAGGTCATAAAACATAACAACAACTTCATTTGCATCTTCCAATCAAATTCATTTACTCAAAATCCAATGAATTCATTTCTTTACACAAATTACAATTAAGACCAATGTAATTCAGTGTAAATCAAGCACATTGAGATATAATGTCAATAATAATTATTATTATTCCTGTGCAACATGAATAATATAATGAATAATAATCATATATATCACATATAGTAATATAATTATGATCATGAAGCTGTTTTAGTAAATGCTCACGAGCACATGGCCCCTCATAGATGTTGAATGCACTAAATGTCACTTTGAATAAAAGCACATGTACAACTGGAATAGACCTTTCCTGCCATATAGTTTTCAATTTATGAATAAAACCAAATATATATATATATATATATATATATATAAACTGTATATAAACTGTGTGAGATAGTTTATATGCCATCATCTCATATTAATCATGTTTATGAAGTCGCTGCCAAACCTGCAATGTTTTGATTCAAGTGATGTTCAATACTTTTCAATATGAACGTTTTCATTTTCATGTCATTTGATCAGATACAAGTTTCGTTTGTTTAAAACCAATTTGCCCAAACAGACCTGGACAAGAAGGCGTCATGAAATGAGACATAAACATACTGTATGTCAAATGACATTAAAATATATAGTTCACGTCTTCTCAATATGTTTTTCTGTAGCATTGACCTCCCTGAAAATAACTATAATCTATAATACACTCAAGTATATTTCACAATGTAAATAACAATGATGTAAAAACCTCATTGGTTTACTTTGTTCAGTGTAAGAAACTTTAACCACATTGTCAAATATTGTAATTGTGCAAATAAATGATCTGACTAGAGAGATGTTGTGTGTCTGAATATTTAAAAAGCATGTACTTTTTGAATTTAAGATTAATACATGTATTTGTTGTAACCTTCGCAGAATTTGTGAACACTTCTGTATAAAGAAAACATACGCTCACTGTGGAAGTTTGCAATCGCTCCAGCAATAAAAAAAATGTGAAAACTAACGATGTACACGTGTACTTTTGTCTTTTTTTCCCTCTGGCATATGTTTCAAACACGTTTTCGGATATATATTTCAGACTCTATTTGAGACAGAATCTAGATATTATTGCAAATGAAAAAAAAATGAAAACGACGGACGCAGTTCAATCTAGAACGAGGGAGCGTGTGAGAGGAGGCATAATGAGCTTCTCCCATCAGCATTCACAAACACAGGGAGCTTCCCCGCACGCTGCTGACTCAGGGCTTCCACACAATCCTTCCATCAATTGTCCGGGTGAAGCGTTGAGTATAAAACAGGCTTAAATCCTGCATAGGATTGCCATAGCATCAGTCGGAACACCAGCCATCATGCACGGAAAGGTGAGCTCCTCATCGATACCTAATGTTACTGGTTATTTTTTACGATCTTTAAACACGTTCAGGTTATGTTCTTGGAATCAGAATCAACGCCGGTCTTCCTGTACGTTCAGATCAGCACCTGTAGATGGATTTACAACACTTTTAAATGCATGAGATAAAGAATTGAACGATAGGTTTGGTCGGCAGGATCCAGAGAACCTAGGGAATTACACAGTCTCTCTGCAGTATTTAGTATTTTTCGGTTTTCAGTTTAGATGAATAAACTAAACACACAAAGGTCCTGTTTTCCAGATCATCTTCTACGAGGACAAGAACTTCCAGGGTCGCTCCTATGAGACCAGCAGCGACTGTGCCGACATGTCCTCCCACCTGAGCAGGTGCCACTCCTGCAGGGTGGAGAGCGGCTGCTTCATGGTCTACGACCGCACCAACTACATGGGTCAGCAGTACTTCCTGAGGAGGGGCGAGTACTCCGACTACCAGCGCATGATGGGTTTCGGCGATTGCGTCAGGTCCTGTCGTATGATCCCGATGGTGCGACGCTGAAAGAAACACAAAGAACTACACGTCCACAGGTTCCGATCAAACCCACTAACCACCTGTACGTTGTTTTGTTTTGCAACAGCACAAAGGCTCCTACAGAATCAGGCTCTACGAGATGGAGAACTTCGGGGCCAGAAGAACGAGATGCAGGAAGACTGCGACAACATCCAGGATCGTTACCGCATGTCCGACTGCCAGTCCTGCAACGTGATGGACGGCCACTGGCTGATGTACGAGCAGCCGCGCTACAAGGGCAGGATGATGTACCTGAGGCCCGGAGAGTACAAGAGCTTCCGGGACATGGGATACGATGGAATGAAATTCAGCTCCATCAGACGCATCAATGACTCCTGTTAACTTCAAAAAATTCATCTTTTTTTTTTAAACAAATAAAATGGGTTTTTTTCCCAAATTCAACATGCATACACAATATCGAATGCTGGTCTTCTATTCATTTGATTTTATTGTTTGTTTATTGTATCATTAGAAACGCACCTGCTGACCGATGGCTGGCAGCACCCAAGTTGAGCTCGTAAATTCTCATAGTGTCCTTTTCATTATCATTATTTATAAAGTACGCAGGTATTTGAAGAGACATAAGGACAAACATGTCTTTATTCATCTTTCTAAGAAGGAAAGTGAATGTAAATGATCAAATAGGTCTTTTATAATTTAGCCTAGTGAAGGTTATTGCAAACATTTGAATAGTAGTACCAGGATAAAGAAAATAATAAGCAAGTTGAAGAGTGGAGCTGAACTGTGGATCAGTTAAAAAAGACTTTAAGTCGTTAAAAACCAGAGTTTATCTCCGATATTCAGCAGGAAACTTTTAAAATATGAAGAATTCTGAACAGAGTTTGGTGGATTTGTTCAGGAAGCAGAGGATCATGGGTAATATCCAGCGTTCGGGTTGTGTTTCAGTTCCGTGGGACGACTCAGTCAGAGCTCAACACGTTGATCGACTTTGTTTTTCATCTACACATAAACCACTTCATCGCTCAGACCAACAGAATCAGTCCCCACATGTGGCTGCAGGGGGCGCTGCTGCTCAGTAAAAGCTACACAGTGTTTCTTTAACATCTGAATATCACGTTTTTTACCCCGTATTTAATATGAAACAACACAAACCCACACAACCACGGACGGTGTCAAAGGCAAAGTTTGATTTGTTGGAAACCAAAGAAACAATCCTGTCGACTTGCAGAGTTCAGAGCTCCGTTGGATCAGCTCCACGATGAATCTCGTGTTAGCATCACGAAGAGCTGGTGGATCACATCGTTACTGTTCTAATATAGCTATACGTAAAATTGTGGTTGTGATACATCGACTCGTAGGCCTGTGCGATCCACTTTAATTCTCGTACAGTTATCGTACAGTTCTTGTACAGTTATCGTTCAGAAGCAAAACAGTTATCAAACAGTTATCATACAGTTATCTTACAATTATCATACAGTTCTTGTACAGTTATCGTACAGTTATCGTACAGTTCTTGTACAGTTATCGTATAGGTATCATAGAGTTATCATACAGGTATCATAGAGTTATCATACAGTTATCATACAGTTATCGTACAGTTATCATACAGTTATCTTACAGTTATCATACAGTTCTTGTACAGTTATCGTACAGTTATCATACAGTTCTTGTACAGTTATCGTACAGTTATCATACAGTTATCGTACAGTTCTTGTACAGTTATCGTATAGGTATCATAGAGTTATCATACAGGTATCATAGAGTTATCGTACAGTTATCGTATAAGTATCATACAGTTATCATACAGTTATCGTACAGTTATCATACAGGTATCATACGTTATTGTACAGGTATCATAGAGTTATCGTACAGTTATCGTACAGTTATCATAGAGTTATCATACAGTTATCATAGAGTTATCATACAGGTATCATAGAGTTATCGTACAGTTATCATAGAGTTATCATACAGGTATCATATAGTTATCATACGTTATCGTACAGTTATCATAGAGTTATCGTACAGTTATCATATAAGTATCATAGAGTTATCGTACAGTTACCTTACAGTTATCATACAGTTATCGTACAGGTATCATAGAGTTATCGTACAGTTATCCTATAAGTATCATACAGTTATCGTCTGTGTGTTTACGGAGCCGATTCAGGCGTTAAGTTACATTCGTGACATTTCAAGGTCAAGAAATTCCGTGTTTTATGGAAAAATGCATCTCAATGTATAAATTTGACTGATGATTTTTATGTGTTTAATAAAAGATGCTGTATCTGACTGTTGTGTCGTCGCTCAATTATTAACTGGTTTTTACAGTGAAATCGAACGTGTTATGAAAAATACAATTTAATGTAGATACTTACAAAATGAGTTGAATTGTTTAGGATCATATGACTTGTGGTTGTGAGTAAATATAAACAGTAAAAACGTTTTCAGCTAAAATCAAAACCAAATAAAGAAATACTGTGTCACAGATTTGAAAGAAAGAATAAAGCAATAACACATTTATTTACAACCATAAAGTTGTGAGTTTAAATAGTTTGTAAAATTGATAACCTCTCACATGATCATGTCTATAAAGCTCTTTCCACTCTATAGATGGTCTGAGTTTATTATTATTCAGCTCTTTAAATGCAGCTTACACAACTTCAGCTATTTATATCAATAATATTCATCAATTGAAGATTGAGAATAAAACAAAGTCGAGAATCATAGTTTTGTCAAATCCATGAAATTCAGAAATAGACTGAGATACAAAAGATTTGTAAAAATAAATGAAGGAAGATTTTTTTTATGTGGAACAAATTAAATACAGAAGATTTGGAAAAAGACAGCGACATATTATTTGTTTATAATTGTAATTATTAAAAGTCTATTAGAAAGTTTTATTTCCCTGAGTTTTTACGTTTATGTGTGAATTTATTTGTTTACTGCTTTTTGTATTGTTCCCACTGTTCACGTTTATCAATCTAATCGCTCATATGCAGGAAAGTCTCTGATTTACATTAAAGGAATGTTCATGGTTTATTGTTTTTACAGATGAAAAACATTCGATCAGAGGCAACAACGCAGCCGTTGAAATAAAGGTGGAAACACGCTCTGTTGTCCGGCAGCTGACGGACAATGCGCCGCGGGGCCTCTTCTCACAACCTGCAACCAACGCAAATCAGCGTGTGTCGAAGGTCACTTTGAACTGGGGGGGGGGGGGGGGGGGGGCGGCTCCGCTGCATGCTGCTCTGTCAGGAGTTTGGACAATGGAGTCGTGTATTCTCTCGGCTGCGGGGTCAGTTATAAAAGCGGCAGGGGGACGTGGAGAAGACTGTGCAGTCCTTCAGAGCCCAAAACATCACAAACCGCAACCATGACCATGGGAAAGGTGTGAACAGCTCCTCACCTCTGAAATTTGACATTTATCTGTGATATTTGTACTTTTTTAAATCTGCGGTTCACTGCGCTGGGTCTAATGGTTTCTTGTTTTGTTTTTCTTCCACTTCAGATCATCTTCTACGAGGACAGGAACTTCCAGGGTCGTTCCTATGAGACCACTAGCGACTGCTCGGACATGTCCTCCTTCCTGAACAAGTGCCAGTCCTGCCGGGTGGAGAGCGGCTGCTTCATGGTCTACGACCGCACCAACTACATGGGAAACCAGTTCTTCGTGAGGAGGGGCGAGTACTCCGACTACCAGCGCATGGGCATGAGCGACTGCATCAGGTCCTGCCGCATGATCCCCATGGTACTGGCACTCAGTCAAATTTGAAATCACCTGACCGGAGGAAGCTCGTATTTGAAGTAGGATTTCTGTGATTTCTAATATGCACTCGTTTCCGTCTGCAGCACCGCGGCCAGTTCAGGATGAAGATCTACGAGAAGGAGAACTTCGGCGGTCAGAGTAACGAGATGCAGGACGACTGCGACAACATCCAGGACCGCTACCGCATGTCCGACTGCAGTCCAGCAACGTGCAGGACGGCCACTGGCTGATGTACGAGCAGCCCAACTACAGAGGCAAGATGATGTACCTGAGGCCCGGAGAGTACAGAGCTTCAGGGACATGGGCATGAGCGGCACCAGGTTCATGAGCATGAAGCGCATCCAGGATTCCTGTTATTGAAGCACCAGTGTATAAAAGCAAGGTTCTAAATAAAAAATTTAAAAAGAAGAATTCTCTTTTACATGAATCTGTTTCTTAACAACAACAGTTTACAACCATGAACTCACTGGAAACACGAGAGGGAGAATCTAACAGAAACTTAACATCCGAACATGAAGCTCAAACATCAGATGGCAGCAACATCCCATAAACCTGACCCGTCTTTTCAACGATTACCCAAACAGTATGTTGACTTAGTTATTTAAGTAAGAGGCTTAAACATGTTTATGAATTAATAAGATTACTGCAATAGCTGCATTAGCTGCATCATATTAATTCATGTAATAACATTAATTATACGCCTGTTGAAGAATCATATATTAGTTTAAAAATAAAGTAGTTTGACAAATTTATTACACACAGGCAGAGAGAAATCACTGAATCAGCCAATTAAACAGAAATAATATTTAAGATTTCAAAGATATATATATAAACTAAGTATAGTTGCAGTTATTCACGTGGACATATTTATACATGTAAATGCTGTGTACTCTAAACAGTATATAAATGTGTTATATATAGAGAGAGATTTAGTTCGATTTAGTATTTATCACATTATTATTATATAATAATAATAATCTTTGTTGCTGATTCAACTAATGTTCAACAGTAAATATTTCACAAATAATTACTCAATCATTTAGTAGTTATAGACTTTAGTTATAGCGTTGAATCACAGCTAATCATATTAATAAACTCTGCAGCTGAATCAATCTAATAGCTTAAAGCGCGTGTCTCTCTTTTTGTAAATTAAAAAACATATGAAGTATTATTTCAAAGCTTCTCAAAAAGACATGAACCTGAAAGAGCCGTTGACCAGAAACACTTTGTGAGTCACAATGAGAAACATAAGCATTTTATCTTTTGTCCTTCTGTCAATAGAACAATGAACCTTCAGGCGGAGGCACAAGAATCTTCTGCACCGTTTTATAAATGTTTTAATATAATTATTAATATCTTTACTGAGGTTAAACACCATCATCGCTCCCGACAATCAAACATCCTGGAGCCAAGTGGGATTCAGAACGAGGAATATTCAGAATTGAATTCAATAACTGCAAGGCTAAGAGCCTTGTACATGCTCGTGTACATTTCTGCACAGAAAGAGAAACACACCTTTGTTTTGAAATCATGAACAACTTGTGTTTTTACAAACATCCCAACGTGAACCTTTTCAATACGTCGGTCGGAGGAACGAAAGAGGGAGGGTTTGTGTACACGATCAAAGTTCTGATTTAACGCAGATATACCACAAACGTCACGTTTACACAACTGCATGTAAACTGAAAAAAAATACTACAAATAGAAAACTATGACGCAACTATACTGCAACAGACACATGACATTACAACTCCAACAAATCTAATATTAAGAACTTTTTAAAAACAAACCATCTTCTTCGTGGAGGAACTATGAGAACTGGAAACTGGACAATTTAATATGTCAATTCAATATTGTATCTATATTGTATATTAGATTTCATATTGTTGATGATATGTTTCGTGTATATCACGCAGTCGTGTATATCTATACAATATATTGTACAATTTAATGTTTTAAATTTGATTTTATGTTTTTCCTCAGTGTTGATAGTGAACTCCACCAAGAAGGGTATGTTTAAAACAGTGTTTGTTTGTTTTCTTTGTTTGTTTGTTTGTGTGTTTGTTTGTTTGTGTGTTTGTTTGTTTGTTTGTTTGTTTGTGTGTTTGTTTGTTTGTTTGTTTGTTTGTTTGTTATTTAGCAGTAAAAGCTCCTGGACAAATTACTACTAAACATTTTAGAAGGAAAGAGCTCGTTACGTTTTATTGAGGATCCAGATGAGAGGCTGGATTTAGGAATTTATTTTTTACACTTTTATTAAAAAAATTGCTAAATTAGCGTGTTTTTATGTTTTTTTACTAATAATCTGGAGTTTAATTCATGGATCTTGATCATTTTTTTTAATCAGGCATATTTAGGCAGCTGATTTCTATGAGTGTGTGCAAGTTGCTGCAGCTTGATTGGATTTAAGGGATTATTTGGCTAATCCTAGTTATTACGATGTTTCTAAGAATTCAGGACAAACCACTTTATGAATTACAGATCGTTTTTTATTTACTGACGTCAAATACAGAAGTCTAGCACATGTCGGTGATGCGCTTCATGCTCATGAACCTGGTGCCGCTCATGCCCATGTTCATGAAGCTCCTGTACTCTCCGGGCCTCAGGTACATCATCTTGCCTCTGTAGTTGGGCTGCTCGTACATCAGCCAGTGGCCGTCCTGCACGTTGCTGGACTGGCAGTCGGACATGCGGTAGCGCTCCTGGATGTTGTCGCAGTCGTCCTGCATCTCGTTACTCTGACCGCCGAAGTTCTCCCTCTCGTAGATCTTCATCCTGAACTGGCCACGGTGCTGTGGGACAATACAGGGGAAATGTGAGTGTGGTCGTGGCGCAGCCGAAAACAAACAAAGTTTAGAATCGTGAAGAAAACCAGAGGAATGTCGGTGAGGTCTCTTACAAATGGAATCATTCTGCAGGATCTGATGGAGTCCATCATCCCTGTGCTCATCATGCGCTGCATGTCGGTGTACTCCCCTCTCCTCATGAAGAACTGCTGGCCCATGAAGTTGGGACGCTCGTAGACCATGAAGCAGCCGGTCTCCACCCTGCAGGACTGGCACCTGCTCAGGAAGGAGGTCATGTCAGGGCAGTCGCTCATGCACTCGTAGGAACGACCCTGGAAGCTCCTCTCCTCGTAAAAAGTGATCTGAAACAAGGGGGAAAGGATCGTGATCAGTTTGATTTCGCTGGATGAAAACGGAGAAATATGAGAAACGATCAGCAAACATCTCATTACCTTGCCCATGATGGTGGTTTAGGTTGTTCCTGGTGGATGGCTCAGCTTGCTCTGCTAACTCCATGAATCCAGGGCCTTTTTATACAAAGTCCCCGGCCCCACAACGTGTTGTTATTCAAATTCAGAAAGCTGCTGAATTAGCAGTACGACTTCTGCTGAACGGGGGCCTATGAACGTGCGTCAATTGTTCTGCATCCATACATTTCTGGCAGCGGCCATGTGCATTGTCTATTATAAGCAAAAGCTTTATGTGTGGTCCATTCTCAGTCAGAAGGTTCTGCACGTATGGTCCGATCCTCCTGCTGGAGCGGGCGTGACACCGGGTTCCACGTCTCTGACAAACCATGAGACACCCAGAACCTGCACAGATATCCACTTAGTACCGAGAAATAAATATACTGACTTTGTATTTTTCCACTTTCACAAGTTTCCCTCCGTCCGTGAGAAAACAAACTTTAAATCCTGCAGATTAAAAGATTTGATAGTGAACAGATCAACATTTGTTTAGAGAATCTGTATTCAGATCAGCTGAAGATATCAAAACTGCATCGATGATGTTAAAGAACTGAATATTTGTCTGTGGTAACTGGACAATATATATATATATTTAAATGCTAATGTGTCCAATGTGCTGTTTAAATGATTCATAATATGTCGATTTTATTGTTAATTGTGTGAAAGTAATAAAAATCCCAAAATAGAAACCAACCTTTTAAGTATGGATGATGCACAAAGAGGAATTTATAGATATGTAATAGTTTTGTTTGCAATGAGTTCATTTAGTAAATCAGGTGTCTCTCTTAATCCCAAATGCTTTGGCATCACATGGAAATTCTATATATTTATAATATATATATGTGTGTATTTATTTATGATGTCGATTTAGTGTGAAAACAAGTTGCAATAAGAGCCTGTGACAGTAAATATGTATTAACATGAACATAAGAGCTGTTTCATAAGTTCATAACCATAACCAGAGTTTGTCAGATCTATACACTGAACTCGACTTTATTATAACTGATGCATGTGACTGCAGAGATTTAAGGAAAATATCGAATGTGAAAACAAACATCCATCAAATATCGTTCTGATAGATTTTATGTGAACTCAAATGAAAATTGTGAGCTTTGTACACGAGTTGATGAAGATTTACACTAAGTACTTGTTTAAAATCTTTTGTTGGTTTGTTCTTTCATCGGCTTTAAATAAATCCATCAGGAAAATGAATATAAACATAATAAATATTATAAATAAAATTATGACTTGTGTGTCTGGAGAGGAAGTTACACAAAGGAAATGGTAGAAATATCAAATTCACTGGTCAATATGTGAGAAATCAGGCTTGAAAAAGGTCAATGTATTTAATATAAAACCACTGAAGGCTACTGATGGTCCATAAAAACATGTTTTATTATGCATAATTAATTTGAATAAGTGACCCATTGAGAAATCACGTATAAAAAAAGCTGTGGCTCAAAACATCAGCATCTCTTCTCAACTGAAGCTGAATATGTGCATGAAACATATCAATTCAATATATCTGAATCAATTTCACTTTATTAATAGATTTTTCCTTTTTTAAATTTTTTTTATGGAAACTTGTTTACTCCACTTTCACTCGTGGCTCATGAAGAATGAATGAAACAACAGACTAATGCAAACATTTAATAATGAAGGGATGATGAGGATATTTAACTGTAAATGAATATTCATCATCATAATCATCATAATAATCATATTGAAAAGAAAACTTAAACCTGCAGTGACTGGAAATCAAGAAGAAAAAGAACCGGGAACTGGTTTAATCTGAATGTTTATTCTGTCACATCTGATTCAACATTAGATCTGTTCCAATTCTGTGATGGAAATAAATAATAAATAATAAATAAAAATAATAAATAAAAATACATCTCATCCTCTTGTTTAAGTAGTTGTGAGTAAACATGGATCCAGGTTCCGCACCAAATCTGACAGAGTTTAAATAACGAATTCAAATATATTGTTGTAATTGTGATTGAATATCAATAGAACATTTTAACATTAATGTTAACAGAAAATTAATATGGGACTTTTTGTGCCAATACTTAAAAAAAAACATGAACATACTTTAATAGCAAGTTAAAAGTATTTCAATTAAAAAAATCAGGAATTCAAAAAACAATTATTGTATTTCTTTAATAAGCAATAAACTATGGGACCACACTGATTTATCCAGAGGAAATATGGAGCTAATGATTTAAGGATTTATAGTAGTTTATAGTATGTAAGTGTGTAATAAAGAAACTATGATTATATATATAATGATTCATGATTTATACTCTAAGAGTACAGAGGTACAAGTACTACAGAGGAAATGATTTGATCGTTGTTGGGTATTTGTTTTTATTTATAACCATTTTTTAAAGTGCATTTTTATCGTTCACATTCATTACAGAGTTATTAATACAACACGTTCCACAAAGTGCGAGCAGCTCGTTCATCAAGGCTAATTCCACTCAACTCCAGGCCCCGCAACCAAACCCCCATCGGGCCTTTCAGCGCCAGCGTGAGAGAAACCAATAAAAACACTTTCACAAGGAGGCTTAAAAATTCCCAACATCTTTTTAATAAACAAAGTGTTTCATATTTACAGCAAGGTTTTTTTCGCTTGATGGCTAAAATTCGGTGACCCTCCTGAAGGAGCCGACGATGGCGCAGGTGGCGCACCAGTCGCGGTACCTCCTGTGCTCCCCTTGTCGGAGGAAGTACTGCCGGCCTCGGTAGTTGGGGTACTCGTAGAAGATCCAGTAGCCGTTCATGACATTACAGGAGTAGACGTGGCGGTGGTGGAAACGGTCAGACACACAGGGACAGTCGTCCATGAACTCCATCATGTGGCCGCTGAAGTCCGGCTTCTCGTAGATACGCAATCTGTAGGAGCCTCGATACTGCGGCGCCGCGGGGAAGAGAGATCGTGCGGGTCAACAGACTTACTTGGAATGATTTCAAACTTTAAAAAACGTGTTAAACGGACTCACCACTGGAATCATCCTGCACGAGCGGATGCAGCTGCTGAAGCCCATCCACCTCTGGTAGTCGGGATACTCGCCCCTCCTCATGAAGTACTGGTGGCCCATGAAGTTGGGTCGCTCGTAGATCATGAAGCAGCCGCTCTCCACCCTGATGGAGTTGCATCGGCTGAAGTACGAGTGAAGGTCCGTGCAGTCGTTGCTGCACTCATGGCTCCGACCCTGGAGGTTCTTGTCCTCGTAAAAGATGATCTGCGAGCGGAGGAAGTTACAGTCGTCACGCAATGTGCTGACGACCCGAGGACGTGTGTTCCACGGTGAAATGAAACGACATTTAATCTGAGCAGAGAGGAAAAACAGGACTCACCTTGCCCATGGTCTCCGTTGGAGAGATTCCCCATGTTTTCAGGGCTTTTTATACCACCTCTCCACAAACAAGTATTGTTATTCAAATTCTCCGGTACATGTTTACCTTTTTGTTGCAGCACAACATTGGGCGAGAAATATGGATTTGTATTTGAAAAAAAAAGGGGGATAAATAATTAAGCGGTTTAGTGTTTTGACGTGCATGGACAAAGGAAAAGACTAGTATGGTATCCACACATCCAGTGAACAATGGCTGCAGAACAATATGGAAAAGCCCTCTGGCATTAAATATGTTGCGTAACCGCACAGGAAGCCACTCAGTGGCGCCGCCGCTCCACCTGAGCCGCCCCACTGCGAATAAATAAGTGTGTTCTGTGCTGTTCCTCTGCGCGCCGCTCTCCGGACGGGAAGCTGTTATTATCCGCTGCACTGTCTTGTGATGAACTCTGTGTTATCCGCGTGTTTATCAGATGCTCGTGGCAACTTTTATGTAATTTTAACGAGCTTTAATTCTCAGGCGAGCTGCAGGACGCCTCTGTTCACGGGTCAAGGGACGGTTCTGACGAGCCGCCATGTTTCACTCCTTCAAGGATCGTCCCCCTGTTAAAACACTTCATCAATCTGCTGTCCCAATATTGTTTCCAGATATACTATATGATAAACTATTGTAATTAAACATTAGAACTTAAATCTTATTCTGTATTTATTTTATATTTTATTTTTGTTTTATTCCACTAGAATCCACCACTGGTTCTGTCTCGTCTCTTTAACGATATTCAATTGCTCATATATACCTACATTGAAAACAAATTATATTGTGTCATATTATAAATACACATATATATATATATATAATAATATAGATAGATATATAGATAGATATGTATATACAATGTAAATCTCAACTGGATGATCTCTGTGCTAGTTTATGTAGCATGAGCAACGATTATGTTACAAGTATTAGTTTTACTTTAAATTACTTAATTTATTAGTACTATAAGTTATAAAAAGTCTTAAAATGTAAATGCATATTAATGTTTAAATGGTATTGAGGTTGTCGTAATGTTTTTTAATCAATATTTAATTTTATTTAATGACATAAAATAACTGACATTTGTCATTTAGCATTTTAAAAGAAGCTGACGAGAATCTGCAAACAGATAAAACTTTAATTTACTTTATTTATTTTTTAACATTTTATGATTCAAATGTGTGTTTTTTTTAATATAAGGACAACCTTTAACTGGATGTGTATGATTCTAATATTTGATAGTTTTATTTTGACATATTTAAGATATGATCATAATTCTTTTTATCTCACACTCTCATACTGTTTATTGTATTATTACTTACTTCACCTTTGTCCTTCCTCAACAGATCATAATCATCTTCCATCATTCACATATTAATGTCTTCATGTCACTTTCCTCTCTCACACTTTCTCTGTTGTGTTTTGTGTTCAACACTAATTGTGCTGATGAATTCTGCCGCCACAGAAACAGGCTGGATCCCATCAGGGGAGCAAACTGGGAGAGCTCACTGTTTTCTTTATGAATATGTGGAGGAGATTAAACTATGGCAGATGCATGTAACGGTGATATTGTCTGTGTTGTGACTGACGAGGAGGGATGTGCACCAACAGCTTTCAGGAGGATCAGATAGATTATAGTTCTGGTCACTGTGAATTCTTGTGATCTGAGGTTCGGACGAGAGTCGACAGACCAAAGCTGAGAAGTGGCAAAAAACCCAAAATACAACATTGACGTTTTATTAAGCAGCTAAAGTTTATTGAGGGAACAGGACAGTGGAACTCGGGTCAGAGATGCATTGAAACAACTTCAGTTGGAGTCTGTGATTCTTCTGAGGGAGCCGACCCGCGGGCTGACGCCTCCCCAGTCGCTGTATCTCCTGTACTCCCCGGGACGCAGGTAGTGCATCCTGCCCTTGTAGTTGGGCTGATCGTAGAGCAGCCAGTGGCCGTCCATCACGTTGCAGGAGTTGAAGTCGGACATGCTGAGGTTGTCCTGGACGTTGGGGCAGTCGTCCGCCAGCTCGTGCATCTGGCCGGCCATGTCGAAGCGCTCGTAGAGCCTCACCCTGTAGGAACCTCGGTGCTGACACGGGACAGAAAACTCTTACTGCCAATGGTAGAAAAACGCTTCTTATTGATGTCCAGGAATCGTAAACTCATACTTAAAGTCTTAACCTACAAAGAACAAGCTCTTAACATCCTAAAAAAAAACATTTATCTATATTCTAACAGAACTTTCAACGGAAACCTGAAAACCGGCTTCGCGACCTACCTGGGGAATCATACGGCAAGATCTGACGCAGTCGTTCATGCCAATGGTGCGCTGGTTGTCAGAGTACTCGCCCCTCCTCAGGTAGTACTGGTTGCCCATGTAGTTGGGTCGCTCGTACACCATGAAGCAGCCGCTCTCCACCCTGATGGAGTTGCATTTGTTGAAGAGGGAGTGAAGGTCGGCGCAGTCGCTGCTGCACTCGTGAGCGCGACCTTGAAAGTTCCTGTCTTCGTAAAA
Source organism: Reinhardtius hippoglossoides (assembly GCA_006182925.3). NCBI lineage: Eukaryota > Metazoa > Chordata > Actinopteri > Pleuronectiformes > Pleuronectidae > Reinhardtius > Reinhardtius hippoglossoides. Next base: position 1,990,763 of record CM031682.1, on the reverse strand, counting down.
TATGATCTGCGGAAGGAATCGTTGCACAGGATGAATAAACAAAAATAAACCAATGCAGCGAGTGGAAAGTGTGGGTGAAAGCCCCGGGGGTTTGATTCCCTCTACCTTGCCCATGGCTGCGTTGGCATCGGACTGCATCACTGGTGACTGCTGTGCCTGAGCCGAGCCACTGTGCTTTATAAAAACAGAAGAAAGAAAGGGCGGCCGTGTGATTGCACAGCATAAAGTATTGTCATTCAAATGTATCCCTCTCAGTGATGATGAATCGGGGTGGGGGGGGGGGGGGGGGGGGGGGGGGTGTGGGGCGTGTGATGAGTTTTTGTTCTTTCCTCCATGTTCATCACAATTTCATCCCGAAAATGCCACCGTACAATAGAGCGATGCACGGAGAGGGCGTCCTGCATCAGCACCATCAAACTGATGTTCAACAAAGGCCGACACGTGATCATCTGCACCATCAATAAGGCAGAATATGATCTATAAAATAATCTGGAACGGACACGAGGCAACTTCAACACGACTTCAGATGAAGAACATACATTTTCCAACACATCAGACATATGATATAAATTATTTCCGTCTTGGTTTCCACCGTTTCCACGGAGTTTTTCCTCAAATTCTAAAAATTGACTCTGACGACTCTTTGCAATTTCTTCATTATGAAGGAATCTGAAATGTTCTGCTGTTGTTGTTGCTCTTGGTTTCAGGTGAGTCCTTTTCATGAGTCCATCCTAAAGTCTCTCAGGACACTTTACGTTTCAGTCCTTAAAGTACAACGACAGAATATTACTGCATCTGTCAGTTGCTTGTACTTCCTATAGCCTTGGACGCCACTATCTGATCATGAGGTCTTTCCAAAGCCTCCACACAGATCTGGGATCAGTAGTCCATGATGCGTCTGATGGAGCCGCTCGTACAGGCGCAGGTTGACCGAGCCGGGCTCCTGGTGGGAGACGGGAATCGGTTAATCAACCAATCAATCAGACTTTATTTGTGTGTGATGACGTGTTAGTTCGTATAAACTGTCTTCTGTCATTTGAGTTTCTGAAAGAAGGACGACGATGATGGACACGTTAAACGTGGAACCTGCTTAGCGTCATTATGCTAGTAGCGGGATTGTTAGCATGATGCTGATGTTAGCACTTAACAGGGAGACAGGGAGACAGGGAGACAGGGAGACACTGAGACAGTGAGACAGGGAGACAGTGAGACAGGGAGACAGAGAGACAGGGAGACAGTGAGGCAGGGAGACAGGGAGACAGAGAGACAGGGAGACAGGGAGGCAGGGAGACAGGGAGACAGTGAGACACTGAGACAGGGAGACAGTGAGACAGGGAGACAGTGAGACAGGGAGACAGGGAGACAGTGAGACAGGGAGACAGTGAGACAGGGAGACAGTGAGACAGGGGGACAGTGAGACAGAGAGACAGGGAGACAGTGAGACAGGGAGACAGGGAGACAGGGAGACAGTGAGACACGGAGACAGTGAGACAGGGAGACAGGGAGACAGGGAGACAGTGAGACAGGGAGACACGGAGACAGAGAGACAGGGAGACAGTGAGACAGTGAGAGAGGGAGACAGAGAGACAGTGAGACAGGGAGACAGGGAGACAGTGAGACACGGAGACAGAGAGACAGGGAGACAGTGAGACAGTGAGAGAGGGAGACAGGGAGACAGTGAGACAGAGAGACAGTGAGACAGGGAGACAGGGAGACAGGGAGACAGGGAGACAGTGAGACAGGGAGACAGGGAGACAGTGAGACAGGGAGACAGTGAGACAGGGAGACAGGGAGACAGTGAGACAGGGAGACAGTGAGACAGGGAGACAGGGAGACAGTGAGACAGGGAGACAGGGAGACAGTGAGACAGGGAGACAGGGAGACAGTGAGACAGGGAGACAGGGAGACAGTGAGACAGGGAGACAGGGAGACAGGGAGACAGTGAGACAGGGAGACAGGGAGACAGTGAGACAGGGAGACAGGGAGACAGTGAGACAGGGAGACAGTGAGACAGGGAGACAGGGAGACAGTGAGACAGGGAGACACTGAGACAGGGAGACAGGGAGACAGTGAGACAGGGAGACAGTGAGACAGGGAGACAGGGAGACAGTGAGACAGGGAGACAGTGAGACAGGGAGACAGGGAGACAGTGAGACAGGGAGACAGGGAGACAGTGAGACAGGGAGACAGTGAGACAGGGAGACAGTGAGACAGGGAGACAGGGAGACAGTGAGACAGGGAGACAGTGAGACAGGGAGACAGGGAGACAGTGAGACAGGGAGACACTGAGACAGGGAGACAGGGAGACAGTGAGACAGGGAGACAGTGAGACAGGGAGACAGGGAGACAGTGAGACAGGAGACAGTGAGACAGGAGACAGCGGAGACAGTGAGACAGGGAGACAGGGAGACAGTGAGACAGTGAGACAGGGAGACAGGGAGACAGTGAGACAGGGAGACAGTGAGACAGGGAGACAGGGAGACAGTGAGACAGGGAGACAGTGAGACAGGGAGACAGTGAGACAGGGAGACACTGAGACAGGGAGACAGGGAGACAGTGAGACAGGGAGACAGTGAGACAGGGAGACAGGGAGACAGTGAGACAGGGAGACAGTGAGACAGAGAGACAGTGAGACAGGGAGACAGTGAGACAGTGAAACAGAGGGACAGGGAGACACTGAGACAGGGAGACACGGAGACAGGGAGACAGTGAGGCCCTATTGAAATTGTAAGGATTATTATTATTTTTCAGGCAAATGAATTGGCTTTTTGAGGGCTTTGATTTTAATATTAATATTCAATTTCTAAATTATTCTTTCTTCTTCTAAATTGATAACAAAATAAATAACTTATAATAAAACCCCAAACATTTATATTTGGGATAAAACCCCAGTGGCAGATACACAGCATATGAAAAGTTTTATATACATACGTATATATGTATTATTATATGTATTTAACCATCGAAGAAATTGAAGCAAGACGTTTGAAACATGTCATCGAGTCGTGACCTGTCGAAGAGAACAACAACAACAACAACAGAGTTAATCAAAGAAATAAACACTCATTAAAATCAATTACATAAACATTATTAACATAAGATACAATATACAAACTGGAAGTTTCAGAGATTTGTGTTGTATCAAATATCCTGTTTCATGAACGTGTAAGAACGAGCATGATTTTACTTTTAAGCAAGTTTTCATATTCTTTGATACGTCAAACAATTTGACGTATCACATTTCAACAATAATCAGACTACATGGAAAAATACACCGTCGCTCAGGGGGCTGTTGTTTGGCTCCCTTCTCACCAGGGGGCGGTGTTCCCCCACATATGATTTCCTTTTTCATTTCCTTTTCAAAACTATTTATGTAACAGGAGATTCTCTCACATTAAGGACATAAAGACGTCACTCGAAAGAAATCACACTTTACTCAAAGACATCGTCATAACTTTTTACTTTTCATATCATCAAACCAATGAAGGGATTACACGGTTGACAAAGAGCGAAACAAATTTAAATACATTTTACTTCCCCCATTTTACTCTCATATAATTATAATACATCCTATCACACCTTCCCATCTTTGTTTAAATTTCATTTGTCAATATTTATAGTACAGTAATTAAATTAAATGTATATAATGTGAATTAAAATGTGGTATTATTGTTGTTTTAATATTTTTTTAATCACTCAATAACTTTGTGGAGAACGGTGTTAAAACACAAATTACATTATCATCATTATGATGATGATGATGATTATAATTAATTGTATTATTATAAGTGTTGTTGTCGTTGTTGTTTGGTTATTTTTAGGTAGTCCTGTACAGTTTAAGGTTTAACCTCACAGCAAAGGTAGAATTGTATTTATTTACCTGCCAACACATTCTGTACATTACAAGTGGATATTTTCCTAAATGTCAGAAATCGTCCGTTAATTAGAATCAGTTGTTTGACAGTAAAAAGTAAAACCTTGCATGTCACATGTATCTGCAGGTACACGCGTGTTCCTCTGTCTGTCCCCTCGGCAGTGATAATGTTTCATCGTTGTCCGAGGCTGAGGTGCTGAGCTCGTGGCAGATGCATGTGGCATGGGGCATGTGGCAGCTACCGAGTTATGGTTTAACACGAACCCATGACAGCAGCGAGTGCGGGAACCTTAGATGACTAAGGCACAGCATGACGGCAGGGAAGTGGCGTGGCAGCAGGACACGATAAAGGGCTCTGCGTGTTCGATGTCTGAGGCGGCTGAGAGTAACTGGTGGGTTTCATGTCACCTTCAGGCCTCTAGGGTGGTTCCTTTCACTTCACTTTTAATTTGCAATAAGCGCTAACAATGCACACATTCTGTTTCCATTCACTCTTGCAGGAAGAGTGATGTGATATAATGCACATAGAGGTAGTTCTGATGACGTAATACCTGCTTTGTGTTCTGGGATTTGATCGCTGGAGCTTTGTCTGATGGTTATTCTCTATTTTTTTGTTTAATTGTGTGTTTTTCGTTGCTCGACTGTGCAGTTGAGGATATTGATCAATGTTTGTCATGTCACATAATAAAGGTGTTCAGCTTATACACAGCTGTGATAATAACCCTTTTTGTTGATAACATCTTTGACAGTGACTTAACCGTATGTATTGTTTTATTATTATCATGTTATAGAAGATATAATCTTTGTTTTACAGTGTAGTACAAACACTCTTATGTGTTCTAACTCTCTACCACTGCCCCCTGGTGGAGATGTATGCTTTTGTCCAGGTAAATAAACAGTATTTGCACAACATGAATGTTTGCATGTATAAAGTTATGATTTATATATTTTTATTTGCTCACTTATGTTGAAACAAATCAAAAACCTTCGTCCAATGAATCGCTGTCGTGTGGCTTTCACCATGTGACGTGATCAAAGCTCCAGGACATCGACTAAATGGACGATTATGAATAAACCTGAAGATTTGAACTTGTCTTTGTGTCAGTGGAACCTAACTGAGTGAAATGTGCAGAGAGACTTTGCCTCAGCTCTGAATAGATGACGCTCGAGTCGTGCTGTGGCTGAGTGTCAGTGCTTGGAGTATTTTATTCAGTCCGCTGAGGAGGGTCAGGACGTCGGGCCACGACCCCGTCACGTCCTCCTGGGAAAACAAGCCCTCCAGACGCAGAGAGCAAGAACAAAACTGAAAACACTTGAGCACTGACGCCATTTTATTCAGCGTGTGAAACAAGGCAAAGAGCAGACACTTCACGAGAACCGTCTTTCCGTCTTTAGAGATCCGCGAGGCGCCGGACGGAGCTGATCCTGGAGCTGTTGCCGCTCCACTCGCTGAAGCTCCTGTACTGGCCGGGCCTCAGGTAGTAGTGGCGCCCCCTGTAGTGGGGGTGCTCGTACAGCAGCCAGTGGCCGTCCATCACGTTGCAGGAGTTGAAGTTGGACAGACGGAACCGGTCCATGAGGTTTGGGCAGTCGTCCGTCAGCTCCATCGTCTGACCTCTCATGTCGAAGTGCTCGTACAGCCTCATCTTGGAGCTGCCGCGGTGCTGGGGGGGGGGGGGGGGGGGCAGGAAGGTCAAAGGGTCACAACCCGGCCAATAGTTCATTCTCATTCACAAACCCTAAAAGATCTTTATGTCTGTAAGAGATAGCTCAACATTTTGCAAGATGATTGATTCCACACATGGAGGAGCTCGTTATCTCAGCTTAGAATTAAGACTAATTAACTAATTAAGTAATACTTGAAAACCCCTAGAATCTAATTTGTTAATTGACATTTTCACACTTTGTTTATTTAAAATAATAAATAAATGAGATATAACATGTGATTTAGCTTTAGAGGTGCTGGTACTCGTGTTGTGTTACATTTTGAGAGGGTCATTATGCTAAGCTAAGCTAACTGGCTGCTCTAACTCCAAACTAGAAAGTGTAAATTTAAAACTCTTGAAACCAAAGTTTACTCTTTATAACTTGGATGGAACTAAAAACTTGTGTTTTAGTAAAGTTGGTAGAGACCTTTCAAACCACAACCCCCCGACCCGACTCTTATTCTGAATTTCAACTTCCTGTGTGATCGTCTTTCACAGCTACAGCTGGATATTCTTATATATGACACACGTTTTTTATGTACAGTTAAAAATACACATAATCCGTAACATGATCTTCTACGTGTAGCTACGGCTCCTGTGTTTCACCCTGAGATGTTTAGTTTGTTAAATGTAAAGAAAGTTGCGTGAGCATTAAACACAAAGTTTTCTACATTTATGATGAATTGTGAAAGTAGAGATTTTATAATGTAAAACAAAAGGTCTGAACGTGAACTCAAAAACCTTTAAATTGTCAAGTTTCATCTTTTTTCCAACACTTGAATTCACATCCTCCTATTTATTATTCATGAGCAGTATATTAACAAATAGTTTATGACACATTATTATCTCAGATTAGTGATTACTGTTAGAGTATTGTTTCAGATTATGTGTATAAACAGATAATCAATGATGCGGAATATAAATATATCTTCAGCTGAGAAGTTACTACAGTTGATAAATACTGTGCCATCAATAAACATTTTAAACATCCTCATGTCTCAGTTTAATAATGTGTCATAAACCACATACGTTACTCGATGTTATTAAAACCTTAAAGTACAGTGATCGGATTCAGTTGTCAATGACCTCGTCTGAACGGTAAGGATGTTATGTTCCAGTTGGATTTGAGATATGTAATAAGCATGTTGTGTCACGGGGCGCCTCACCGCGGGGATCACGCAGCAGGACCTGACGCAGTCGTTCATGCCGCTCGTGCCCTGGTAGTCGGAGTAGTCCCCCCTCCTCATGAAGAACTGGTTGCCCGTGAAGCCCGGACGGTCGTAGACCATGAACATGCCGCTCTCCACCCGGATGGAGCGGCAGCGGTCGAACATGGAGTTCAGGTCGGAGCAGTCGCTCGTGCACTCATGGTGAGGGCCTCCGAAGTGCCTGTCCTCGTAGAAGATGATCTGGTGGAGCAGAGGGAAAGAGAATCGGTCTCACTCAGCGACCCCCACAGATAGAAAACACTTGTTGGACCTTTGAACACAAACCTTCCCCATGTCGGATGCTGCTGTGGGTCAATCCTCTGGTGTTGTCCTCTGAACGCGGCCTCCATGTTTTTATAGCTTCCCCTGTGTGCGAGCTGTGTGCGTGTTGTTATTGTGCTGAGGCCCGGTGTCAGCACAGACCCTACAGGAGTCGTCCTGCTCCTGTTTGTCCCGTCCTCTGTCAGAGCTCAGCTTCCAGCAACAGCCACAGCACAGACGGGAACTGGACCCGTCAGCCAATCGGCTCTTTCTCCATCTTGTTTTTCAAAGGGGAACAATGACCCTGACACAGATATATGAATTCATAACTCCAGATGAATGCCTCCTGAATATAGGACTGATTTTTATAGTGTGTAGTAAAACACATTGTGTGTGTTGATGTGTGGAACTTTCTACGATGTGGGTTTCATACATCAGAACCGTTTATTTCCCTCAATAAATCAGATTATCTACAAATACTGAATTCTGAATCCTTCTTGTTATTAGACAGCGTGGTTGTGTTCAGCAGTAATTATGAGGACTCATTCATCATCTGATTAAAACAACAGAAGTGTTTTTTTTACTGAGGAGGTTTCACCCCCGTCCATTTGTTTAATAAGTAAAAAGCACAAATTGTGGTTTAACATTCACCGCCTAACAAACCTGGATACTGGACTCACTCAGTAATAGATCCCCTGGTGGATGATGAGCATGAAAACATAAGCAGCCACTTGTTTTTATTTCTTTCATGTTATATAAAAGTAGTTTGTGTAACAGACACAACTTGGGGGAAGGGTGTGATGTGTCAGGAAAGGAGTCTTTACATTTTGGTATCATGGGGCGTTCCAGGATTTTCTTTTCTTTTACTTTAACATCGTGAGATTGGACGATTTCCACTGTTTCTCCGGAGAATAAAATATGGATTTAAATAGATTTAAAACGTCCAAAACGACCTTCGAGTTAAATCAGTCAACATATTTATTCACAAGCAGAAAAAAAATAGTTTTACAATAGATTCATTTATTCAGCTTTTTAAAACAGTCTCATGTTGAAACATCCCACTCCACATTATCTCGTCACCGGTTTCCACAAATAGACTTTTAGAGAAGTTACTGGGTGTTGTTGTTTTTTTTTTTGGGGTGGGATGAATCTAAAATATAAATAAAATCAAAAACAAGATCAAATTAAAACTCGGTGATTTTGCGGAAGGAGCCGGTGGCGGCGCAGGTGGCCCCCCAGTCACTGAACTTGCGGTACTCCCCGGGCCTCATGAAGTACTGGCGCCCGCGGAAGTTGGGGTGCTCGTACAGGGTCCAGTAGCCGTCCATGACGTTGCAGGAGTAGATGTCGCGGCTGTGGAAGTGATCCTGCACCGACTCACAGTCCTCGCTGAACTCCATCGTCTGGCCCTGGAAGTTGGGCCGCTCGTAGATGCGCATGCGGTAGGGCCCCTCGCTGGTCTGGAGGAACATGGCGGAGGAACATTTTAAAATTTGGGCGCCATCAGTGCAAGGCAGCCCTCCTCTATCGCCCCCTAGGGGTGGCTGGGAGGGCTGCTTTATTATGTTCTAAGCTTATGAAGAATCATCCTTCATTCATTTGTTTCAGGCAAAACTTTACAATGAATCAGATTTTTCAAGTGTTTGTGGAAGATAAGTAAAACTTTCCTTTAATTTCTAAGAAATATATATATTTATTATTCTCAGCCTCACGCGCACACACAAATACAGAATACATTGAGGCATACCTTCTTCATCATCTCTCAGTGTCCACAGTCTTCATCAATGAACCCAAACGTGTACTCACATAAGAGAAGGTGCGGCAGGAGCGCACGGTGTCGTTGTAGCCCATCCAGCGCTGGTAGTCAGGGTAGTCTCCTCTGGTCAGGACGTACTGGTAGCCGGTGTAGTTGGGCTTCTCGTACAGGACCCAGCAGCCGCTCTCCAGCTTGATGGAGTTGCAGCGGCTGAAGTGGGGGTGCATGTCAGGGCAGTCGGTGTCGCACTCATAGGAGCGGCCCTGGAAGTTCCTGTCCTCGTAGAAGGTGATCTGAGTCCAGGGAGGAGAGAGGACATTTCAATTTGAATCCACAGTTTAGTTGCTGCAGCATCAAGCGTGATTGTGGAATTAAATTGAAATGAGGTGAAGTGCATTAGTTTGAAGCCAGTAAACAAGTCACAGACAGTTTAAACTGTGGTTGAGCCACTAGCTGACCCTTCCTCTTGCATTACTCCAGTTAAAGTTCACGTTTTAAAGCCCAGAACCTCGAAAGTTTCATTCCAAACTACAGAAACTTTGCAAAACTCCCTCGTTCGTGAATTAAAGTGCAGTAAAAGCTGCACCACGCTGGTTCAACGGGACGATTCTCCACCGGGACCCGTGATTATAGTGAGAAAGTCTCTTACCTTACTACTCATCATGCAAAGAGTGCTGGAGCCGGTCGCCTACTGAAAATCGGTGGTCTCACACAGCAGCACCAGAGCCGCGCTATATAAACCTCAATCAAAGGCCGAGCAGATCCCACTTTAGTGTTGTTTCAATGAACAGGGATTTAAATCTGCGTCGCTGCCAAAAGTCTGGATCCCGGGCATAGAGCAAAAATCCCTGAGTCATCAGCGCAAAAGTCCAACCAGGCAAATTACTGAGCGGCCGTGCCCTCTTTATTGATATGGACGTCACATGCACACGTGTTTATCCACTAGTCCATCATCAGCTGAATTAAAGTTCGCAGCAGAATGTCAGCGGTCATCACAAAACAACTCGGCCCGGCGCTGGTGGGTCGCTGGACAACAAGCAGAACCCAACAGAAGAGAGAGATGAATGACTATTTACATCATTATCGTTTATCAGATTATCAAACACAACAACACAGCAAAGAAACGACTGATCAAGAAGCAGCTGAGGGTTTAAATCACTTCAGTGTAAATCAGAACACTCAGTGTCTCTGAAGTGAAATGTGATGTCCAGACTGCAGGGGGCGCTGCTGAGGGCGACGTCAGTCCTGTAGGGACTCCTGTGACCCCTCGTAGTGCTCAGCCCCCTCCTCGTGTCCATCACTACTGTCCTGAGAGGAGGAGGAGAGGAGGAGGAGGAGAGGAGAGGAGGGGGGGAGAGGAGGAGAGAAGAGGAGAGGGGAGAGGAGAGGAGAGGAGAGGAGAGGAGAGGAGAGGAGAGGAGAGGAGAGAGGGAGAGGGGAGAGGGAGAGGAGAGAGGAGAGGAGAGGAGAGGAGAGGAGAGGAGAGGAGAGGAGAGGAGAGGAGAGGAGAGGAGAGGAGAGGAGAGGAGAGGAGAGAGAGAGGGGAGAGGGAGGAGGAGAGGAGAGGAGGGGGGAGGAGGAGTAGAGGAGAGAGGAGGAGAGGAGAGAGGAAACAAGAGGAGGAGGAGAGGAGAGAGGAGAGGAGAGGAGAGGAGAGGAGGAGGAGGAGGGGGAGGAGGAGGAGAGGAGAGGAGGGAGAGGAGAGGAGGAGAGGAGAGAGGAGAGGAGAGGAGGAGAGGAGGAGGAGAGGAGGAGGAGAGGAGAGGAGAGGAGAGGAGAGGAGAGGAGAGAGGAGGAGGAGAGAGGAGAGAGGAGAGAGGAGAGAGAGAGAGGAGAGAGGAGAGAGGAGAGGAGGAGAGGAGAGAGGAGAGGAGAGGAGAGAGGAGAGAGGAGAGGAGAGGAGAGGAGAGGAGGAGAGGAGAGGAGGGAGAGGAGAGGAGAGAGAGAGAGGAGGAGGAGAGGAGAGGAGAGGAGAGGAGAGGAGAGGAGAGGAGAGAGAGGGAGAGGAGAGAGGAAACAAGAGGAGGAGTTAGATCCACATCCTTTCCCATCACTTGTGGATTGAATCAGACTCTGGATGGACGGATGATACTCACACTGAGGAAGGACTGAGACGAGGAGGAGGAGGAGGAGGAAGAGGAGGACTGAGCTGAAACAGGCCGAGGCGTGGCGCTCGCCTTCGCCCTCTCAGACAGCCATCTTTTCAACTTCTCGTCTACAACAGGTTATATTCAAGGTTCAATTATATATACATACAATATAAATAGTTATGCATATTTTTTTTAATAAACTGGTTTTGGTTGGACAATAGAAAAGGTTTTGAATTTAAACATTTGCAGATGACATCGCTCCTTTAAGTATAAACCCGTGATGAAGTGTTGTGATATGACACTGTTTGGCCTCTAGGGGGCGCTGACTTCGACCCACTGCATTAGTTAACAGCTGATAACTGTGTCTGGTCTTGATTGGCACTCACTGTGCTTCTTGGAGTGGTCCACTGCCTTGTAGGAACCCAGCATGGCGAGGGGGTGGTAGGAGAGAGGGAAGGGGCAGACGATCGAACCCTGAGGCTAAAACAACAATTTGGAAATTTACTGGAACGTCGTCACCTCCTCAAATTTAGAAAACGATTACACAAACAGTTTGTGTGTTTCTTGTAATGTGTGGAACTCGTACCTTGGATTGCTGGTTGGGATACAGCGCTGCCGGTTTACACTTGTACAGATCCAGGATCTGCTCCACAGGCAAACTACTCTGAAACACAGGTTCACAACTTCAAGAGGAAGATTTTTAAGTGAAGCAGGAAAATGAAGCAGGAAGTCTCGGTGTTGAAAGAAACTATCAAGAGACATTTTAATCTTTATAAATTATAGATAAAAAGGAAATCACAAAAAATGAAATTGGAGAACTCAGTTTTTCCTCGGCTCCCAGGAGGAAATATTCAACAGAAGAAGTTCGAGCATCTTTCATCAAACATCTTTTCTTTCTTCCTCATTCCGTCTTAGGACTTTTTAAAATGTATTTCTTATTATTTAACCCTTAGTGGGACGTGAATAGAAGCTGCGTTCACGTATAAAAAACACTCCATACCATAATAATCCCAGCAAACGACGACAGGATCATGGCCTCGCGCTCCAAGCGATTCGGATACCGGGAACTTCCTGAGCTGTATGTTGCTCCACTGACAGAGAAAAGTCACATGACGTTCATTTCAGTGGAAATCAAAGGACTCAACAGACCGTGTTCATATTTCTGCCTTAAACCATGACCTTTGACCTTTAAGGCAGGGCTTGATCTTTGACATCTGAGCACAAAATTCGAGTCAAACTGAACATTTGCACCAAATTCTGTGGTTAAATTAAAAACAACAACTTCGACCTACAGCTGTAGTTTTAGTTTTTAAGAGTAATTTAAAAACAAAAGCAGTTTACATGACGTCACTGTGGAGCACGTGCCTTCCTTCTTCCTTGTCCAACCACCAGAGGGCGACACTGATTGCAAGATCATAGTGAGCCTGAAACAAATAAAAACACAGAAGCTGAATTTGAGTAAAAACGTTAAATATTTGTGTTATTTAGAGAATTGATGGTGCAGTTTCCCACCAGGTCATCCAGCATCGTGGACGTCCCCTTCCCCTTCGGATCAAATGAATTCTCCCTGAGTTTCTGTCCGATGTAATCACCACTGTTCAAATCAGAGAAAATCAAAACCTGTTATTATAAAACAAGATTCATGTTATTTCTCTTCAACCTCTGTCGACTCACATGAGAGCCTCAACGTCTCTCTTCAGCTGCCGAGCCCCCATCGTGTCATGTGACTCCTGCAGAGACGACAGCCGATACGGTGCAGTACATAATAATTAGATATTTAATTTAGAAAACGGTAAGCTGTCGTTATCAAACCCTGAAGAAATGTAATTGAAGGTTTGATATTTTACAGTAAACCATTAACTTTATTAAAAATAACTATTAACAAAAAGAAAACATAAATACAACCACGTGTGTAGAATCTTGAAATAAGAAAATAAACACAACAAACATAAATGTGAATCTTTTCTACATTGTTTATTTTGTAAAATGAAAGTTTTCAATCCAGCAAACACAGACTCAGATACTGATGAGTGTGTGTTGGTGCCGCTAAACACAACATAGTTAACAGTGGAGACGGGTTAGTTAACGGGTTAGTTAACTGCTGGGTTGTGGCGCCGCGTTGCCAAGACGTGAACCGGACACTAGTGAAGTGAAGTCTCCACCAAACATCCTCAGTAACAGACTAAAGAATAAAAACCGAATCCATCCTCTTCTGTGCAAGAACAACTTTAATGAAAAGACATCATCGCGTAAAACAAGTCAAACAGTCTGTACTCACCGCCGTCCTGCACGACCAGAAACCAACGCACAACAATACCTCAGCTCCCGTGACGACACACAAAACCCTGAACGTGCTGCGCTCGTGCAGAAGTGAATCTGGGAACGTGTGAGGAACTGGAGCCGTTCACGGGGACGTGGCTCAGATTCCTCAGCTGAATCATTCATGAACGACCTAGTGTCAATCTCTCTGACCCACTAACAACCACACAACCCAGTGGAGACACAGATACAGATCAGGTTCGGCTGCCAAGAAACACGCTTATAAAAACTCCATAAACATTCTCAAAAGAAAAGAAACTATTAAATAAAAATAGACCAGATTAAAGAAATTAAATAATCAGTCGTCCAAGATGGATGTTTCTAGCTTTGGCTTTGCTGCAGTCGTCTTCTTCTGCGTCTTCTTCTTCTTCTTTCCATCTTTGAACACCGGGGAGCTCAGAAACTTGCTGTCGGTGAATTTATCTCCACGTCGTATTTTGCTGTTGAGAAATGAAGAATAAACATGAACAGTTGCTCACTAGTGGTTTTCTGTTGTGATCGGGAGTGACACCAGGTTCCGGACGTCCTCACCTGTTGAGGGACGGCTCCTTGTAGTTGACGGCACCGTGACGTCTCCTGGTTCTGCCGCCGTTCTCGCTGCCTGGGGTCATGATGGTGTTAGTCAGTGGCGTTAAGACTCTTCCTGCTGCAACACACAATCGATCAGAGCACAGTTGTTCAACCTTCAGTCTAAAATGCAAAGATTCTCAGTTCACTTTCATTCATGACAAAGAAAAGGATCAAATTCTTACATTTACAGTTTTTTGTCCGATTGCATAAACACTAAAATCAAAAGTATTACACAATTATCAAAACCTGACACTCAAGGAGCAAAACAACGGCTCAGATCTGCACCACAATCAGCACAAGGTCAGACTCACACTTTTTGCAAAACAATACACACACTTGTAAACATTAGACACTGAAGTATATCAAGATGTCACTTCCTTGCAATTTCAAAGCACTGACTGTCAAAGACCCCCCCCCCCCCCCCCCCCCGGTTCGCAACAGCAGTGTGTAACTGGTTCAAACAGAATGAAGTCATATGAAACGTGTGTGTTTCATATGGTAACAAAATATGGTTTTGATAAATTAGTGTATAGTTTTTACAAGAGTGCTTCATTTTGCAAAGGACCTGAGGCGTTCTGCTGATTGGGTGCAGTGTTCTGAAACACCGGGCCAATCGTGCTTAAGCAAATCGAGAAAAACTGTAAAAACAGGATAAACATATTTTTCGCTTATTGAAATCAAACTGATTAAGTTATTGCAGCTCTAAGCACATGAATGTATGAGGAGTAGAGGTGACGCCACACCTGGAGAAGCTTCAGTAGCAGCAGACTCCTCCTCCGCCGCTGCCGCCCACACGCCTGACGTCTCCCTCTTCGGACTGTCCAGGAAAGACCCCCCCTCAGTGTTTGCGGTGCTGACGTCCATGGCCAACCACGGCGGCACCTCGTCCGTCAGCAGGTCTCCCAGAGTCTGACGAGCGGCCTCATCCCTGGCGTCCCCCGTGTGACTGTTGGCGTCCGACACGTCGGACTTCGTCGTGATGTCTCTAGTTTTCCGCCTGTACACGACAAACGTCTCCCTTGGATTTGGATTTTCTGTGAGCGCGTGCAGCTTGGGTGTCGCTCTGCGCTCTCTTATTTTGGAATCCGCCCTGGACTTTGACTCGGTGGGTTTTGAACCATAGAAATGTTCAAAGATGTCAACGTCTTCGCCGATGTTCCAAGGCGAGTCCGCCTCTTGCACATCTAATCGCTCTTTATTTCTTTCAGGGTCATCGGCGACGTCCTGGAGAAAACACAACGCTTCATCCTCAGGTGTGAATCCTTGGTTGCTGCGGCTGCTTTTCTTCGTCGTCTTCTTCTTCTTCCTCTTGTCATTTAAAAGCTCGTCACCCTCCTTCCTGTGTGGGGGTTTCTTCTTGCCGGATCGCCCCGTCTCTTCTCTCCTGACTTTTTTAGGTTTCTGAAACGCTGTGTCTGGAGCAGCATCTTGTTGCAGGAGCAGCGCATCGTGGTTGGCGTCGCTGCTGAAGTCCTCTCCACGGCTCTCAGACTCCTGAGTGGACAACCGAGGACGCTTACAGGGGCCTGGTGTTTCCTCGACAAAGGCCTCGTCGCTGTGCCTGAGTGGATTTGATTCGGACTGTTGCCGAGCGACGCCTGCGGCTGTCGACGGTTCCTCTTCCTCACGGGTGAAGGATCCCGTAGGAGGCAGGAAGTCCTGTTCAGCGGCTTCTGCTGACGTCAACGAGACGACAAACGTGCCTCTGCATTTTGATTTGTGACGTCGTGCAGAGTTTGTCGTGGTTTTGATTTTGCTCTGAGGTTTGTTGACACTTGTGTCCGACACAGGAAGAATGATCTCATCTGCACAAATCTCTTCAGAACTCTTAACGTCTTCCACTTCTTTACGAAGCTGTTCCAATTCGGACCAACCGCCCTCACCTACATGAGACGGGAAAGGCAAAGTGAAGGAAGATGTCTTGACGATTGAAGAGACCCTCCTGCCTTTGGTCCTCGACCTCCTGCATGTGATTTTGGACACTGGGTTTTCCGCTGCATCTTTCTCTGCGTGTACTTTTACACTGTTTCTCACCTTATTGTCGGAATCTGTGAAATAATCGTCAAGATCCAAAGAGACAGCGTCACCGGACTTGGAGGATTTTAATTTGGACTTTTTCCGACAGCTGCCAGCTTCAGGTTTGCCCAGTTTGGGAATGCGAGAGGTGTTTGTTTTTTTGGGCGACTCGCACTGAACTCTGAGTTCCTCTTGTGCGCGGTCGTCCGTCTGTAGCTCGGTGTCAGTGGAAACAGTTTGAACCTCACTCATCCCAGAATCTGAAGAGTTCTTCTGTACAGTATTTTCAGCCGCACTCAACCCGAAGGCGTCTTCCTCTTTCTTCTTGCGTTTCATTTTGCTGGAGCTGCCGGGGTTTTTTTGGCCTTGGTTTCCACAACGACTATCTCAGGGTCGTCGCTTTGCGTCATCTCCATGGTCACATTCAGAAGCACGGTTTTCTCTTGTTTGTTACTCTGGTTCAGTTCTGGGTCAGTGGTCGTGTCAGTGGAGGCTGGTTTGGATCCTTCACATGTGCTGAGACGTGAGGATGAGGTTCGACTGCTCTGAGAACAGGGGAGTGACTTCGTGTCAAAGCCCGACTGAGAGAACATCGTCGACAGCCGCTCGACTTCTTTGCGCAGGCTGCTGGACGGACGGGACGCTCCGGCCACCACAGCTTGGATTCGCTGAGTCGCTCGCCTCTTCTCCGCTTCTGTATTATCGATGGAAAAATGGATAAGTTCAGTAAAAACTCAGTCAGCAGCTTCCACTTGCTTTTTATGACGTTTCTAAGATCATACTGACGGAAATTTAAAACATTTTGTCAAGGACGACAGATGTGAAAGAATATCAGAGTCCCACTTTTTCAGTCTTTAAAAAAAGTATCATAAGGTAGATCACTGTAAAACTTTTAAATGAATATCCCTCTACCTTTGTTAGTGTCTGTGGACTTTCTGGGTTTGTTGTGGAGATCTTCCTCCATGTTTCTTTCCGGCAGATTCGCTGTTGTGTTTTTACTGGGACACAACAGATGCTTTTCCATTTCCGGGCGAGGAGGAGACGGCTCTGTGAGACTGAACGAGGAGAAGGTGAAGAGAAGGTGAAGCAAACAATCGAGACAAAGCTGCAAACACCACAAAAAGGGTTCTTTGTTCTCGGTACATTTAAAATACTGAAAACGGTATTTTCAGTATTCTCACCTTTCCACTGCAGGATTTTCCTCGATGATGTTATTTAACACGTTCTTGTTATCCTGAGATAGTTTGGGAAGATCCTGTGGACGGTAAATACAGAGACAATCACAGATCGTGTCTCGCAAAGAAGAACATTTCAATACTTATGGAGAGGAATCCTTACACAGTCGGAGAATAGGTCGGACACCATGTCGAAGTGCTGCAGAGTGTTTGAATGGAGGTTTTTCAAGATGAGGAGCTGTGACAGGAAAACAAGATGAAGAACATTTATCAGACCGTGTGTTGTAACATCACCTGGATGGTCAGAGGTGGTTGCTTTTATGTTAACTACAACAAACGTATTCTATCTACAGCCTCCATTGTTTGGCTTTTCTTAAATTGCCTTATCAAACCCACCAGTTTCCTGTCCTTGTATTTCCTGGTGGCCAACTCGAAGCACAGAGCCTCCCCTTGTTTCTGCAGATACACGATCTCCATCTCCAGCTGCCGGCTCCGCTCCTTCTGGGCCTCCAGAGCCAGAGCTAGGGCCTTGTTGTTGGTCTTCAGAGACACCTTGAAGAAGGAGGACGTGTCTGGCGTGGTCAGGAAGAAGGAGCACAACATTGGTTCTTAAATCGGAGAATAATAAAACATTTTTCGTTTAAAGTTTGTTTGTAAATTTGGTCAAACGAATGATTTCTGGACATTGTCTGGAGTTTGTCTTTCACATATGAGGAAGCAGCAGGAGATTCTCCGGGTCAGACTCGTTCAGAACCACAGGAGAACGTCTGGAACACTCAGGCGAGGGGCGGAGCCTGGGCCGAGCCGCGGGAGGCAGAACCAATTATCTTTATCTCATCTCTGTAAACTGCTCTGGACTCACTGAGGATCTTGTTCTTGATCTTTGACGCTGCAGCTGAAGTCTGCTTGGACGCTTTCAAAGGCGTCATTGTCTTTGCAGTGAACATGATCGATGAACATGAAGAGTCGCTCGGATGAAGAGATGAAGAACCTAAGAAACAAAAGAAAAAACTGTTAGCTTTCGTCCTGTAAGTCACATAAATCTCCTGAATCCAGAGGAGGCAGCTCGATCCACCGTGTTCTGATACGACCAAAGTCTTGATTTGAGTAACAATAATATATCAGTTGGACCTGCAACAATTTTTTGATTCAATTATGTCAAATGTCAGATTGTAATTTTGGACTGTTGTAAGTTGAATACATCATGTTGAGCTTTGGAAAAATAAAAGCATGCAACTTTCCCTATTTCCTCACATTTTACAGACACAGAGATTCACCGAGGATCAGTCTATAACGATGTGCAATCATAAAGTACATGTGCAATCATAAAGTACACGTGAAATCATAAAGTACATGTGCAATCATAAAGTACATGTGCAACACTGACTCCCAGCATAGTGCATTTCCTGGAGTCGTCTCCTGAGAATACAATAACAACTTATGCAGAATACGTAGAACACAGCATCAGTTTGGTATAGTTTATATAAAATGTGACTTTATTATTATCAATATGTAAAAATGTAGTCTCTATAAATGGTTGAAATCAATAGTTTATCCCGAGTGTAGATGTTTAATATCCCAGAAACGTAGCCATCCCTGGAGTTAGCCGCAGTTAGCCGCAGTTAGCATTAGCTGAGGTCTCTTGACTGTTGGGATCCGCGGCTAACTGGCGCAACCGGCGGTGTAGCATGATGCTAGCGCGTCGTTTCCTCCGCTCGGACTCAAACTTACCGACAGCAACCGACACACGGTGAAGAACTCGGTCTGTGGTCTGCGAGCCCGCGGGTTCGATCCTAACAGTGCGACATGGCTTCACCGAACATCCGCGTCACCAGGTTTGAACCCAACTTGAAAAGTCCGCCGGGTCCGTCTGCGCATGTGCGAGGGGGTGTGGCCTACCGGAGGAGGTGTGGCCTACAGGAGGAGGTGTGGCCCCTGAGTTTGTCTGTTAAACAATAACAGGATTAAACAATAACAGGATTAAACAATAACAAAAAGTCACAAAGACACAAACAGAAAACACACAGAAAACACCACATGAAGGGGAAAGTGCAATATTGTTGTTGGGGATGAGTCCGCCTACAGGTGGGAGATGGACCATCTGGTGACCTGGTGTGGTCTGAACAACCTGGAGCTCAATGCTCTGAAAACAGTGGAGATGGTTGTAGATTTTAGAAGGAACCCAGCCCCACCCACCCCCATCACCCTGAGAGACTCCCCAGTCGACACTGCGGAGTCCTTCCGCTTCCTGGGCACCATCATCTCCCAGGACCTCAAGTGGGAGCTGAACATCAGCTCCCTCACCAAAAGAGCTCAACAGAGGATGTACTTCCTGCGGCAGCTGAAGAAGTTCAACCTGCCAAAGACAATGATGGTGCACTTCTACACCTGCATCATCGAGTCCATCCTCACCTCCTCCATCACCATCTGGTACGCTGCTGCCACTACCAATGACAAAGGCAGACTGCAGCATATCATCCGTTCTGCTGAGAAGGTGATTGGCTGCAATCTGCCATCTCTACAGGACCTGTTTGCCTCTAGGACCCTGAGGCGTGCAGGTAAGATTGTGGCCGATCCTTCCCACCCGGGTCATAAACTGTTCGAGGTACTTCCCTCCGGCAGGAGGCTGCGGTCCATCAGGACCAAAACCTCATGCCACAAGACCAGCTTCTTCCCGGCTGCAGTTGGCCTCATCAACAAGGCCCGGGACCCCCACCTGACTTGGACACTTACCCCGCCCCCACGTCTCTAGTCTGTGTTACATTAACACACATATCACATTGCACATTGCATATTGCACATTTACAGTTACATTGCACTCCTGTTTTTGCATTTTGCATTTTACTTTTTATATCTTTTTATTTTATATTTGTTTTTTGTTGAAGTACTTATCGTGTTTTTATGTTTTTATGTTCATTGCACCTTATGCCATGCCAAGGCAAATTCCAGGTAGGTGTAAACCTACTTGGCAATAAACACTTCTGATTCTGATTCTGATTCTGATTAATTCTTCGTGTGCAATATCACCACCGGTGTGGGATAATAATATGAATTGAATCATATTATTTCCCTGTCATGTTCAGTGTCCCATATGACTTACTGCCACTTTTGTTTACTATTTGTTTACTGTCTCGTGTAACTTACTTGTTTTATTCTTATTTATATTGTGTACACTTTGTGTTTTTATTACAATAGCAATACTCTTCATGGTTTTATTTATTATATTATATCTATTGTTTTTTTCAATGTATTATATGATGTTATAAATTGTTGATACAGTAATCTTGGAGCAAGCTGGCACAATAACTTCCTTCAGGATTAATACAAATCTTATTTTATCTTGTCTTGTCTGGTCTGATCTGGTCTTCTTTCATCTCATCTTATCTTATAATGTATATTAGGATTTGGCGTCATGCAAATTAATATGAATTATTCCCTAATATTTCACTTTAACGATAAAGAGCCTTAAATAATAATAGACTCTCTTGTTTTATGTCAGTCCCTCAATCCGACCGTTAGGTGGCGCTCTATCACGAGAGAAGACTCGTTCCTTCGATGTCTCGGGGCTCTGCTGCCCGTCCTGTGTGGATCACAACAGAGTGCGTGCGGGGCTGGACTGGTCGGGTCTGTTCGGGTGTTTTCAGCTGGTCGCTTCTCGTCCCCCCGGTTCCGCAGCGCGTCGCTCGGGGATGTTTCGGACTCAACATCCACCGGTGAGTCCACGTTTCCACCGCCGCACACGGAACCGGACACGTTCCGCTGCTCGGGACGCGAACTTACTGCAGCTAGTTAGCGTAGGAGGCTAACGTTAGCCGGGAGAGCTAGCCGGGGCTAACGCTAGCTAACTCAGTCGCTGTGAATGAAACTGTTATTTGTCATTAAGATGCAACACGTCGCTGTTCGGAACTCTGTTTACACGCTGCGATGCTAAGTTCGACGAACCGAGCCCTGAAACTTGTCTGTTTCGGCTGGGGAAAAAAATCAAAAAACCAACTGGTCTGAAGTCAGTTTGTGATTCTGCAGATCGGTTCCACTGTCTGTGTTTCACACGTCGGAGCGGGTTCGACACTGAGAACACACGTCATCTGGACCCGACCGGACCGAACCCGAGAAGCTAGAGGCTCCGGGGCGTGTTGGTGTTTACGTGTAAAAAGCACAATGACAACAATTCAATGAAACGTGCATCAAACCATCATATACACGAGCTCGAGGCTCTTTGCACAGGAGGTCAAGTTCTGAATGTGTTATTAATGATTAATTGGGTAAAGCAGATTTGACATTTATTAAAAATGACATCGGTCCGCTTCAGTTATGATTGAATGGAAAGTGGTTGCTTCTGGTGAGCCACTGTCACTTTGTGAAGTTAAAGTTTACTGGAGAGTTTCTGAGAAAATTAAAGTTGGCTTCTTTTTCATTATACCACTCATAACTTGCTCATATTAAATATTATCTTTTTTTAAATAAATAAGTAGACGTGTATAATAATTAAAAAGTAACCAACTTTCCCTTTTTAATATCATTATTACACATATATTGCACATTTGTTATCTGGATATTGCTGCAAATTATTTTTGCAATGAATATTGACATTATTTATCGCTCAGCCAAACGTGAGATATTTATTTTTAACTAATTCAAATAATCACTTATTTGCATATAAAGCTGTAACTAAATATAATTTAATTTTACATCAGTGAATCAGCTGCTCTTGATTGATTGATCAGCCAATAAGCAGCATATTGATTTGTTATATCACTATTGCTATGCACATTATCACGTGCACATTATCCCGTGCACAGGTCCCAGACTGTGCATGCAGGGTTCGGGTGAAGGCTGTGCATGCAGGGTTCGGGTGCAGGCTGTGCATGCAGGGTTCGGGTGCAGGCTGTGCATGCAGGGTTCGGGTGCAGGCTGTGCATGCAGGGTTCGGGTGCAGCCTGTGCATGCAGGGTTCGGGTGCAGGCTGTGCATGCAGGGTTCGGCTGCAGGCTGTGCATGCAGGGTTCGGCTGCAGGCTGTGCATGCAGGGTTCGGCTGCAGGCTTACACCCAGGCTGTGGCTGCAGGGCCCGGCTCTGACACTTCCGGACAGTGGAGTCACGCTGTCACGTCCCGTTCTGATCACATGATGATGTGAGGAACGTGATTCTGCTGCTGCCTCCTCTTCCTCTCGCTCCTCTTCTCTCAGCATCGTGGCTTTACACGGAGGAGTGAGTAGTGTCCCTTCCGCGGGTAAGTGTGGAGGAGACCCGGAGGTTTACTCCTGGTTCTTTTCTCGGTTATTAACGGAACACGGTGCCGGTGTGAGCCGCGGCTCCGTCGGGTCGAGTCCGCCACCCGGTCACCTCGTGAGCGCGTGAGTCGGACGATCTGTGTTTAAACTCACTTCTGACAGTTCAGTGTGAAAGATGACGTGTGAACACTTTGTGTATTTTTAAAGAAACCTCTTCAGCTTCTTTAAAAAAGTCTGTTTCCTGTTGAAGGAAAACGGAAACTTCAGATTGACGGAATCAAATCACAGACAAACATCACAGGATTTATTTTATTCTACAGAAACCTATGAAACATGTAGATTTTCAGATCAGGGACTTTAAAGATCGTTTTACATTCTGTGATTGTTACACAAGTTTGTCAACGTGAATTCACGATGGACCCTGGAGATAACTATGATAGACTGGTTATTACAGCTGATTTATTATATGTCCACTGCCACTTGTGTAAACTATGACTGCAACGGGCCGCTTCATGTAGCAGTTGTCGTTTGTTTTTACCATAACCGATGTTATTAAAGACCTGATCTTGGATCTGCTCAGTGACTGATGCTGGTCTGGAGAACCTGTCACAGTTTGATGAGGGAAGCACACGAAAGCATAACATTCAAACTGGAAGACAAGAAACACAAACTTTAAACTTACCTCATTCTTAAGATATGTTTTTATTTTTTTTGTTACCCTTCTAGCAGGAGTAGCAGCAACATGGCTGCTGACGACAAGTCCTCGTCCTCGTCCTCAACGGAGTGGAGCGTGGAGCCGCCCGTCCTCTCGCCCGCCAGCCCCTCCCACCTCACCCACTTCAAACCCCTGACCCCGGAGCAGGACGAGCCTCCTCTGCGCTCGGCGTACAGCTCCTTCGTCAACCTGTTTCGTTTCAACAACAAAGGTCAGGGATGCATGTCTACACAAACACACACACAATGACATGGAGGTCGCCCCATTGTGTGTCGATATTCTGGTTTGGTTATCCCGTGTGACAGTAGAAGCTAAACTGGAGAGAGTGGAGTGAGAGTCAGAAAAAGCAGCTGATTAGATTGTGGTGGCTCAGGAAGTAGAGCACGTCATCCAGTGGTTGGAAGGTCGGTGGTTAGATTCCCGGCTCCTCCAGTCCTCAAAGTGCCCACTGATGAACCGTCTCATTCTGTGGGAATGAGATGGTTGAGTGATACAAAGTTCTGTATGAATATTGTGTGTGTGAACGGGTAAACTGAGATGTAAACGTTGTTGAAACTAGAAAATAACTTTATAAATGCAGTCAAATTACCATCACTGATATAAAAGATATAACAAGTTCAGCTGTAACTTGTATTTTCTCTTTCTGAGGAAGATCTTTCTGGAGGAGTGAGTCAAGCTCCTCCAGGTATTTGACGAAAGGTTTCAGGACGTGAAAAATAAATAACTGAGCCCATTTGCTGTGATGTTTAATGTTCAACCAGCCGATGATTCGAACCCAGTCAGGACCTGAAGGATTCAGCTTCAGAACTTCTCCTTAGTGTACAAACAGAACATCTTATAATAAGATCATTTCATTTCATTCACAAACAGAGATTGTTAAATTAACATTTTCTGTATCCTTCAAATATCTTTTTTACGATGGGGAAATATAATTTTATGAAGACTAAAACTTTACAACATGTACAAGTCACAGTAAATGTTTAACAATTGCACACAAAGTTACCTGAAGCGTCGTCATACAACACTCACATTTTTACAGAAAGTTGTATTCATGTGCAGGAGATTGTGTTAATATTTAAGAGGCACACATTTCCTTGTAGAGAAACGAAAATAAAAGTAGATTTGTGGACATTAATCCCTGATGTCTGCCGGTAATGAAAACTGAGTTAAGTTGTGGTACTGAATTTAAAAGGGCAAAACTATATCTGTATAAATCTTGTAATGAGACAACTCACTGATTTATTCACTGTTTCCAAAGTTCAGGCAGTTTAAAGGAGTCCGGGACAATAAGCCACAAGTCTCGTGAGGTCATGTGATATGAATTGCCGGCCTGGGAGCCACATGACTCGTGAGTTTAGAGTCCCGCCTCCACATGACCTGTACTCTGAGCAGCAGCCGTCCTCACAGCAGCCGTTCTTACAGGAGGGGCTGCACTTTCATTTCATTACATCTGAAGGCAGATCAGTTTAAATCTGATGTGTTTTAAATATAGACTGTAAATAAATGTGGACGACTGGATAGTGGGAGGAAGTGGGGACGGCGTTTGCTGTTTCGCAAAAAGCTTCAATGCACTTGTAGAATTAAAGAATTTATAAAGTGTGTGTGTGTGTGTGTGTGTGTGTGTGTGCGTGCGTGTGCGTGTGCGAACAGATGAGGGACGTCCTCCCTCAGCAGCCGCAGACAAGCCAGATGTGCCGTCCCCTTCTCCCCAGTCAGACAGGGGGAGCTGGTCCACAAGCCCCTCCCACTCCCTCTACGGCTCAGGCTCGCACCGGAAACAACACGGTGACCACGTCAGACGCACCTCCACCGCCTCAGGTAAAACACACACACGCGGTACCGGTTACAGGCTTGTGCGTGTTGCAGAGTCGACTCGAATAAGAAACAGGTTTGTGATGAATAACGTTAACAGGAAACTCTTATTCTGTAGAGTTTCTAGTCCTGTTTTTCAGGTTTTAACAACTTATTCGGCTGTTGTGGTAACGAGTCCTGCGAGGATTTACTGTATTTTATATACACAATCAAACTTTTTTTATATGCGTCTTTAAAAATGCTTTGCTTAAATGTGCCTTCGCTTCTCACATTTGTTCATCATCTGGTATTTGAAAGTTCTAAAGTAGAGTTTAAGGCCTCTGTCACGTGTTGAATGAACTAATCAGAGGCCACTGATTCCTCATTGTCTTCATTCCCCATTGTCTTCCTACTCTTCTCAGTTTAGTCTCCTTCAGGTTTTTAATGTACACTCGACTACAGAAGATTCTTAAGACGAGAGGAAAGCGAAGGGTTTTATTCATAATGGTATTATTTATGAGGAGGATGAATGCGTGTTCAGGCTGTAACGACCGTTCTCATGTCTTTTCTGATTTCAGTGGATTGGCCAGGTGAGGGGCCTTCTGCACTTTGTTTTTGTTTTGTTTTAGCTTGACTATAACAACTCAACCCCACTCAAACCGCGTTGTGTGTCTGAGTGCATGTGCGTGTGTGTGTGTGTTCTGATATTTGCATTGTCAGTGCAGTGCTTTCTCTTGGTCTTTGGTTTGCCCTGACGTTTCCACTCAGGTACTAATGACTGGAATGATTTGTCATGAATGATTTTGAAGCTAACAAAAATTATGCTCAACATGTTTTTGTTCCTCGGCCAGTTTTTTTTATTTTTTTTTTTAAGTGATCATGTGTTACTTGCATCATGTGTTATTTTAATACACATTTGCAACTTTTTGCCCAACTTATTCATAAGATGAGGAAGTGCGTTGTCAAATGTTTGTCACTGAGCTGGCGTCTGTCAAAGCGACATGAGGAAGTCTTCAATTTATCTAATACAAGCATTTGACAATGCAGCAGGATGGAGTGTAAAGAAAGAGTGAAGTTAGTTTATTTATTTGTGTGTGTGTGTGTGTGTGTGTGTGTGTGTGTGTGTGTGTACGTGTGCGTGTGGATGATTCTAGACGGCAGCAGGAAAGCAGATGCACCTCTAAGCAACCACGACCCTCGTACAGCTGTTCAGCTCCGGACCGCACTGAAGAGGCTGAAGGAGATCATGGAGGGAAAGAGCCAGGTACTGAACCCTTTGTCCTTTTACAACTCAGACTTGTTCACGGACCGATCCCTGCCCTTACCTTTCACCATCGTTGTTTGTGTTCGGTAAGTGTTGTGTGTAAAGAAGTTGATTCCCGGTGCCTGGAGCTGGAGGGATGAACGCAGATCTTTTAAAAGTTATTCCCTCGTGAGTCTTGTGATGATTGTGATGAACGACCGAACACGTCAGTTTAACATCTTCCCAAAAGTGTCGATTGAGCTTTGGTAGCTTTTTTAAATTCATACCCAACAAACCTTTCAGTCCTTCTCTGTGTTCACTTCTGATGCCAGAACGTGAGATACCAGTGTGTTATAGTTGTGTGGGGTATTTTGTGACGTATGTAATGTATAAGTGATCATTATTTAAAATCCATGATATGAATTTCTTCTGTAGAATATTTAAGAATGTGATTTTTCTTGTCACGATGTTCTTTCCTGCACGGGGGGGTGTTTCCAGAGTTTCCAGATATTGGTTATAAACCTGTCATGGGTCATTATCAGCTAATCCGATAAGACTGAAGTTTCCTTGTCCTCTTTAATGATCTTGTTCGTCTCCTCACATACACACTTCTGTTCTGGTAATAAATCTCAAACGTGGATTCATCAGTCAACAGGACTTGTTTTCCAGTCGTCCACTTGCTTGTATTTATTCAGGCTCATCCCGAACTCGACCTCGTTTCCCCTCCTGAGACGTGATTTAGAAACTGGTGCTCGAGTTTTACTTTTCTATTTCTCTGGGAACTTAATTTTTCAACTTGAAAGTCTGAACTAAGCTTCTGTGTTTGTTCCATTGATTCCATTTGATCTGGTTAACTTTGGTTTCACGTTGTAATTTAGAGAAAATGTGACCTTTGGTCTAAAGGGCTCAAGTTGGTCAATGGCTCGAATTGGCTTATATTAATATCTAAATATTTCCCACTTAACTTGTTATGTTTGTAAAAGTTCTGGAGCCTCAAACCTTTTGAGTTATTTCCAAGTTTATGTGAAAATATAAACGATTTGAACTTTAGTTGTTATTGTTTTGCTCTGTAAGGATCTAGGGGCATTGTGATGCACTTTGTGTTTCATTGTTTGTATGTTTTTTTGTGTTTTATTATTGATGATATTCGTGTTCTTTCCGTGCCGCGTCTCTCCAGGACAGCGACCTGAAGCAGTACTGGATGCCAGACAGTCAGTGTAAAGAGTGTTACGACTGCAATGAGAAGTTCACCACCTTCCGCCGGCGCCACCACTGTCGACTGTGCGGCCAGATCTTCTGCAGCCGCTGCTGCAACCAGGAAATCCCCGGAAAGTTCATGGGCTACACGGGTTAGTGACGTGTTCAAGATCAACACTGTGTCATGAATTAGTCTGATTGAGTTCATCGTTAACCAAAGTTGTCCTCTAATCGTCATCCATCTTCTTTTTGACTTCCCCCCCGTCTTCTCTTCGTCTTCTCTTCGTCTTCTCTTCGTCTCCTCTCTGACTCGCTCTCTGTTTCTCCAGGGGATCTACGCGCCTGCACGTACTGTCGTAAATCGCCCTGAACTACGCTCACTCAGCCGACCCGTGCTCCATCGGAGAGGACCTGAGCGCCCTGTCCGACTCTCCCTGCTCCGTGTGCGTGTTGGAGCCCAGCGAGCCGCGGACGCCGGTGGGGGGGCGTAAGTCCAGCAGGAACATCTTCCTCGAGGAAGACCTGACCTGGCAGAGGTGAGCACACACACACACACACACACACACCACACACACACACACACACAGTGTTCATCACACAGACACCAATACTTAGTTTAGTGATTTCTTGTCTGTTATTAGTAGTCAACAGAGGATATATTATTATTTTGTCATGGAAACACGCTGCCCTCATCTTTTTTCCAGTTTTCACCAGCTGTGCTCTCGCTCTTTTCTCTGTCTTGGTTTCCAGCTGTTTAAAACATCTGTGTGTGCTCTGTTTGTACTGGACCCTGTGCATGGTTAACACACAGACTCACACGATGACGGCTCCGTGTCAGAAAGAGAAGTTCACTCGTTATGCCTAATGTTAGATACATATAAGGAAATGCACGGAGCCTTCTGTCCCTACTCGGATACGGATGAAACCCCAAAACAGAAATAATAAAAAATCCAACAATGACGGAACATTTTGTGGAGAGACTTTACAAGTTGGTAAGAAAGTACAGGCGTCCTTATGATGCCCAGACACAGGGACCAACAAAACAAGAACAGTCAGAAACTAATTAATAAATCACACAAACATCCTCTTTAAGTTACTTATTGACGATATAGCTCATTAACCATGCACAGAATAAAACAGGCAAACTGTTAAATGAAGCTTTTTAACCCCACGCCTGTTAGGCTGCTGTTGTTTTGAATCCGTGTGCTCGATGCTTATTTTATCTGTCAACTTGCCTCATAGAAAACCTGTATCCTCTCTCTCTCTCTCTCTCTCTCCTGGCATAGAAAAACTCCCATTGGGATGAGAAAGAAGTGAGTCTCGCTGTTTGTTTGATTCATTTGTTCACACCTGCCTGTGCTTTAGCTTTCTGTAGGTGAAGGCCGACGCTTTCCACCTCTGTAAAGACCGAAAGCTTTTCTGCATGCTCAAATTCCCTGACTGTGAACCTGACGTAGAGGAAGTGTAGCGCAGAGAGGACACCAGTCAAAGTGTATTTGTGTCTGTGTGCGTCAGTATGATTCACCAGGAGCCTCAGAGCAGCGGCCTCACTTCCAGACTGACAACTCTGCAAGAGGACGTCGGCAAATCGCCTGCGAGGAAGAGGTCAGGCGCCGCTTTGGGTTGGATTGTAAGCTCAGTGACGGAGGACAGTCAAACCAACAGGTTCCCTGTTTGTCTCTCCCGCAGGTCGGCCAGTGTGACCACCCTGTCGCTGGACCGCTCCGGCTCCTCCATGGTGCCGTCCTACGACAGCTCAGTCAGCCCCCCCACCAGCCGAGCCTTGTCGGGCACCAAGACCGGCACCAAGCTGGACCACAGTGAGGAGGAGAGGAAGATCCTACTGGTGACGGCTTTGTTCCTTCTTCATCCTTTTGTTTTCCGTCTCGATTTATCCACACAGAGTTGTTCAATGTTGTCATGTCTCACAGGATTCCTCTCAGCTGAAGGACCTGTGGAAGAAGATCTGCCACAACAACACGGGGATGGAGTTCCAGGACCACAGGTACTGGCTGAGGACCTACCCCAATGCATTGTGGGAAAGGAGCTCGTCAACTGGCTGCTGAGGAATGGCACCATCTCCACGAGGTAGGATCTCACCGGACAAACCTATTCCACACTGTACTTTAGAGTTTCTATCTTTAATGATCCAGTAGAGTTCATTTTCATTATAATCATGACAAAGAAAACCACATGTGAGAAACTGAAAACAATGAATTTTGGCATTTTGATTCAAAATTACTTAAAGTTTCTTTTTCAACATGAGAAATAAAAAGAGGAGGAATAAATATATCACATTAGTGGCGTCACGCACGCGTCGAATTGATTTACAAGTTGAAAGCTGCTGTTGTGTTTCACGCTGATGTCTCTGCGTCGCAGGGCCCAGGCCATCGCCATCGGCCAGGCGTTAGTGGACGGGCGCTGGCTGGATTGCGTCACCCACAACGACCAGCTCTTCAGGGACGAGTACGCTCTCTACCGCCCCCTCCAGGTTTGAACCCTTTCCTGATCAGCAAAATGCCGTGCACTCTGGGAAACAAGACGTTTTAGTGTTCAAAGCTAAACGTGGTTAAACACCTCTCACATTCCAGAGGCAGTGGAAACAGTTTTACAGTGTTCAGGGAAGTGAAATGTGCTGATGGGGACGTTGCTCTGTCTGATCTCTAGAGTACAGAGTTCTCCGAAACGCCGTCTCCAGACAGCGACAGTGTCAACTCCCTGGAGGGACACTCAGAGCCGTCCTGGTTCAAAGACATCAAGTTCGATGACAGCGACACGGAGCAGCTTGCAGATGAGAGCGAGTACACGTTGCCAAGTATGTACCTCACGTCTCGTGCTTTACTGAACTGTGTTGGGTTGGATCGTTGCTCTTTGTCTGCAGGTTTGGCTTCTGTGGATCAAAATCCCAGTAGCTGCTCATTTTGAAGACCTTATAAGTTATAGAGAAACCCAACAGTTCCCACAATGACGACTGTGGAGAGAGAAAACTCCATCATTAAGTGGAATAAACGTCTAGAACCAGACTCTCTTTCAATGTGAGAAAGAGAGAGAGAGAGAGAGAGAGGATGGAAAAAACATGTGACATGCAGTGAAATAAATAAATGTGGGTTCACTGACCCGTCACTGTCCAGACTCCGCCAGCCCCAGCAAGAGGACGTCTGTCAGCAGTCTCCAGTCGGTGGTGGACAGCGACTCCGCGGCCTCCATCAACCTCAACATGGAGCAAAACAATGTCAACTTCCACATCAAGAAACAGTCCAAATATCCCCATGTACCTCCTGCTACTGAGCAAAAAGGTACATTTCATTTGTGGGTCCAGCTGTCGCTGTGCACACGTCACTGTGACTACGCTGTGTCTCAGATGTCTGTGTGGTCTCTCTCCTCTTTCAGCCGAGTTCGTCGTGTCTGAGGACGGAGGACAGAACATTATCATGAGCGATGCTTTCATCAAGGGTAAGGACTCTGCATTTCCTCGTTGATTTACAGAGGAGAAACCTTGCAGCCATTAAAACCTGCTTCCGCTCCGTGACTCATTCACGCAGAGTCTCTGTTCAACCGTCGTGTGGAGGAAAAGGCCAAAGAGATGCTGTTCACTCCGCTGGGCTGGCACCTCAGCTCCCTGGACCAGCTCCGAGAGGAGAACGGAGAGAAGAAGGCCATGGAGAGGCTCCTGTGAGTGGAGACACTGGATTACATTTACATTTATCTTATTGAGATGCAGTTCAGTTCAGTGGGTGTTGGTGGGAGTTTTTACCGATGGAAAATGGGTTTTTAAAGTATGAAAACCTGTTTGTTGTTCAGCTCGGCCAACCACAGCCACATGATGGCGCTGCTGCAGCAGCTGCTCTACAGCGAGTCTCTGTCTCTGTCCTGGCGGGACATCATCGTCCCCGTGGTCAGACAGGTCGTCCAGACAGTGCGGCCTGACGTTCGCAACTGCGATGACGACATGGACATCCGACAGCTGGTCCACATCAAGAAGGTCGGGAACCGTGTCACTGGATCAGTCAAACTGTCGAACTTAGTCTCGTGTCACATTCATCGAGCTGTTTTCAGAATAGAACTGAATCTGTTTATGTGCTGTAGATTTCTGGAGGCAGGAAGTTTGACTCAACGGTGGTGAACGGCTTCGTCTGCACCAAGAACATCGCCCACAAGAAGGTAGAGTCATCGTTCTTCTGTTCAGTAAAAAATTGATTAAAATATTCTCGCCCGACCATTATTGAATATAACATCCTGTAAACAGATGAACGCCTACATCAAGAACCCCAAGATCCTGCTGCTGAAGTGCTCCATAGAGTATCTGTACCGGGAGGAGACCAAGTTCACCTGCATCGACCCCATCGTGCTGCAGGTCAGTGAGTCGATCTCAGGCAACAACACATCCAGAGGAAACGACCGGTTTCGTTCTGGTCTGTTGTTGCATTTGTTTTTCTGATTTTTTTCTTTCTCATTAACTCTCCCTCAGGAACGAGAGTTTCTGAAGAACTATGTCCAGCGCATCGTCGACGTTCGTCCCAACCTGGTGTTGGTGGAAAAGACGGTGTCCCGCATCGCTCAGGACATGCTGCTGGAGCACGGCATCACCCTGGTCATCAACGTCAAACCGGTCAGTTCAGCCATCGAGCTGCGAAGTCACGCTGTTCACACCTGATGTTAACATCTGTGTGGATGATTTTGAATAATTGAGCAATCGTAAAAGATGACACGAAGCTGTCTGAAGAGAGAAGCCCTGAACTCTTTCTAATTCATCACATCACAGACATCACGTTCTGGACCTCAGCTGAATTCTTTACGGTGATGTGACATCACCTGATTGTTAATTATCTCTTATTCCTCTTTGGTTTGTCTAGCAAGTCTTGGACAGGGTGAGTCATATGACGCAGGGAGACCTGGTGATGTCCATGGATCAGCTGCTCACCAAACCTCGCTGGGGACCTGCCACAAGTTCTACATGCAGCCCTTCACCCTGGCCAACAGTAAGACCAGTATTCACACACTCGACTCTCGGTGAAAGCTGCTGTGACATTAACAACGTCATTCTGTGTGTGTCCTTGTAGACGAGGTGAAAACCCTGATGTTCTTCGAGGGCTGTCTTCCTCACCTCGGCTGCTCCATCAAGCTGCGCGGCGCCTCAGAGTACGAGCTGGCGCGGGTGAAGGAGATCATCATGCTCATGGTGTGTGTGGCCTACCACTCGCAGCTGGAGATCTCTTTCCTCATGGACGAGTTCGCCATGCCGCCCAGTTTGGCCCAAAGCGCCTCGTTCCCCTGCCTGCTGGAGAGCGTCTCCGCGAGGAGGAGGCGGAGGAAGCGAGCGGCGGGAAAGAGACAAACGGGGAGAGTCAGAGTGAAGACTCTTTCCTGGATGGACAAGCCGTGGAGGACGGGTTTCTCTCTGAGGCTCTGTCCAAAATTGTTGAGATGGACGGTCTTCAAGACGCACTGAAAACAAGATCCCCCCCCTCTATGAACATGGTGACAATGATCTCCTCGCCGTTTTCCAGTCCACCTGCACCTCCTCTCTCCGTGTCCCCTCCCTTTCTCATGGAGGACGACCAGGACATGACACTGTCGGACACACTCGTCCCCACGTCTGAGTGGGACACGAGGGAGGAGGGGAGCCTCTTCAAGGAGGATTCGCTCAGTATGGAGGACGAGGACGGTTCGGAGACGCCCACTCCTCGGCTGTTTCGAGACCCCCTGCAGGACGACACCGGGATGTTTGTGGCCGAGCAGGTGGCTTCGTTCGACGACCGTCTGAAGTCCATCTCCGTTGTCTTCAAGCAGGAGCTCAAGGACATCATCCTGTGCATTTCTCCCTTCATCACGTTTAAAGAACCGTTCCTCCTCATACCCGCCGGCATGAACTGCCCCAGCAGGGATTATTTTCCTGAGCAGGTACCAAACTTTGCTGGTGTTCAACTATTGGATTTACAGGAGGAACCACTTCTCTGAACTGTGTTTTGTCTCTGTCCTGTAGGTCTACCTGTCTCCTCTCCTCAACAAAGACCTGAAGGAACTGGACGGCCGTAGAAAGCGTCAACTCCTTAAAGACTCCGCTCCTTCCTCTCTGGTCGGAGGTCAGACCAATGGCAACGCACCCCCCAGGCCTCTGGAAGTCCTGCCCTGTCACAGTCTGACCAGCACCCGCATCATCGAGCAGCTGAACGGCAGCCAGGGTCTGGCCAAGATGCTGGCGGACTACAGAGCGAAGGGAGGTCGCATCCGGCAGAGGGAAGCCACCGACCCCTTCAGCAGCGTCGGTGCTGCCGGTCCTGTCAGCGGCCAGAGCAGAGCGGGGGAGGCGCCGGTCCGAGCACCGGTGAAGGCCGACAGCGAAGAGGAGAAGCCGAGTAAACTAATGATATGAGCTGGGCCCCCAAGGTGAGCGGAGAGCGAATTAATCAAATCAAAATTCATCAGTTGTCATAATCCGCTGGTCCCAGCTTCTCAGATCTGATTTGGTTTCATATCAAAACAAGATACAGTTCGAGGTCCCTTTGGGGATTTGTTTTATTGTTTCATGATGTTAACAAACCCTGAACCTGACTCGTCCTCAGCTCGACTGTCTGAACCCGGTCAACCACCAGAGACTGTGCGTCCTCTTCAGCAGCTCCTCGGCTCAGTCCAACAACTCGCCCAACCCCTGCGTCAGCCCGTGGTAAACGCTCCGGGACCGAACGAACAATCTCATATCTTGTTTTTAACGAGTCGTAGTCACTGATTTTTATTGTCAACAGGATCGTCACGATGGAATTCTACGGCAAGAACGACCTCTCTCTGGGGATATTCCTGGAGCGATATTGTTTTAGGTAGAAGTGCACTTTAAGATGATTTTTTTGTATTAATTGTTCCTTAAAAAAACATAATTCTATAATGTGAGATTCCAATGTTTTTCCCAGGCCGTCTTACCAGTGCCCCAGTATGTACTGTGAGACTCCCATGGTGCACCACATCCGGCGGTTCGTGCACGGCAGCGGCTGCGTGCAGATCGTGTTGAAGGAGCTGGACTCCCCCGTACCCGGGTATCAACACACGATTCTCAACTACTCCTGGTGCCGCATCTGCAAGCAGGTCCGGAAACGCTCCCGGAAAAACATAAACGTACATATTTTATAGTATTAACGCTAATTTAAATTGTGGATTGTCTCCTCCTCTTTCAGGTGACCCGGTCGTGCCTCTGTCCAACGACTCGTGGTCGATGTCTTTTGCCAAATACCTGGAGCTTCGCTTCTACGGGCACCAGTACACCCGACGAGCCAACGCAGAGCCGTGTGGACACTCCATGCACAAAGATTACCACCAGTACTTCTCATACAACCAGATGGTGGCGTCCTTCAGGTTGGTTCAGGAGACATGTAGTGATCTCTGGTTTGTGGCAGAAAGTTCGATGTGAACAAACGCAGAGAAAATAATAAGTTAATATGAGAAATAGAACATTTTCAGGAATTAGTTGGGTGTTTTCATTGTATTCTTTATTCTGATCTCCCGAACTGTGGTCGCTGGTATTGAATCCATAAAACACGAAAAAAGCTGAACATAAAGATCAGTAAAAAAGGAGAAAGACATTAGAG
This sequence comes from Reinhardtius hippoglossoides, assembly GCA_006182925.3. Taxonomy (NCBI): domain Eukaryota; kingdom Metazoa; phylum Chordata; class Actinopteri; order Pleuronectiformes; family Pleuronectidae; genus Reinhardtius; species Reinhardtius hippoglossoides. The sequence goes on along the minus strand of CM031682.1, from coordinate 1,956,033 downwards.
TAAAACATGAACATAGATAGTCACTATTTAATTGCACTGTTTCCTGTTTCCCTCTCAGTTACTCTTCAGTGAGGCTGTTGGAGATTTGTCTTCCTCGTCCCAGGATCTTCATCAGGAACCTGGGACCGTCCAAAGGCAGCCTGCAGCAGGACCTGAAGGACTTCTCTCTCAAGTAAATGAAAACCACTGAGCTCATCGGTCTGAATTCATACAAACACACGTCAAACAGCACTATTAATAATTAACCTTGATCGGTAGAACCTAGTTTAACATCAGCAACGTGAAGAGATTTCATTATAATGTGTGATTCTAGAGGAAAGACGACAGAGAAGAGTTCATCTTGAGTTTAATGTCCCCTCCGCTCGTCCTCTGCTCTCCCTCAGAGTGACTCAGGTGTACTTGGCCATCGATGACCGGCTCACGTCCCTCAAGACCGACACCTTCAGTAAGACGCGAGAGGAGAAGATGGAGGACCTCTTCGCTCAGAAGGACGTAGGTTCTCCCTCGTAGCACAAGAGATTATGACCGAACCTTTTTAATGGAGAGCCGGTCCAGACGCTCCTGTGGTCTGACCGCTGGGTGTGTGTTGTCTCACTGGGCTGTTTTCTGTGTGTGTGCAGATGGAGGAGGCGGAGCTGCGCAGCTGGATCGAGAAGCTTCAAGCTCGACTGCAGGTTTGCGGCGTGGACTCTCCTCAGCAGCTGCAGGCGGTTCTGGAGTCACTGGTGATGAAGAAACAGGGTCTGTGTGAGATGTTACAGTCCTGGAACAGCAGGTCAGCACCGACACTTTAAAGAACTTTTGTTTTAAGATACGAGGGTTATACAACATCGTGGAATAATGAATTGGCCCCAGCAGGAAGTGAACATGTGTGTGTTTCCAGAGTCTCGTGTTTCAAGGGCTTGAAAAACAATATCAGAACTGTGTCTCCGTCCCTTTCAGGCTGCAGGACTTGTTCCAGCAGGAAAAAGGCAGGAAGCGTCTGTCCGTCCCCCCGAGCCCGGGCAGGCACAGACAGACGGCCGCTGACGACAGCAAGGTCAGTAACCATCGGCCGCTGCGTTCGCTGACCGGCTCAGAGCTGTTTCCTTCAAAATACCGTGTGACCAGAGAAGCTGGATCTGTAGCGACGGTGGAGGAGGAGAGGAACGCCGTCCGACCAGAGCGCCACACTCAAATGGATCGGCCGTGGATAGAATTCAGGTTTAATGTAGTTTGATGATATTTATTGTTGTCTTTCCTCAGAGCGCCCTGGAGTCCTCCCCTCGTAACCCCTCTCCTGTGGTTCAGAACGGAGATAAAGGTGAGGTCGCTCTCTCCGACCGAATCAGATCCTGGTTTCATGTTTGATCCTGACTGTGGTTTATCCTCTCGCTCAGAGGACCGTCTCCTCAGCGCCATGCCCTCGGCCTCCACCTCCTCCCTGCTGCCGTCACCGGGAGACCCCGGAGCCGAGCCTATCACGCCCGGCCCTTCCTTCCCCGAGCAGGACTCCGTCAGCCTCCCAGAAGGTGGGAGCTTGGATTCACACAAACCGCTCGTTCAGCCGACAACACGTCTCTGGTCTGATGATCTGTGTGTCTGCCTGTTTTCAGACGTGTTTGACGGACACTTGCTCGGCTCCACCGACAGTCAGGTGAAGGAGAAATCCACCATGAAGGCCATCCTCGCCAACTTCCTGCCTGGCAACAGCTACAACCCCATCCCCATCCCATTGTGAGAAAGGTTTTTAAATTCAAGCAGGAAAAACTGAAATACTTTGACAGAAATGAGGAACCGTGTGTTCAAGAATCAGTATGAACCAGTTTGTGTCTGGACTGTCATGTGACCTCTGCCCACAGCGAGCCGGACAAGCACTACCTGATGTCCGAACACGAGCGGGTTCCCATCGCCGTGTGTGAGAAAGAGCCGAGCTCCATCATCGCCTTCGCTCTCAGGTGACTCCGTTTTCCATCCCTCTCACATTTCTACATTTCTCTTTCTCACGCAACGAGCCACATTTAGTTTTTGAGACGATGACGATTTGGTTTACGTTTCAAACCGTGTCCCTGTGAATGTTCTGATGTCATCGTGTCATTTATTGTTCCAGCTGTAAGGAATATAAAACGGCTCTGGATGATTTGTCCAAGGTGTCGAACGCAGGAGGGGACGAGGCTCCGCAGGTCGTCAGGTAAACGGGTTCTCATGAAACTCAACGTGTTGCAGGATCCAGACAGAAACTCAGAGGATGTGTGAACAGCTGTAATCTGTGATCCGAGGACTTGGTTCTCTGGGAAGTTGCAGCACCAGTTGAATCGTTTCTTAAACTACGACGGAGAGAAATATTTGAATTGTGTAAAAGTTTCGAACTGAATCAGAGGAAATGTTCTGATCACAGAACAGTCGAGTCCCGGTCGTGTTGTTTAAGAATCCGTTTTCTGTCTCAGTGCGGAGAGTCGGGTGAAGAGCAGCCCGGCCCGGCCCGGCAGCGAGTCGGCCTCGTCCCTGCAGAGCCGCAGCAGCATGGACGCCGACCCGCTCAGTAAGTTCTGCTCCGATAGAAACTCACACCTCCTGTTTTCCTGTTGAAGCCGATCAGTTCATGTTGTTTCTTGCAGAAGAAGCCGATCTGAGCGACAAGCAGAAGAAACAGACGCTGAATCCACACATTGAACTTCGTGAGTGTTTTTTTTTTATTCTTCGTCTTTTTGGTTTTGGTTGTTTCTGGAGTTCTTCATTAAAAACCCGTTAACCTCTCGTCTGTCGCTGGACTTTCAGAGTTCTCCGACGCCAACGCCAGGTTCTACTGCCGGATCTACTACGCCGAGGAGTTTCACAAGATGCGTGAGGAGATCATGGAGAGCGCCGAGGAGGATTTCGTCCGCTCGCTGTCTCACTGCGTCAACTGGCAGGCTCGGGGGGGGAAGTCTGGAGCCGTGTTCTACGCCACAGAAGGTCGGTACCGAACGAGTCAGTTCACTGTACGTTGATAAGATTCAAGACTCATAACTGCAGAAGGTGAAGTCTTCTCCTGGTCTGTGTCTCGTCAGACGACCGGTTCATCCTGAAGCAGATGCCCCGACTGGAGGTTCAGTCCTTCCTGGACTTTGCTCCGAACTACTTCACCTACATCACCGGAGCTGTGCAGCAGAAGGTCGGCACTCCACCTCCTCATCATCTGGACCTTGCTGCCGCTTCTCTAGAACTCAACTTGTATTTCTTCTCGCTTCCACAGCGGCCGACCGCGCTGGCAAAGATCCTGGGAGTTTATCGGATCGGTTACAAAAACTCCCAGAACAACACGGAGAAGAAGCTGGATCTGCTGGTGATGGAGAATCTCTTCTATGGACGCAAGATGGCTCAGGTGAGCTCCTCATCGCGTCAAGTTCTTTTGAACCAGTTAATTCAACTTTCAATCTGAGGGTAAACCCGTTATTTAGTGATATATCTTTAAGCATCTCTGCGTTTCCCTCTCTCGTCATTGGGAAGTTTTCTCTTGCTTAACGTTGCTGTTGAGTAGTTCGATCCCGTCTCCTCCGCAGGTGTTTGACCTCAAGGGGTCGCTGAGGAACCGGAACGTGAAGACAGACTCGGGGAAGGAAAGCTGCGAAGTGGTTCTGCTGGACGAGAACCTGCTGAAGCTGATCCACGACAACCCGCTGTACATCCGCTCGCACTGCAAGGCCATCCTGCGCGCCGCCATACACAGCGACGCCTACTTCCTGTCCAGCCACCTCATCATCGACTACTCCCTGCTGGTGGGGCGGGACGATGCTACCGATCAGCTGGTGGTCGGGATCATAGGTGACCGGAGTCCGACCCGTCACCGTCGCGTGCTGGTTCTACACTCGTCCTGTTTTGGTCTTTTATCGTTCAGTATCGCAGAAACAGAAAATAAGTTTGTGATTTTATTTTCCTGCAGATTATATCCGGACGTTTACTTGGGACAAGAGGCTGGAGATGGTCGTCAAATCCACTGGGATCCTGGGAGGTCAAGGTCAGCGCCACTTCCTGTTTCTGAACCCATTGAATGTGTAACGTTGGCGTCTCTTTGAGTGTAAGCGCCGCTCGCCGCTCGCCTCTAACGTGCTCCCGTGCGTTCGCAGGGAAGCTGCCGACCGTCGTCTCTCCGGAGCTTTACCGAGCTCGCTTCTGCGAAGCCATGGACAAATACTTCCTGATGGTTCCGGACCACTGGACCGGCCTGGGCGTCAACTGCTGAGCGGTGCGTTGAGCGTCCAGAAACACAAACACACACACACACACAGCTGCTCCTCCCTCTCACACTCTCCACGCACAACACTCGGGAACCGGTACCGCAAGAAAGACGGAGAAGAACCCAGAAGCAAACTGGACTCGACCAGAACACAGCACAGAACCATTCCACAGAAGCAGAACCCGCTCTGCAGCCGCAGCGGCATTATGACGATTTAAAAATCGGGTTTTAAAACCGGGGACGAATTCTGGAATCATCAGACTTTAATTTATCCGTTTCCTCTGAAGTAGTTCGGTCCTGTGGTTCAAGTTTGATCAAAACTCATTCGTGTAATTTAAAGTTTGTAATTGTACAGAGATGATGTGACTATAAAATATTAACACTGAAGATGTCCTGTTTATTTTAGTGATCAGATATGATGCCGTTTTTAGGATTGATCAGATGTTTGGATGCGACTGTGTGACGAGAGCTTGGTTCTGATCCGATCTCCAAATGTTATTTTTCTTTCTTTTTAGTGTAAAATTAAAATCTCTTGGTTTTGATACTTTGTCATTTTGTGACTATTTGTTCATTATTTTCTGATTTTGTTTTATTTTACCAAAACAACTGATCATGAAATTAATTCATCAATATTCACAATAACTGTTCGTTCTGCTCAACACGATAAATAAAATAATTATTTTTGGTTTGTTTTGACTTTAATTTTACTTAGTTGAGGCTAAAAAAGTTATTTTATTCAACAAGTTGTGACTTTTACAAATCGTCCATTTTTGTGCTTTATACTTTTTGACAACTTTATCAAATCATAAAACAAATAAAAACTTGTTTGCTGCTGCTTCAGTAGTTGTAATTAAAGCTGCATAATTTAAAATAGAGAAATATTTGAATTAGTGGCAGAACCTTTTATTAAAAAGCTGTGGAATCCCCCCCCCCCCCCTTGTTTATTTGTTGTCTAAAGACAGCGAATAATGAAAAACTGAATTAAAAATTTTAGAAAATCAGCCTCAGTAGAAATCAAAACAGATTTCTGACGAGAATTAAACGACACATGGACAGAAAAGATTTGTATAATCGAACAGTTTATATAAAACAAAGTGTCGCTGACAAACAGCCCTCGACACGTCGCACTGCATCAGGAACTGGAAAGAAACTCATCAGAGACGATTGTCAGGACTGGTGAAGCGCATTAATAATTAATAATTAATAATAATACTGGCAGACAGATTCAGTCTCAGCAGGGACAGTGGAGCAGAACAACACTGTGCTTCTCAACACGTGTCCATCAGACGTCAGTCGTTTCACTGCAGCAACTTCAAAATAAACTCGTTAATATTCACTCACACACACATCGTTTAATAACTCATGTTTTAAAAAACACTGTTCGTATTCAGCCGCTCGGGATGGAGACGTCACTCTGTGCTCGTGTTTTTCATACAAAGATTTTTTACGTCGACATTATGTACAAAAGGTTTTAATTTCATATCAGTACCTAAGTTAACACAAACACACTCGACCAACTGAGAAGAACGAGGCTGGAACGGTTTCCTGTTTTTCTTATAGTCAACAAATCCTTCAAATCTCTCGTGCGTATTAATCTGCAGCTCGACACAAACCATAACGTCTGCTTAAAAACTACAAGTCCCATCTGCGTGGGGGATGTGTTTATGCCTTTGAAAAGTTAAATTACAATTTTGAGAGGTTTTAAGATTCTTGTCATCAGAGAACAAATCGGTTTGTGACGTGTGATCGTGGGGATTTGTTGAGATTAAGAAAAACGCAGAAAAGCATCAGACAAATATCCTCAATCATCATCAGCTCAGATTATGAAAAACTGTTTCACCAAAACTACAAAATGAAAATGACCTCGAGTGGCAGCGAGTTCAGGTTTTCAGGGTTTTCCTAAACATCACTTGTCTGAATGACGTCGTCTCGACTCCGGAGAACAAACTGAAAACTGATTTATTGATTTTGTACTTTTGGTGAACGTGAGAATCGACTAACACACGTGGTAAAAGAAACCGTGATGGACATCAAGGCACTGGACACGTTGGAGACGATGGCACGTAGCTGGTGGACAGACGGGGGGGGGGGGGGGGGTGGGGGGGAGTGGTCAAGGCCCTGTGTTATTCTACATTTAAGTGCAGGCAGCATTTGTACCATCATGTTTGATTTGATCATAAATAACAACAATGACCTTGAGTTTGGTCTCGTGAACAATCGGGGTTTTGTGTTGGGGGGACAGTTCACGCTGCCCGGGGGGCGCCGGCTCCCCTGCTGGACAGACGCGTGCACGACGGGTCGGGAAAACAAACATGGAGTCGGGACAGTGCACGAGGCCTTTTTCAGGGCCACAGGATAAAATGCATAAACCCATCCGTCCGTCACGTCTGCACGAACCCTGCGTTCATCAGAGGGGGAACATCCCGGGTCCCTCGTTACGTCGCTTCTCACCCACGATAAACGAAATGATCCAGAACTTCATCGTGAACGAGGAAACACAAGTCGGGATTCGCAGTCAGGCCAAAATCTGCCTCCCTGTCATCTCCACGTCAAACAGAGGGGGAGACATTTACCAGAAGTTCCACTCGGTAGCATCGTTCACGGGAGTCACACAAAGGTTGAGAACAAATTAACATGAATTTAAAACTAAGCACCATTTGTAACTTGCTCTCGTGTCGTTTCCCCACACGTCATGTTTTTTAAGATTTATTTAATTTGACGTTTGTTTCCGAAGCTCGAGATCAAATAAAACATCGAATACTGAATCAGTTATCAGCAGAGCAGCGAATTCATTTCTGTCGATATGAATTTCATTGGTTTTGATTGTAAATCTCATGGACTGTAATAAAGAGGAGAGTGAAATGGAAGTTTAGTTTCCTCCTCTGGACCTCGAGCGTCTCAGCGTCTCGATCCCTCGGTCAGAAGTCACAGACGTGTTGAAGGAACTGGGATGTTCTCGTCTTCCTCCTCTTCCTCCTCTGTCCTGAAGCCGTGAACGTCTCCTTCCAGCCTCAGCTCGTAAACAGTCAAACAGTAAAAATCCTACTTTGTGCTTCAGTTGTTAAAAAGAGTTAAAATCGAGCTCCGCTGCTCACGAAACCTTCTCGTGAGCGGAAGTCAAATATTTGGTGCAACGACGAGCTGAACTCATAAAAAGGTTAAAGTTACATCGAACGTTTCCTAAACGATCTACTTCATTTTGTACAAACAGTTTTTAAAAATTGCTTTTTTTTTCTTGACTTTTTCCATTATTTTTTTTTTTTTTAAGACAAAACGAGTCTCTGCGGCTCTGAGCCAATCAGAGACTGAGTACCGAGGTCGGTTTGGATTTAAGCACCCGTGAGGAGAAGGACCGAAGCGGGTCGGTAGAACACGAGCGTGCAGACCGGAGCCGGTCCAGATCCCAGACCCTCTTCAGCCGGAGCCGGTCCAGATCCCAGATCCTCTTCAGCCGGAGCCGCTCGCTCCTCACTCCGCTCCCATCTGCTTCTTTTTATTATTATTATTATATAAATTTGTCTTTTTTGGAAAAAGGGCACAAATAAAAAAAGTGATGCGGTCGTTCCTCCGACCCGAAGAAGATTCTGTACATGATCCCGTAACAAGAGCGAAGAGTCCGACGCTGACGTTCGTCTCAAACCTTCAATATTAAATCAATACGAGAAATAATCACATGAATTAACTGATTAAATATTATTCATATTCATTAATATTTAAATGATTAAAGATCTGGGGCAATTTAATGTTGAATAAACACAAATATTTAATTGTGTCATTATTAAAAACATATGAAGCGAGCGACACAACATAATGTTTTTATAATTTGTAGTTATTAGAGTTGTTATGGACGTCAGTGGGATTCGGGGATGTTCGCGGCGCCGTGTGACGTAAAGATATTTAATTAAAGTCGAGTTGAAATACTTTCCAAGTTATTTAAGTTTCATGTTTTCTGTCAGTTATTCATGTGATTATTTCTTGGTTTAATATTGGACATGTTGCTCCGTGTCTTCTCTGCGTCACCACCAGGTCTCCACGCTTCACCATGAAGCGTCGCCATCGGGGGGGGGGGGGGGGGGGGGGAGATAAGAACGGTCAGCTGGAGGTCGGGGGGGTCGAGTCGGTCCGCAGGGTCAGAAGGTTTCCGAGTCCTCCGAGTCGTTCTCTGTGGTTCCCTCGCTGGAGGGTCTGGAGGGGTTCCTGGGGCTCCGAGGGGCCCGAGGGCCGGGGCCCGGGCCGGGGCCTTTTCCTGCCGGGGGGGGCAGGTGCCTCAGCAGGGCGCCTGGGGACGGGGCCCCGGAGCTGCAAGGGGAGCAGAAAGGCATCATGGTAGCCAGAATGAGAGCCAGGCAATCGGCCACCTCTCTGCTCGGAGCGCAAGCCAGAGCGGGGGTCAGACCTGAGGTAGAGAGACAGAGAGAGGGGGGGAGGGAGGGAGGGGGGGAGGGAGGGGGGGGGGGGAGGAAGAGGAGGAGACGAGGACGAGGAGGAAGCAGGGAGGCGAAGCAGGAGCAGGAGACAAAGGGACGGAGCAGCATTCCATTAGAGTTCAGCCAGCTGCCGTCGGGACGGGAAACAAACGCGTTCTGAGAAAGTCCAACTGAAATCTGTTCTACGCACAAACACAACTTTCTGAAAACTAAAATACTGTCGTGTTGATTTTAAATCTATATTTCTAAGAAGGACGGAAATAGAGAGTTTGAATATCATCAGAAACAGATGAACGACAGAAGAAGAGTGTTTCAGTGACGTTAGAGAAAAGAGGATCAGCAGATGTTTACAGATGTTTACAGATGTTTCATTAATGTTCTGCAGTCGAGCTTCAGGAAACACGCGCTCTGCTTTATGCATCATTTGAGTTTTAAATACACCAGACATTGATTCTGCTGAATGCAAACACTGATTTAACCCAAAAATATGAATTTCTACTTTTACCTTTTACCCCAAAATAAATACATATAAATTTCAGTTGGACTTTGAAGTATCTGAAGACACAGGACGAGCGAACAAGCAGCACGGAGACAGTTCCAGTGAGGATTCCCACGTCATCACAGTTTAGTCTGAACTGGTTTAAAACACGAGACTCTATTTATTAGATTCTGAATTTCAAAAAAGGTTTAAATGGATTTAATCCGTTGTTTTACTGCCGTACATAATTAGGAGAATAAAGAATTAATTTGATGTTACTCTGTCGACTTTTTCTCATTAAATTACATTATTCCTGTAATATGACGACTCATCATCAATATGACTGATCCTCGGTCGTTCCAACGCATTTTTAAAATCCTTTGCCCTCCATGACCGGTGGGAACCCTCTGATTCTAATGATTCATTTGCAGAAACAAGAACGTTTCATCAGTGAAGCCGAGTTCATGCCGACCAGACGGCGACGTGCAGCTTTACTCTAAAAGCAGAGAATCGTCTGGATCAGACCCGAGCGGCGGCGGCGGCGGCGGCGGCGGCGGCGTCCTACCGTTCTCATCCACCGTCTGAACGTTGGCTCCTCGGGACAGAAGCTCCTGCACCGCCTGCTTCAGGCCGCTGCGCGCCGCCAGGTGGAGAGGGCTGCGGGAAACGGACAAGTGGAACAAGCTCTTACCATCGCACTGATTTCTGTCCTGCTGCTGATTCCACATCTACCGGCTCAAACTCGTATTTCATAAAAGAGAAACAACATCGTGACAAACGGATCATCTGAAACCACCACACTCGTTTTGTTAGGGACGGGGGATTTGGACACTCACGTCTGCAGCGCCGCGTTCGTGGCGTTAATGAGCGAAGTGTCCGTCAGTTTCTCCAGGATCAACATCACACAGTCTTCCTTTCCCTGCGGAGAGAAGACGGAGAGTTCGAGCTCTGAAGTCGAGGGAAAGGTCGGAACGCAGCGGGTTTTAAATAAGTGTTTCTTCCTCGTTCTAAAACGGTCATTCATAGTTATTTATTAATCTATTTATCCATTTTCTACAGGCTCAAGTCAGTTTTAATGATTCATTTAGGATATTATTATCAAATATTGGTGATTGAACCTACATGTTGGAGAAACTCAGTTGGGAAGCGATGAACGCCCCCTTGTGGACACTTACATTACTGCAGGATAGGTGCAGCGCCGTGTTGCCATCTTTGTCCGTGGCGCTGATTTTGGCGCTGGCGCCGGTCAACAGCACATCTGGAGACAGACAACACACATGAGCTGCACAATACTGGAGCTGAAGGATTAGAATAAATCAGCCAATAGAAAAAAACGTGTCTGTACCGAGGACGCCGACTTTGCCCTTCTCAGCCGCCATCATCAGTGGCGTGCGACCTGATTGGTCCACATCATCGACGGGCACATCGTGTGAGAGCAGCAGCTGGACACAGTCCACGTGACCCGTGAAGGCCGCGGCGTGAAGAGGAGTCCTGCAGGAGAGAGGGAGGAGTGAGGGACGAAGGTCAACACACACACACAGACACACAGACACACACAGACGCACAAAGGACTCACCTGTCCTTGGCGTCCTTGCAGCCGGCGATGTCGGACCCCATGGCCTCCAGCAGCAGCGACGCACACGGCTCGTGGTCGTTCACCCTGAAGGTTTGAACACAGGAGTTCACTGACTGGTGTCAAACGGGAACGACACTAATAAAGTTTGCTGATGATTTATTAACGCGTGACTCACACGGCGCAGTGCAGTGGCGTGAAGGGGTTTCCATCGATACAGCGACAACCTTTCTGCTCCAGCAGGACCTCGACACACCCCTCCTGACCTGCACACACAAAACACACGTGTGTAGTAAAGAGTCACACAACACTGTGTGCATGTGTGTGTGTGTGTGTGTGTGTTAGTGGACACTGACCGTAGTAACAGGCCCAGTGCAGCGGCGTGTATCCGCTGTGGTCTCTCAGCGGCGGCAGGGACGGCGGCTCGGAGCAGGCGATGCTCAGCAGCTCGCTCAGCCAGGAGGCGTGTCCCCGGGCCGCGGCGAGGTGGATGGGCGTACGACCCCGAGAGTCGCCGAGTAGAACGGAGGCTTCCTGCTCCAACAGACACTGGATACACTCCTCCTGGCCACACAGCAGCTGCACACATCATCAGCGTCAGTGTAAGACAAACAGGACGTGTGGTCTCGTCGGGTTAGTTTGCACAAACTTTAAAACTCACCCCGAGGTGCAGAGCAGTGAGGCCGTGGTTATCCGCCATGTTGACGCTCGCCTCCCTCTCCAGCAGCAGCGACATGGCGTCCACGTGACCTCCGGCCACCGCCAGCATCAGAGGAGTCCTGCAGACGGGGACCAGGCGGTTAGTGCGTTGAGAAAGGAACAGGAGAAATGAAACGGGGGGGACGATCACTCACTGTCCCTGAGAGTCGGCAGCGTCCACAAGCTCCGCACAGTCAGATTCGTCCAGCAGGAGGCGCACACACGTCGTATGACCATTCATCACTGCAGTGAGAGGAGAGAGAGGGGGGGGGGGGGGGGGGGTGCAACAGAGCGAGAGGCACAAACAGAAACTTTATTAATTGTCAGATAGAACGTCAACAAACAAAAGATGATAATAACCAGATCTTATGCATAGTGACAAAGTGTCTTTTAAATCTAGTTTCAAAAGTTTCTTATAATTAAAAAGAAGAAACCGGATCCGACCAGAACTCCTGAAAAAGTAGGAAGTTGGTTTTTCACATTTAAAAGAAGAAGAAGAAGTTTAAGTTTGTGGGAAAGAGGAAAAACAACATGTGGTCGTTAACGTGTCGGATTCCAAAACATCAATCTGCTGCTAGAACCACTTCACAGGTACCGGTCCACGTACCTGCCAGGTGGACGGGGGTGCGTCCGTGCTGCGTGTCCGTGGTGCGCGGTGACGCCCCCTGGCTGAGGAGGGTGTGAACGCAGTCAGTGTGGCCCCGGAGGGCGGCCAGGGCCAGGGGGGTCCTCCCCACCTCGTCCCCCTGGTCCACCTCCCGCTCCCCCTGCAGCAGCACCTCCAGAGCCTGAGCGTGGCCGTGGTACGACTGCAGGAAACAAACCAGTCAGAGAAACGTGGTTTACGTGATCTGGTTTGATCGACTCTTAAAGCAACATCTTTTTTTTAGCCTTACTGTTGAAATAAATAAATCTTACACTGCACGGGAGGAAAATGAGGAAGAAGAACTGAAGCTTTAGTCTGAGAAATCTGATCATAAACATCTAAACCTCCCAGAGAATCAAACTTTAAAAGTAAAATCATTTCTTTGAGACTCACGGCGAGGTGCAGCGGGCTCCGGGCGCTCGGGGATTCAGGGTCGTCGTGGCGACTGTCGTCTCTGTCCAGCAGCTGCAGGTCACAACAGGAAGGTTAGATTTTCTTATTTTTAATTATTTTATAATATCAAACGAGTAAATACTAATCTCTGCAGGTTCAGATGTTCTTGACGAGTGATGATTAAACTCATTAAACCCTCGATCTACATTAACACGTTTTTATTTCATGTTCGTTAACGATGTTTTTTGGAAACAGCTTAAACTTTAAGACGCTTTGTAAAAAATGATTTTAGTCTCATTTAAGCGTGAAGATGATTCCAGGACACGAGGCCCAGGAATGTGTTTGCGTGGCCTGAAGTCACAACAACACAAATATATTTCACATATTAAAAACACACGTATTTCCTCCATGTGGCCCGAGCGAGTGGACTGACCAGTTCCAGACAGTGCCTGTGTCCGTAGGCGGCGGCGTAGTGGACCGAGCTGTAGCCCTGTTTGTCTCGGAGCGAGGCCGTCGCTCCGCTCTGCAGCAGGAACTCCAAACATCTGGAACACAGACGGGTCGACGTCAACAAGATGGAGGCTCGAGAGCCGGCAGCTCACATGTGCTGAGCACTGACGACACGATGGATTAAACATGTCGCTCTGCTCGCTCGCTCGTGTCTGATCAGTTTCATATATTACATATCCAACACACACACACACGTTAGGACGAGTGGGGATCGAGCTTATGAGACGATAAAACCAAAGATCGACCAACATCGTTGAGGTTCGTTGATTCTGTGGAATTAAAACGTGTTTAAACTGATATTCAGGTGATTTGTGTGTCGGGTTCGTGTTTACATCGGACTCTATATTTTTAATTTCTCTGGCTCTGTATCACACACACACACACATTAGGTTGTCAATAGACGGGATGATTTCTGCAGATGTGTGATGATTGTGTGCACAGAGAGAGATTTTGTGATAATCAATCACAGCTCATGAAGAAGAACAGATGAATACGTCTCCCTCTCTCTCTGTGCAACTTAAAACACAAGAAACATCTTGTTTCATAAAATAAAAGTATCCTCAGTAACTTCCTCAAACATCCGTTGAGCTTTGTTACTGAAACCTGCGTTTAGAACTCATTTCTGTGGATGATCCCACTTTTATTCTTTGTATTGTTTTCTAGTATAAAGTATAAAGACACTTGTGTCCTGTGTTCGGTCTGAAACAGCTGTTGTTTCTCTTTGTGTTTCCTTCAGTGTGAACTCACAGCCCGGCCTCTTTCTCTCTCTCCGCCTGAACCCCGTCGCTCTCCGGCTCCAGATTCACACGGCGCCTGTGGAACAGGGGTAGAGGGGAGGTGTGGGGGGGGGTAAAATCATTAACACAGTGAAACTACAAGTGGGAGGAGTAACTCAGGGTTCCGGGGCCGAACGCTGCATCGTGAACTTCGTAGTTGTCGATGCAGTTACCGTGGAAACAGTGAGGTGTGATATGTGGTAACAGTGACTTGATGTGATCAGTGGATGAGTTCTTCCACTCCTCACCTCCGGTCCAGGTCCGAGGCCGCGGCGTAGTGCAGGGCAGAGCGCCCCCACTGGTCGGTGACGTTAATGGCGGTGCCACAAGCCACCAGCGTCTCCAGGCACTGGTAGTGACGACTGGCGGCGGCGTAGTGAAGAGGAGTCCTGAGGAAGAACAGAGCGAGTCAGGGGCAACTCGGCGGTTTGATAATTATAATAGTACAAAGATCATTTTCATTATGATGTATCTTGTGTTTATCCTCTCAAAACAAATAAATTATCATTCAATGAGTAACGTTTTACCTAAGTTCTGCAATTTCACATTTAGAAGCAGTATATGAACATTTCATTTTGTATAAAGATATTAGAATGTAATTTTTTAAGTTTATAAATGTAGAATATTTTCTCAACAATTATAACTGAAACAATGAGGATATATTTTATATAAATATACTTGTTTTATCTGTTAACAGATCAGCAGCCACGAGTTCTAGTTGTTAACAAACTGTATAATCAAATTAAATAAATTCCAGATCCCAAGAAGAAGCATTTAAATCACCCAAAAATATTCAGAAAAAATACTTTTAAATTGTTAAATTATCCAAATGTGTGTAATTTAATTTTATTGTTTAATCCAGTAATTATATATTTTCTTTTACCTGCCACATGTGTCTCTCCTGTTGTGATCTCCTCCACTGCTCAGGAGCAACTTCACACACTCCACGTTCCTGCACAGAAACACACACACCCTTCAGACTACAGAGCAATTAGAATGATGCACCACAGTTACTGTTTATTATATATATATATACACATTATATAATAATATATATAATATATATACTCCACCAAGGAGGTTTTCACCCCTGTACATTGTTGTGAACAGGATTAGTTGTGTTTGCAATCTGGTGCAGATCTTTAAAAAACAATCTGGATCTTGTGAATTTAAATACAGTTTCATCAGGGACAGGGGGGGGGGGGGGGGGGGACAGTTGATTGGCACAGCTGAGACCAGTTGGCCAATGAACTGTCCCTGGATTCAACGGCAGCAGCAGAGGGACAGACACTCAACCCCACATGAACAGAGGCTGAGCAGGTGGAGGCTGGAGGACAGCAGGAGACATGAACACGGACCCTTTAAGTCTGTGTTCATGTAAATCAGCAAAATGTGTATTTTTCCCTGGAGTGCACAAACTGGTCATTCAGCCACGTGTCCCATAATGAACGGTGATGAACGGTTCTCACCCTCCGGCGGCCGCAGCGTGCAGGCAGGTCCTCCCCAGCGTGTCAGGGGTGTCGATCTGGAAGCCTGCGGAGAGGACCGAGTCGTTACACATTATGCTAAACCTCCGACCTGAGGGGGGCGGCGCAGGGAGGACGGACGGACGGAGGACGGAGGGAGGGAGGGAGGACAGAGGGAGGACGGACGGAGGGAGGACAGAGGGAGGACGGACGGGAGGGAGGGAGGACAGAGGGAGGACGGACGGAGGGAGGGAGGGAGGACAGACAACACAGGAGGGGCAGCGGCCGGAGCGAGGAAGAGGAGGGAGTGGAGAGACAGACCGGTGGACAGAGGAGGTGAGTGATGAATAGACTGGGAAACACATGCAGAGAAAAACAAGTCATCATAAGGTCACAGATGATAAAGTGTCTGTAAAGAAACTCGGCTTCTTCTATGGGAACTTTTAAGAAGTTAAAAACTGACCTGCAATAAATACAAATGTGCCATATGTTCATCTTCATCATACCAGATGATTTTTGTCGCATGATAGTGATAACCGTCAAACATCTGTATTTTGAAGATGAAGGCATTGGGAGTAATGGTTTTAATTATTCATTTGGCTCTAATACTCCCTCAGGAAACAACAACAGTCTGAATGAAGTATCTGCAATGGGTTATTAAAATAAATTAAAAATGACTTCATTGCCAAAAGCAACAGGGAAACTTTTCAGTAAGTGTCAATAAGACATTAACTCCTGATGCAGTGGTGAAAACTGCAGATTCATCAAGTTAGAATATTTAATAAGAAACCCACAGTTTTATATTAGTTCATGTGAGCGACCGAAGTGAGTCACAGTAGTTTTATTGAATCTGCTTTGAGCTTAGCTTCGTTTTTTATTCCACATAACACGTAGTGGTGAGTTTGAATATGTACTAAAACAAGAACACACTTTATATCTGTGGAACTATAACATCCAAACACACAGAATTGTATTAGCATAACGTTTTTTTAGTCTACACGTAAAGTTTGTGCCTAAAGTTTTAACATAAAACACCAAAAAAAAAACTTTATGATGAGCAACGTGACTTTAAACTATCAGATATTAGCTGTGATTGTTTAAATCTGATCATGTAGAGCAGGACGGCTAACAGGTATTTACAGTTTGAAGGGTCAAGATCGATGCAATATAATACCATATTAATAACCATCACGTTGAATCAACCCTCTGATCATTACAGCCTTCCTGAAGATGGAGTTAACCAGGTGGACCTAATAAACTGGCTCATTGACCCTGAGACTGGACTACTGGCGTTACCTGAGGACAGCAGCTTGCGGCAGCAGTCGGAGTGAGCGTTCATCGCAGCCAGGTGCAGAGGGAACATCCCGTGGACTCCTCGCCTGCGGAGGAGACGAAGAAGAAGAAGAAGAACCGTCTCTCGCTGAACATCGTTTCATGAAAGTGTTTTTAAAAAACACGTTTTCCAAGAGTTAATCAAATCGAACCTGGTGCAGTCGGCTCCGCTGGTGATGAGCGTGTTGATGAGGAGCTCGTGGCCGAAGCGGGCGGCGATGTGAAGAGGGGTGTTTCCGTCCTTGTCCACGCTGTCGATCTCGCCACCGTTCTGGATCAGGGTCTGAGAGCGAGTGAAGCGTCCGTGAACCGCCGTCATGTGGAGAGGACTCTTCCCATCCCGACTCTGACGGGGGAAATTAAACACAAAAACAACACAGTTTTGAGTTTAAAACCAATAAGGTAATCAGCTGCGTGTGTCATTTTTTACATATCATTTGACAAGTTCCACATGAATGAAAGGATACAGCTTTACTGCTCGCGTGAGGAAGACGTCCCGTCGACCTACCTGGACGTTGACGTCAGCCCCGTTGTTGACCAGGAACTCCAGGCAGAGCGCCCCGTGCGTGGAGGCGGCGGCAAAGTGCAGCGGGGTGAAGCCCTTGTTGTTGGGCTGGCTGACGTTGGCGCCGTAGTCGATGAGCTCGCTCACGACGGCGTCCTGACCGTTGAAACAGGCCACGTGGAGCGCGGTGTTCCCGAAGGCGTTGGACTCGTCTATCTGTGGTCAGAGAAGAGCGGACGTGTCGTCACGGACACGCAAATATGTCCGAGTCAGTGTGTGTGTCTGTGTGTGTCCACCACATTGTGAAAGTGTGCTTCTGTGTTTGTTAAACTTTGACCATGTGGGTTAGTGTTTGTCTTCACTGGGAACGAGTTTGAGTTCTGGACGTCCAGAGTGAAGACACTTTGGACGATGTCTCGGGAATGTACGTAAACAAGTGTCCTCGCACACTGCGAACAGGCGTGTGCGTGTGTGTGTGCGTGTGTGTGTGCGTGTGCGTGTGCGTGCTGACCTCCACAGCCAGGTTCAGCAGGTGTTTGACCACAGCGATCTGTCCGCTGGACGCCGCCGTGTGGAGGGGGGTGTATCCCCGTTTGTCCTTACAGCTGATCTCTGCCCCCTGACTCACCAGCAGACACACCACATCCAGATGACCTGCAGGGGGCGCACCAGAGGACAGTTCAGTGACTTGGCTCACACACGAGTTAACGGAAGCAGAGACTAAAATCTGTGTTTGCATATTTAACCACTAACCCAAAAAGATATTAAGGCTGAAACCAATAATTAATCATCATTGTTTCCTGATTGTTTGTTCCAATAAATTCTCAGATTAACACAATTAATTAATATTGACTGTTTTATTGGCAGAATGTATTTTGAACTTTTATCGATAAACCAATCTTTTTTTGTTTATTTATTGTTATTGAATGAAGAATTTAATTTTCCAATGACGTTTTACTAAAGTTACACAATATTCACTGAGCCGTATTCATCTGTCTCGTTCACTGTACATATCCTCACACTGCATATTTATATTAATTCTTTATATTCCTCACACTTCAGCATTGCATGTTACTTATTACTTGCTGCTGTAATATGCAAATGTCCCCCTTGTGGGTCTAATAAAGGATTCTCTTATCATATCTTAAACATAATTTGCGAGATAGTCTTTGTTTGCACTTGAAGCACATTTGGTTTTGTCCTGTTAAACGTGTCGAACCACTTCCTGTGTTCTGTTCCGTCTCGTTTCTTTGCTCGAGCTCCTTCGGGTTTTTTCGGGGACTAACAATGAGCCACTGATTCATTTTTCCAGGCACATCTGCATCGGTCGTCTTCCAGGAAATAAAAGCAGGGTGTGTGAGATGCTCGTAACAAACTCCGTCTTTGTCTCGCTCACCCATGAAAGCTGCCCAGTGCAGCGCGCGGCCGTCTTTCTTATCGAAGGCGTTGATGTTGGCTCCTTTGGCGAGGAGGAGGTTCACCATCTGACCGAGAGAAGAGCAACAGATATTAGAGTTTGGATGATTGCAGCAGCAGGCAGAGCGTGTGCGATGCATGAGGATGTTTGTGTGTGTGTGGGTGATGCTCTTTATATAACGCCACTGTAAACACATCGCTCGGCTCGGCTGTTGCATAAACAACTCAGGAGGGAAAGAGAAGCCGTCCATTCAGATTTCCAGAAATCTGCCGCCTCTCATTCTTAATTTTAGATTCAGCACATCCGTGAATACTACCTGCTGCGAAGAGTGTTTTAGAATGAAGAGCGCCCACGCGTTTCCTTCAAACACGTCACCTAACCACAACCGGAGGAGGGACGCATCGGGTTACTGGTGAACTTCACCAGTAACGCAGGATTAGCACGTGTATGTTGGACCCAATGACCGGAACCAGAGGTTAATAGCTAGAAATAAGAGCAATGATCACATCACACCTATTTTATCGTTTTAACAATGGCCCTCTTAAATTTGTATTATTATTTATTGATGACATTTAAGTCTCTTCATGGTCTGGCCCCAGGATATATCTGCTATCTTTTAATGCCCTATTTAGCAGAAGGCATATTCCTGAATTAACTTGGGAGGTGAGGTTATCATTGTTCCTTTCTCTATTGTTATTATTATTCATATTTATGTACTTCCTTCTGTATTTTAACCACTTCTTTTCTGTGCAGCACTTATAATCTTATTATTATTAATAACCTGATATGTGTTCTTGTGGTTGTGGATTTTATTTCCTGTGCTTCTATTGCATCATATTGATAACTAGCCTGGCACGTTAGCACAAAGCCGGTTATGAGTGTCAGCGTCACGCAGCAGAGTGGAGTACAGCACTCTGCAGTACCTCAGTGTGGCCATTGAGGGCAGCGTGGTGCAGGGCGGTGCGTCCACCGCGGTCCGACACGTTGACGCTACTCAGCAGCGGGATGATGACCTCGGCGCACCGCAGCGCGTTGTTGGCCGCGGCGACGTGAAGCGGCGTCTGCCAGTTCTTGTCCCGAGCGTTTACGTCGGCCGAGTGACGGATCAGAACTCGTACGGCCTCCTGAGGGAGAATCAAAGAGCGAGTGTTTGGTTAAAAGATCACACAGCGGGATTCCTATCCTTTAATCACACTAATGCAAACGAATAAAATAAATCATTTCAGACGCAGCCTTTGGAAGGTACACTTCACATCGTCCTCCCCTGTGAACCAACTACACACCACCTCTAAACTCCGTCACTCAGTTATTCCAGCCATGTGGTTTTACCTGTTTGGACGGCAGGTGTAAGAAAAGTTGCTGAATAATGACTTTGAACCAGACGACACAGATAAAACTTCGGTATGTGACGGAGCAGCGAGGGAGAGGCTGGAAACTGTTTACAGGTAAACATCACGAGCCCATGAAACCTGTGTCCCACTCACTGCAAGGAGTTGTTGTTTTAGGATGGGATGTGGAGGTGTGTGTGTGTGTGCCTGTGTGTGTGAGTGTGTGTGTGTGTGTGTCTGTGTGTGTGTCTGTGTGTGTCTGTGTGTGTTGTGTGTGCGCTCACTTCGCTCCGGGATGCCACAGCGCGGTGGAGAGGGGTGAGCCACATGTTATCTTTGGCGTTGACCCGTGCTCCTGCAGAGAGGAAGGAGGAGCGATGAACATGATGCAAAAACACTCATTTGATCACTTTTAATTGTGAACGTGGGTGAAAATCGTCCCCACACATTAACTATTAGCTTCTGCATAAACGAGTTATCATCTGTTTAGAGAGATTATCAGCCTCTGAAGAAAGAAGCTATAAACTGTTTCTGGTCCCTGTTGTTAATGTTTGTTTTCCTCACTGGAAACAAACAGTCCTGGGGCTAAAAAAACCCACAAGGACGGGAAGTTAGAAAGTCTTGCCATGGGATGTTTGTCAATAATTAATATTAATAGCAGGCTAATATTAGTAGGAATGTCGGGAAGGTAGCGTTTAATACGATATGAATCTAAAACATAACAGGAAGGAATATATCGTTTTAAAGTAACATCACATCTCCAGGCTGTTTGAAAACGAGTCAGCGAGACGAGATGTGAAAAGTTAAAGACGCGTCGAGGAGGCGAAGAGGAAAACTGAGTTTACCAGAGAGGATGAGGAGCTCGGTGATCTCGGCATCGCCCAGGAACGCCGCTGCGTGGAGCGGCGTGCGCTTCTCTGCATCCTGAGGGAGGAAGTCAGGTGGTTGGTGTTTGAATATAGAGACAAAGGAAAGTTTTATTCTAAAGGTCCTGCGGTTAGAGTGAGAGGAGGCGGTGGTGAAGTACTGTATTCAAAACATGTTATCATATTTAATCTGAATGTAATTATTAATATATATAAGAGGATATCGCTTTATGATTCTATAGCTAGGGGAGGGGGCATTATAATTAATTTACAAACTGTTGGTACCTTGTGAATTTCCCCCAGGATGAAAAAAGTCCAATAATCATAATTTATTAGTATAATCACATTTTTAAAAAATTAGCCTCATTCTGCAAAACAAATGGAGTAAAAACCAAAGTATTTTTTCATAGGACAGATGAGGGAGTAGAAACATAACAACACTTATTTGTTATAACCCCCCCCGACCATGTGACTGGGCCGAGCTTCTCCAACTAAACCCGTCTCAAGTGGACAATGTTCAAGAACACGAGAGATGGCGAGCGGGACAGAAGACCAGTCCATGTGTGGACATTGTAGAAACATCTGTACCCAGATGTGCCGATGGAAACAAACACACACTCTTGACCTTTGCCTCTTGACCTTTGCCCCTTGACCTTTGCCCCTCCTCCTGCCGGGTACCACAGGAAGTGGAGGCTGAAGTTTCAGTTTAAGTGAATTCTGAGCAGAAAAGCTACTTGTGTAGAATCTGTACTTTATATTTTTAACTTTACATCTGTTCATTAATTAACATTTTGAGTAACGAGAAATGGATCACTTAATTATAAGATGTTTTTTCAGAGTACAGGAATTATTAAAGTGTTTCAACTCATTAAGAGCGTCGTCCCTGAACCACAGATCCCACAGCTCCGAGTTTCCTCACCAGAGCATTGATGTCTTCAGACTTGTATATGAGCATACGGATTTCCTCAGGGTCTCCACTGAAGATCGCCTGGATGAGAGGCGGCTGGAGAGAGGAGAGACAGAAGAGGGGAGAGAAGGACGTTCAGCAACGAGCACCAGAGGCAACGTGTAAGACACGAGGAACGAACACACACCACACACACAGACACACACAGACACACACACACGGATCTAAACGAGACATGACTTCACTACATGTTGGAGAGAGAATATCTCCTGGACATCTCACAAGAGGAGAGCGAGCATGATCCTTATTCCCACGGTATGGAAGAGGTGTGTGTGTGTGTTGTGTGTGTGTTCGTGTGTGTGTGTGTGTGTGTGTGTGTGTGTGCAGGAGCAGCTGCTTGACTTTGAGCTGCTGAGTTTACAGACGGAGCAGAGAGGGTTAGTTAATGTGAACATGGACAGGCCATGAGAAAAGGGGCCCTGGGCACAGACCGAAGGAAAGAGCATCTCGATTTGCATCAATAAAAATAGTTGTTTTGTGTCTTTCAGGTAATTTTGCATCTATTTGCAGGGGTTACACTTCTGCTTTTACTCGTTTGTGTTTCTTCCGATTGACTTTCCAACGTGTCGTGTTCTGGCTCCGCTCCCTGACCCACTCTTTAACCTCTTATGCGTAGACAGGACCGAACAGAGAAACAGTTGTAGAAAACCCTGTGTAGATACAGATCATAAGAATAAGATGTCTGAGCAGAGGAGAGGCTTTAATGAAGGGCATTGTGTGGAGGTCACGTCTCTGAGGCCCTTATTTTCTTCCATGGATCACAGATAGGAGATAAATAGAGGCCATAGCAACACAGAGCATTGTGGGTTTTTAAGGAGGGGAGGCGAAAAACAAAACCTGCGGTGCAACTTCAACATGAGGGTCTTCAACATGTCAGTGACTTAAAGAGCACGTGTTTATTCTCCAGCTCGAACTAAAGGGCAGTAAAAACACACATTTCAAAATGTTTATCCAAGTGCAAAGTTAATAGTAAATTACCCACTAAATGAAACATGAGGTTTCTTTCCTTTAATGTGTTATAAAGATTTTTTATGAATGTAAAACTTCTGCAAAGTTAAAAAGCTGCTCTCCCCCCACAGAGAAACACTGAAGCTCCTGAAACACCATCAAACCTCCTGGACAGCGTCTCCATCGGTTCTGGAGCATCAGCCCTTGAGCGGCTGAGCTCTGCAGGGACAGAAACGTGGGCTGCAGGTTAGATCGGGCCTCACTTCACTTCCTGTGCGTTTCGTGTGTCACCTCCCGCTTCACTTCCTGTTGCACAGTCACTTCTTCTCAGAAACAAGAGAGAGGAACCGCAGAGCAGCTTTTCACTTCTGCTTTAAAAACAGCCCAGAACGATACCACTTCCTCATCTGATCTTTGTTTCACCTGATGAATCGGCCTCTTACTCCTTAGTAACAGGCAGGTTTACACGTTTGTATCCGAGTTCTGCTCCCGATACCAAATCATATTATTTTCACAACCCATTTCCTACAGTGTGAACCTGCTGCTCTATTTTTTTTTGATAAAACGATTTCAAACGATTTCAGAAACGGGGCCGACATAATTTCAAACGTGAAGCCTCCAAGACATACATCAGCTACAGGGGAGAGCGACGGTTGAGGGAGCGACTCCCCCGTCTTCTCCTGGTGATCAGGCAACGCTCAACATTTACACTGAAGTTTCAAAGCCGTTAATCTGCGACTCGGGTTTAATCTGCGTTTACTTGAGCTGAGCTGATATGAGAGAGAGAGAGAGAGAGAAGAAGAGAGAAAGAGGAAGGACACACTTAAGTGTAGAAGTAGTGAACGAGGAGAGGAGAGTTGTGGGGGGTTGTTCCTTTAAAGAAGCAGCTGACACTTAGCAGCGTTTGGCCTCTTCAGCTTTACTCTCTACTTGCTCCACAGGCACTCACTAACGCGCACAGACACACACTGAGCCGGCCCCTCGTCACAGTGCCGTGTCTGTGATCAGGGAGCTGGGGAGTCTGGTGACGGCACAAGAAACACAGGAGGAGATTTAAGGAATAAGTGAGAGTGTAAGCGAGTGAATTACAAAACCAACACAACTGTTTGGGATCATCAAGACACAAAACTGATTCAGACAAAACAACCTGAATACTTGTTTGGTAATGATGCGTCAAATCTGTTTATTTAAAGACCCGATAAAGATGCTTTGAAAAGACGTCGCTCCTCCGACTAGTATCGATTATATTTCAGAATTTAAATTAAAAAAAGGTCTTATGGGGTCAATTTTGCTCATATTTCCTATATGACGAAATTCATTCTGCTACTGCGTGCTGATTGGTCAGTTAAGGATCTAGGACTGACTCTGACAGGACAGGAACTGTGTGAGCGCCCTCTACACAAGAGAGTGGGAGTTCTCCTTACTTTAGAAATTATCTGGCACACAAGTGTAGTTTTATTTTCTCTAGTTGCACAACTTTGTTAAAATCACAAAAGGTTTGAAGTTCTTCTAGCAGTTGTAGAAGTAGCGTCGCTCTACGCTGGTCTCACAGATTTATCAGCCGGCTCCACCAGCAGATTATCCAACAATATCTCAAACATAAGAATTCATTGTTGCACCACACACACCACACACACACACACAATAACATTTCTCCTTCACCAAACCAGTGTCACACAAACCCAGTAACAATGAACTGTTTACAGCAAGGTCACCTCTGAGCCAGGACTCTGCTGATATAAGAGCGGCACGTACAGATTTCCACTTCTACCCTAAACAAACTTCCTCCATCAGATTAGCCTGGTTCTCATTCCGCAGTCTCTCGAACACACACACACACACACACACGAACATGCAACACAAAAACGTCATGTGCCTCCAGCACATCACACAAGAAAGCTTGATTTGGTCTCACGCCCGAGGGGACGGGCCTGTAACCCGGCTCGTCTCCTGCAGCCTCAGAGTCCACGACGCGCTGCCGCTGCTGCTGCGTCTCCCGTCGGCGAGACGCTAAATCTAAACCGTCATTAATCCTCCTCTCAGCGAGAGAGAGTCTGGGGCCTGTGGGTGAAGTGGACTGTTGGAAGTGAAAAGAGCCCGAGACAAAAGACGCACAAAACTATGCCAGAGACGCAAAACATCCCCAACGACACAAGGAGACACAAACGTACAAGAAACTACACACAAAATTAGTACAAAAGCTAAAAGGTTAGAAGTAATCTTCCCGGTCTACGAGAGGCAATCAAAGTGTTTAGTAAAATTTAAATTCTGGAGTTGTTAGTAAACTTCTGGGGCCCTTTATTGAATTCACTGCTTTTTACGACTTTTCATTAAAGGACACAAGCTGCGTATTATGAGTCACTCTCATATGTTCAACAGGATTCGACAACGGCCCAGCGTCACGTGACCCCACACTTGATCAGCACATGATGAAACGCAGCCAACACAAGAGAGAAGAATCTATACGGCGCCGAGGAATCCGGTTATCAGACATCTTCATCAGCGCGTCGTCTGCCAACAACAGGAAGTCCCTGAGTTCCAGAATAAAAAAACTGCTCTTCCCTCCTTGAAGTTTACGACTGAGCCGAGGAGGCCGTGTCCCATCTTCTCTACAAAGACTCCCTCCGATCCCGGCGGAGCTTCGTTCACCGACACGTTCACCGACACGTTCACCGACACGTTCAGGTTCAGGGACCTGAAATGTGGCCCCCCCCCCCCCGCTGTTACGGTGTCATTATACAATGTGAGGATTTGCTGTTTTTTCCAGTTTAATAATTGTTTCGTAAATAAAATTGTGGTCGTATCAGAGGAAATAATGAAACTGATGAGAACAGTCCGGGTTAGTAGGGGGGGGCCCTTAACGAGTGCTGGCCCTGGGGCCTTGAAGGGGGTGAATACGGCCCTGTGGGGTAATAAACTAAATCCCAATCAGCTGATTAATCAAATGATCAAATGAATATCTGCAGAGTAGAAGTACACAGAAGCAAGTACTGAGAGTACTCAAGTAAAAGTACACGATGCAAGTGTAGTAGTTGAGTAAAAGTACTCAGTTACTTGAGGTAACGACAGGAAGTGTGTGTGTGACATCTGAGCATTAAAACTGTTTCAGCTTCGGGAGGAAATTAAATATTAATAATAATCATGTTTTATTTCCGGCGTGTCGCTCGGAGTAAAAACACAACGAGACAAAGAGTCATAAATAAAAGATAAAACCATGTATCCCGAGCAGAGGGGGTGATGCTAAGCTAACAGCGGCTAGCTCCGGTACCTGCTCGGCCAGTTTGAGGACCGCCATCTCCGGGTCAGCTCCGGCGGCTCATCCACTCCCTGCGGCTCCGCGGCACCATGCACCGGGGCGGTGCTGCGCCCACGCCCGGGCTCCTCCTCCGCCCGGACCCGCTCTGCCCTTCGACGCCCCAGCTAACGGAAACGGCCGCTCGTAGCTCCCTAGCAGCGGCACAGGCGGGGGATGCTGATGAAGGCCGGGCCGAGCACCAGGGCCATCAGCCCCGCTCCACTGACGCTATGTGCGGCCGCCCCGGGGTCGCGGGGAGGCGGGGAAGCAGGAACAGGAGCCGGGTCCTCCGGTGTGAACAGCCCACATGTATGACCGCGTCTGCCGCAGCCGGTTCTGCTGGGTTCCCCGGTGCCTTCCAGAGCCGTGCAGCACCCACAGGACTGCGGGGTCAGCTCCTTCCTCCCCCGGTGAGCTGAGACACGAGCCGCCCGGAGAAGCAGCCTGGCAGCCGGGTCGGGTCTCACAGGAAGTCGCTGCTCCGCGCGGAGATGCAGAAGAAGCTCCAGCATCAACAACAAGCTGCTCTCTCTGCTGCCCCCGTCTGGAGAGGGAGAGACACACACAGAGGGGGGGGGGGGGGGGGGAGACACACACAAAGACACACACAGAGACACACACACACACACAAACACACACACAGACACACACAGAGACACAGGGAGAGAGACACACACACACAGGGAGAGAGAGAGAGAGAGACACACATACTCACAAACATGCACACACAAAGACACACACAGAGACACAGGGAGAGACACACACACACAAAGACACACAAAGACACACAGACACAGGGAGAGAGAGAGAGAGAGAGAGAGACACACACATACTCACAAACATGCACACACTCAGAGCTCACACACACACACACACACACAGGGAGAGAGAGAGAGACACTCACACACACAGACAAAGACACACAGAGAGAGAGACACACACATACTCACAAACACACAGCACACACACTCAGACTCACACACAAAGACACAGAGAGAGAAGAAAGACACACATGCACAGAGAGACACAAAAACACACACTCAGAAACACACTCACACACAGAGACACACGCACAGAGAGACACAAAAACACACACTCAGAAACACACACACACACACACACGCATGAAAAATGAATAGACCGAGCGATGAGGAAGTGAAGAGACTGATGTGGGTCATCGCTGCATGTTCAAGTCCTGAGGAGCAAAGAGACAACACAACACTGTTCCACAATCAACAGCAACTTTTCAGAAATAACCTTCAACTATTAATTACTTAAACGTGACTGAACACACACATCGAAAACACAAAACACGGCAACTTTTAATAAACATTTTCACGAAACAACAAAACACAAATCTGTAACTGAAGACACATTGTTGAAAACCATTTTTGTATTTAATGCAATGAAAAAAACACTACACAACACATCACTACAAAACAGCTGCATTTAAAAAACATTTTGAAAATGTATGTATGAATGTGTATATATATATATATATGTGCATATCTATATGAATGTACATGTGTGTAGCAGTGGTACAAGGCCCAGGGCCTGGTGGCATCTGCCTGGAAAATCTGGGTCAAAGCGTTTGAGTGTGTGTGAGCGGAGGGGGAGGAAGAGTGGGGGAGGTTCCTCTTCTTCATGCTCGAGTGTGGGAGCCGTTCATTGCTTTTATTTTTTAGTGAAAGTGAGAGTCATTCATCAGTCGTGTGTCGTTACATCTCCTCGCTGTTACCGCTCATATACTCAAATATGAAATCGTTAAAAAGTCGGAGAAGCTCCGGAGGCTGAACGACTGAGTTCACTCACACGTCGACAGTCTGAGTCTCTGAGTCACTGAATCTCAGGGTTCTGTCTGGAGGGAAACAATTAACCCCAAAGACTCACAAGCAGCTTCTGTCACTTCACCGTGTTGTAGAATGTGACGTGTCAACAAGATAAAACTGACCACAGCAAGATCACTTTCTCTAGTTTGACCATCTATAGGTACGTGTTGAGATAAAATGAACATTTTGTCCTTTTCTTTGAGCAACTGACGACATTTGGTAGAAATGTTTGTTGTCAGAACAAACTCAACTACACAAAAACCCTGGAACTGATTTCCACACAACCTGGTGGACGGACGGGACAAGGGCCAAGAAAGACCTCGGAAAGTGTTAATCTTCCATCATTTCATTCATCTTTATGAAAATAAGAAAATAACAAAGCCCCTTTATTTTATGTCCTGCATTATATTATTTATCAACAAGGGAAAAGCCGACTTTATGTACTTGTACTGGAACATTTTATAGTGTAGCATGTTTCACCACCATTTACAATACTAGTGAACATGTTTTTAAACTTTAAAAGTTGTTCTACCTTCTATTTACATGAATTCATTCAAATGTAAATCAGAAAATATATAAAATCTGATTCTGAACGTCAACATAACTAATGCAGAGTTTCTGGATCACGTGCATTTCAATTACCTCAGCTCCTACATTCATCTGTAAAATGTCGGGGAGGAAAAACGTGATACGACACAAGCAACTGATTTTTATACACAAACATTTTATTTAGGTTAAATAAAGCAACAACCTAATAAGAACAGAGAAGGTGTGAAACTTGGACAGGGTGTGTACAGCTGATACAGAAGACTAGCGATACACAAAAAGCAACAAAAAGAATCAAAAGTATTTAAAACATCATCATCATGACGGCGCTGCGACCTTCAACCAAGGCTCAAACATTCCTCACAGGGAAAATAAAAAAAACAATACATACAGACTCTACAAGGTTCCTTCTTTCATTTCCCCATATTCCCTATTTCCACTCTTGTTCTTCCAGGATCATCAAGTGGCGTTCAGGACGTGGACTTTCTACTTCAGCCCCCGGGAAAGACCCACATAAAGCTGCTGAATTAAAACCGACTCGGATTTAAAACCGAGACGATGATATAATTGAGGGAGGACAAAAACCAAAGAGGTCATAAATTCGTATTTACAAGACATACTCGAGCTCGTAGCGGACGAAAATGTTTTTCTCGTCGTTGTAGACTTGTGGGTAGTGGGCGATGAGGGCGTCCTGCGAGCCGATGTAGATCGAGTTGTAGATCTTCCAGTAGACGTCCCTCACCTTCCTCGCTGGATGGAACAAACCCTGGAGGAAGAAACAGTAGATTTAATACGGATAATGTTCAGACAACCCATACTGAAGTACACACTCTTACAGACAAGACATTCTTTTCAAGTTGTCCTTCATATCTGTTTACTCGGAAATGAAGTGACCATAGTGACGAACATTGAGACACTCCATTCCTGGTAAGTAGAATTTAAAGATGAAGAAACCAATGCGAACCTAGTTGAGACTGATCACATGTGACAGATCCTATAATGAACCCACTTAGCAGACTGCACTGCGGCAGGGCCCGATGGCGACCCTCAGCCCCTCCAGGGCGCCCATGACGGCCTGGATCACGTGAGGTGACGTCTCAAACACATTGGGCCACACGTA
Organism: Reinhardtius hippoglossoides; assembly: GCA_006182925.3. Taxonomy (NCBI): domain Eukaryota; kingdom Metazoa; phylum Chordata; class Actinopteri; order Pleuronectiformes; family Pleuronectidae; genus Reinhardtius; species Reinhardtius hippoglossoides. The sequence goes on along the minus strand of CM031682.1, from coordinate 1,926,717 downwards.
GTTGAGGAGGTGGTTGAGCGAATCTTCGCAGCCAAAACCGTAGACGCCCAGAGACATGTGCTGGACCACAGCACTCGCCGTCTGTCGGTGGACCAAGTCTCTGCAGGACGACAGAGACAGAGTCAGGTACCCTTACTGGTAACATCATGTTATCAACTAATGTGGTCAAAGAGTGGCAGAGGAAACACAATCCCTCGCCTTCTATCTCACCTGTCCATGAGTGCGTCCTCCAGCAGTGGCGTGACGGCGTAGATGTAGTCCTTGCCCATCTCTCCGATGTACTCGAACAGGAAGGAGAGGGACTTGAGCACGCCGTTCTGCACATTGAGCTCGGGCACGCGGTATTCGTTCATGAGTGCAGGGAGCACCGTGAAAGGCGAACAGGTCTCAGCGACGATGGCGATGGCCACGGTTGTGCAGACTCTGTTCTGACGCTCCTGCACCTTCAGGTTATTGAGCAGAGTCGCCAAGACGTCGTGGGGACTGGGAGGAGAGAGGAAGATCGGGTTAAGACCAGAGAACCTGAAGAATGACAATACAGAGATCTGGTGTTTTCTGTGGATCTTGACGAGGAGTTGACCGACTCACCCAATGGCTTTGGCGATGTAACCAAACGTGTTGACGGTGGCTCTGCGGATGGCCTTCTTGTGAGCCTTCAGCAGCTCCAGCAGTTCAAAACAGATCCTCATCCACTCCCTGGCCGACACGTACTCAGCACCCCTACAGAAGTAAAACACACATTAGAAGTTCGTCCCACGTTCCACCACCACTTCTAAAGACGAGGGTTTATTGTACTGACCTGTCAGCGATCCTGCCCACCAGGTCGATGCAGTTCTCCTGCACCTTCTCGTGCCTGTTCTTCAGGATGGGAGTCAGACGGGGAAGCAGGTCTTTGATTGGTGGAGTCATCTTGTGCATACCTGAGGAGAGGGGGAAACGATTCATTAGCTTATCACCTTCGTTTTCTGAAATCTGAATTTCCTGCAGAGGAAACCAGGGTTGTGTATAAAGTGCGGTGACGTACCAATAACATTCACAATGGCCTTCAGTGCTCCCAGGATGCTACCCAGCACCTCAGGGTACTCCTCTCCCAGGTACTCGTACAGCACCACACCCAAGTGACCCATCAGCTTCTCCTGCAGTGGCAGAACATGAAAGGATGCATCAGTTTCTAGTTCAAGTTACACGTTTACGTCTTTGAATCTATACATATTCAAGTCTTCACATCGTACCTCCTGACAGGTCTTCATGACCACGGCCGTACGGGAGATCAAGTCAGCGGCCTGCTGACGGACTTTGGCCGACTTGTTGTTCAAACGCCACAGCACCGTACCACAGATCTGAGGAAGGTAGGGCTTCACCCGCTTCCCGAGGGCGTTCACCACGGTGCCGAAGCCGTTCAGCATCACAGAGTCCTGACGGAAACAGAAGGGATGAAATTAATAACAGAAAAGATCCTGTCGAGATAAAGGTCCTGTCCTGGAAAACCGTGACTCCTCTCACCTCTGTCGTCTGCTCCTGGAAGGCATACAGGATGCCGTCGATCAGCTGCTCCTCCAGCTTGTGGTCGATGTCAGCGGCGCCAAGGTTGCCCATGATTTTTTCAATGGTCTCCATCACCATTTTCCTGTACTGCTCGGCCTCGTCCTTCAGGTCGTCCACGATGCGAGAAATGATTTCTGCTGCTCCCACTTTGTTGGCCAACTCCACCGTGGTGTCCACCAACTGTTGGAAGAGAAAGACAGTTTGAGAACTTTAACATGAGAATCCTCATTTATCTAATACTGATGTTAATTCCAGGTGTGAACGGGGACTGAACGCGAGCGTCTGTGTTGGCTGACCTGTCTGTAGTTACGTCTGTCGAGAGCCATCCTGTGCTGCCAGAAGTGCTTGAAGAACGGAGGCAGGATCTCGGTCTTGATGTAGTTGGCTTCCACACCATCAGTGCCACAACATTGCTTCACCACCTGTCAGACAAGAACACAAGCGGCGGTTAGAGAAGGAGACGATCAGGGTTTCCCCCCCTTTTTAAAAAACCAGGTAAAATCCTGATTTTTAAAAATACATTTTGGTCTTTCATATTCTTAGCTAAAATAAACTGTTGGCTTGACTGAGACTGTGGTGATACAAAACTGCCAGAGGACAAAACCAACCAGGGCTTCAATGTTTATCTACACAAGTATTAATGTAGCAGGATGTTAAAGTGCTGAAAACACATTAAACAAACACGAGGTTGATAAAATGCAGCTTCAGACCACAGGTCAGATAAGTCCGGGTTTGTAAATGTAACCAACGGTTGCAGAGTGAGAACAAAGGCGACATAGACGTCAGCTCTGCTAATTCTCGTGTTGGTGTTATTATAGCGAAGTACTAGCCCTGATGCAGCCACGAGGAGGCTGAACAGGCGAGAATGAATCGCAGGACGTAACCAAACTGAGCATCACACACACAGATATATAATATATTCCTTTATCCCGTCTTTACCTTGAGTACGATCTTTTTCATCTCCTCATCAGGGGACTGGAACTCTCTGATCAGGATCAACATCACCTCTCTGGTGTAGTAGTTTGCGTACTCAGCGTCCATCAGTGGGATCAGGTAACCAATAGCTTTGAGGAAAGCAGCCAGACCCTGGTGACAGAGGAAGAACAAATGTGAATACAAACTTATTTCACCGACTGTCGATGTAGATGATCAATGCGTCTGCTGCACTGAAAACAGTTTATACCTTTACATTGTTTAGTATTTTGACTTCTCACCTTTCCTCTGTGCTGTCTGATACCCTTCCAGAGCGGCTTGAGGACGGAGTCGAATGACTCAATACCGTAGGGAGTAGCAGCTTCTGCAAGAGCAGCTATGGCCAGAGCACTGATGGTCCTCACCTTCTGCTGCTCATCCACCAGACCTGTGGACACAGTTCACACCAGTGAGCACATTTAATCACACACATTGATGGTGGTTTGGTTAATGGTTATTAACTGTGTCTGCTGGTTTCAAGCACGTTACCCATTTTCTAAATGCATTTGAGAAAAACATAATACATTTTAACCAGCTCTTTAAAGAAACATTTGAAAGATCTCTATCTGGGATCAATCAAATTTAGTTTTGGACTAAAAAGTCATCACTGAAAAACTTTAAAAAGCTATAATTAACTGAATTTGGTATTTTGAAAATTAAGAATGAATCTTGACTGACCGTGTTCGATAATCTCCACCAAGCTGCGGAGGTGGGGCAGGATAGCACAGCCCATGAGAATGGCGATCTGCTGCACGATCTTGATGCCCGTGTGCCGAGCCTGCCAGGACTTCTTGCTTTTACACACAGCTTTGAGGAAGGGCAGCAGAGAGGGAATCCCGAGGGCAGAGGCCACCACAGCGAAGGCTCTGGCCGTGGTGTTTCTGACGTACTCGTCCATGTTGTCGATATCAGGTCGCATCGTGGAGATCATCGTCGCCAAACCAGCAGCCTGCGACAGACAGGAGGACACGCGTCAAAAAAAGAAAATCTGAGACATACATTCAGATGAGGCCAGAGACATGAAGACAAACCAAGAATCCATACAATTTTAGTGCGGATCTGGATTTCTTTCATATCTATGGACTGAACAAACACTGATCTGATTGTATCCAACGGGTGCAGGTTGAGAACAGAAGGGAATTAATTTCCGATCTGCTGGTTCTCGTGTTGGAATCAATTTAGCGAACGACTAGCCCTGATGTGACCACGAACTGGTCATGCAGGCGAGAATAGTTCGCAGAACACAGGCAAACAGAATTCATGAATCTCAATGTTACCTTCGCCAAGTTAGAGATGATTTCTCTGCCTTCTACTCTGGCGTAGTAGTCTTCATCAATCAGCAGCGGCTCGATCACCACCAGGATCTGAACACAAGAAGACAGTTTCTCAGACACAACTCACTTAACCGATCGCACGTCTTGTACAGCGAGCTTACCTTGTGCACGTACGGCCGGACCAGGTCATCCAGCTTGTAGAGAATACGGTCAATGACCTTAACCAGCAGATGGCGCTCCTGGTCCTCCAGCGTGGGCGACATGAGCAGCGGCAGGATCTGGTTGAACAGGGGGCCCGCTCCAAACTCACGAGCCTTATCGGTGATCTGACGCAGAGCAGCCTGAAAAGAGGGGATCGGTCAGTCAGACTGTTTCAGACGTTCAGTTAAAACAGTTCTGATGGTTTGTTTTTTAGTTTTATGCTGTTACAAGCCTCTGCTGTGGATTTATGATGCAAGAGGAAATGAACGGGAGAAAGTCGAGATTTTTTGACTTTCTTCTTGGATGGTTTAAAAAGGTGGAGTAGGAATTAATCCGAGTCAGGAAGTGACCAACCTTTCTCATTGGTGGCGTTCCATTTTTAATTTTCAGCAGCAGCTTCATGATCTTCCTTTCCTTCTGCTCCTCCGGGCTCAGCGTGGACTCGTCCACCTCCACCTAACACAAAGAAACGCACAGTGTCAGACACATTGAATTTCAGACAAGGAACATTTTTAATTCATGATGTTTTATGTGTGTGTCGATGCTCACCAGCAATTTGTCGAAGTACTGGATGTCATCAGGTTTGAGGAAGGGGAGGTTTCCTGAGGGCTGGTCGTTCATCTGTTTCGTGGTGCGGTCCTCCACCTGCATGTGGAAACCTGTCATGCCTCCGAGAGGAGTGGGTGTGGCTGACAGCTTGCGGGCCGGAGTACGAATTGGCACGTAACCTGCTGGTGGCGGCAAGACCTGTGGAAAAGCAAAATCAGCCGTCAGTGCTGCGACGACATTTTATATTGCATATACCAATTCTTTTATAGTTTATAAATGGGTATGGACCTTGTATCCCTCTGGAAACATGGCATCCAGCTCTTCGTCTGTGAGGGGACGGTTCCTTTCATCGATTTCCCTCTCCCACCTCCACGCCTGCAGCTGCTCTGGGGTCATGCTCATCAGGTGACCTGAAGACAACAGAAGAGGATACAGACTCAAAAACATGTGACGCAACAAAAGGGGCTTGAGGATCCATGGGAGTAATTCATGATTGTCCCTGAATACCAAGACAATAGGACACAAGGAAGGTATAATTCAAACCTGGTGTTGGGGTAGCCATGTTCATAGCTGGTGTTCCAATGGGAGTCTTTCCAGGGGTGAGAAGAGGTGTTGAGGATCCCATCTGACTGGCAGGGGTTTCATCCCACCTAGACTTCCTCTTACTGGCCCCTGGGGTTGGAGTCTCGCCCACAGACTCGTCTCCTCTGTCTGTTCGTGGGGTCTCGGCCCAGCCGCTCCCATGACCCGGGGTCTCTCTTTCTGTCTTTGGTGTTTCGTCCCAACGGTTCTTACGAACGCTACCGGTGGCTCCACCGTGGCCAGGTGTGGCGTGGCCGGGGGTGTCCCTGCCAGGGGTGGCAGCGCCTGAAGGTGTGTGGCTGGGAGTGGGGTCCCACATACGGGTGCTGGGAGTGGCCCCTGGGGTCTCGCTGCCTTTAGGGCGGCCCGGGGTTTCATCCCATCGGGTGCTTGAGGGGGTGTGTGCGGGGGTGTGTCCTGGAGTCTACAGGGGACCAAAGCAAAGAAAGATGAGATTAGAAACAGTGACAATTTACAGCATCAAAATAGTCTTGTTATTCTCTCATAATACTGGATTCCAGCAAGTTACACAGTAATGCACTAAAGGCACTAAATCAAGCAACAAGTGATTCACCTCAGCACCGGTGTCAGCCTGGTCCCAGCTGGACATCTTTTTGGGTGTAGTATTAGAGGGGGTTTGGTCAGCTGTCTGGTCCCAGCGACGCTTGCGTTTCACGGCTGCTTGGGCGGCAGCAGACCCGTTCACAACTTTCAGGTCCCCTGACTTGGCCTTCTCTGCCATCTGCAGACGAATCTCTCGCTGTTGGTAAAAAGGCACAAACGTCAGGATAACTGATACAGCCGAGCTGCGACAAAGCACAGGACATGCTGCAGTAGGTCAAAAAAATGTAATAAACATCGACAGGCTGGTTACCTCCTCTTTGGACAGGTTCTGCTCCAACATGACGTCCACGTACGACCTGACCTGCATCTTGGGATCCGGTGTTTTGCCCCCTGCGCGAAAGAGCACCAACAAGAACAAAGGAAACTCATCAGTAGACACTCCAGGGACCCAAGTTATTACAATCACAGCAAGAACAAACACAGCCAGCTAACCCTGACTCTTTACCAACAGATTGACTATGTTCCAGTTTTTTTAAACAGTTGATTCACAAAACAAAGACCTACTGAATTACATACAAATATACATTTGCCTTTCTTAAATACAGTCATATCATTCTAATGAAAAACAAGCAGATACATAGAGAGAAGAGCTGTGGTTGTGGTGTTTTCTTTAAGTGGATTAAGAAGTTATAGCCATCACTGATGCAGGGGTCCTGGGCTGTGCTCTTCAGAATACGTACACTTTCAGTGCCAAGGGTCCTTCTGCAGTCAGACTTCAACCGGCAGAAAAGAAGCCTAGAAAATGTCTCTTTACCATTAGTAACACTTTGGAAAAGGGTTTGAACTCACACACAACAGAATACCACCTGTGTTGCATTGATTTATGGCACTCAAAAAAGCAAAGCATCTTCTTGGGGCATAACCTCAAAACTAGAAAAACTGTGTGAGACCCTGTGGTCCAGATACTAGCAGCTAAAAATGAAGTGAGGTTACACCTTGGAATGAAACTACCACAGTACTATCAAAAATAGAAGAATCTACTTCTGCATTTATATAAAAAATGAGAAAACAATAATAAAAAAATCAAGCCCAGATGTCGTATAACAGGCCGTTGTCACTGACTCAGAGTGGCACTGAATCATCACACATTTAGATGTGGACTTCCTTTTCAGGACAAACTGATCAAATCAAAAGGCAGAGATAATCCTTCAAATATTTGGGCAGCAATTTTCTATTGTGAATGCATGGGATATTTAAGCTTCATAATTTTTTTAGATGTTGATGCGCCAAATTGAAAAACTAAAGAGTCTCTCTGGGTAGAGGTTTGTTGTAGCTGGGCTGCATCTGACTCCCCTCAAAGGCCCCAAACAAGCAGCCAGTGGACCCTGAGCAATCTGACAAGTTCACAGCTCTCTGTGTTCCCCATAACCTACACAGGACGAGTTGCTGCACCCTTAACAGAGTGCAGTACAGGACTGGCAAAGCAGTACTGCTGTAGGAGAGAAATTAAGGACAGTTAGTATGGGCCTGTGGAATTGTGGTACACAATTTTTTCTTGATAACATATTTCTATTTTACAGAGAGAGTTGTAAAATAAAAATATATTTACATAACAACTTTGTACAAAGAGCTCTCTCTACATGCAGGCTTCAGATGAGCCCTACCTACTAACCTTAGACTTTCAGGCCATTTAAGCTCATACTGTCGGCCGAAGTTAAGACTTCATGATAAAACTAGCTGACTTATAAGTATTTGTTTTACACAATACTGAAAATCTAGCATGTTCTTACTCTTGCGCTGCCATTTTAAGGAATATTTTACATTTAGCTACGTCTTGAATTTATGATTCCAACTCTTATCGACTTATAACTACCTTGATAAGCAGTGTCCTGTTACCGCAAGAGACGCAACTTATAGCCCAGACAAAGGCACTGGGATGACAATGAGATCAGATTTACCTTGTTTATTACGCACTGACTCTGGACTGACTACGCATATGTATATTTCTCTTGTCTGTCGGCTTTGGGATCTACAGCTCTGTCTATGACAGAACAGGATAATACTTGTCCTAATATCCTGTGTTCAGCACAGCGTATCATTAGCAGGTCAATTACACCAAAGCTAACCCTCAAACTTCCTCATCCTGCACACCTTCCCATTGCTGACGCTAACATGGGATTGTTAACCCTTCGACTCACACACAACCTATCTGCGACCCACGTGTGTTAGGAAAATTGCCCGTTTGAAAACATTGAGCACCTAACCACCTCTCCCACTGAACAGCATGGTAACCCTACAGTAGGTTTTGCTTTATTTTACTGCACACACCAGGGTCAAACTTGTATTTTGCACAAACGGATGATGACAACAATTTTTCCCCAAACGAAAATATTGACGACAAACTACGAGACCATGCGGACATTTCTTGCTAAGTTGCAAGTTGATGCAAATGTAGATCATATATTAGGAGGAAAAGGTAAAATGACAAAAAAAGGAGAATTCCCTGTACCACACAGGATTGACCACAGGGAAGGCATTGAGTCTGGGAAGCAAGTTATTGCACTGTGGTCGAAGGGTTGAACAGCAAAACTAGAGTGTAAAACCATTGGTAATCATGGGGGGTCACAAAAAGTCAACCATGAAAAGGGGACAACACGGGGAATGATTAATGAAAACAAAAAAATAGCTAAATTTACCGTCTGCAAAAGGGTCGAGCCGCTCCGGAGAGATGATCATCTGTCTGCGCCGGGCTTTGTACTCGTCCTCACGCTCTGCGATCTTTTGTGGACGATGCTCTGCGAACGGGTCGTACTGCAAAACGAAGTTAGGACACAGAGTAGAGTTTAGTTTCATAAGATTTTTCTAAAGTTGCCTTAAAAACTGGGTGAAATGAATCAATATTCGAGAGACAGCCAATAAAAACACATACTTGCTCGTCTGACTGAGGAATGGCATTGAGTATTGCCACCGGTGCATGGTACCCTGGCTTCTTCTGTCCCAACAAGCTTGTTGACGTGTCATCTTCATCATCCTGAGGAAAGAAAGAAATAAAGAGTCTAGTCAAATCTCACCAAGACGGCAAGACTCTCCCAGCTCACATGCAACAGACACAGGGGAGCAATCAAGCCCCAGGAAACAAGTGGAACTACAACAGAGCTGATATAACAATATCATACCACTTTTCTGCTGAGAGACTCACTGACTTGGTAACAATTATTGAAAAATACAAAATGCCTAAGTGACTTTTGCAGTTCTGACAAAACTACTATCAAAGTTTAATAAGCCAACATGGAAGCATGGATCTCAATATCACAAGCTCTCTGTTAGAGCTGTTAGCAGCAGCATTAAAACGGAGAAAGCACTAAATCCAGATAACATTAGCACATGTAAGGATATGTATCCATGCTCCGGGAAACACTTACATCCTCCTGTTCGTTGGCAGCGATGGAAGTGACATATCCCGCGAAGCGACTGTCCTCGCCTCCATAGATCTCCTGGTCAAAAAAGCCAGTGGAAACGAGGCCGACCCCCTTCTCGCCTTCCTCCAGCAGGGTGGCCTTCATCCCCTGGATCTCCAGGATCTGGGCCTCGATATCTAAAAAGGAAAATGGAGACACAAACAAGAGAGAGTGAGACACTATATAATTGCAAAACTATTCCCTGTAAAAAGGCTACAGGGAACATAGCAGAAGAACTGGGCATTTTTAGAGGAAATGAGAAATCAATCAAACACACATTTGTATTGAGGGAAAAATTGTGTGAATCATTGTCTACAGATGTTCCTCCTCAGATAAATGAAACCTTCAAAAGCTGTTAATTAGAGAAAGGCCTGTTTGTTTTCTACTGAACCAACTGTCCAACAGCAGCTGCAGCTTCCTTCCATGTTAGTGACTTCTGCCTCATGTTGCCCCACAAGGAGAAGCCACATGTAACACCCGGGTGGGGGGGGGGGGGGGGGGGGGGGTGGTTTAAGCACTTGAATGCACTTTAGTGCTTCTCATCCGGACTTTGTACCGGTCGACATGATCCTTGCACAGGCGGTGGAAGAGGTTAGGTTTGTTCCGGGTCTGTTGGCTGAAACCATTTGCTGGTTTCCTTGGCTGATCAGAGTCCTTCTGGATTTATTACAGTAAAAAATCACTGAGGCTTGAATACATCTTTCACCTTTGCGACATCTAGGACATCAAATTAATCTATGACCACAGACACGACCTCGTGTGTTGATGGCGTGTAATCAAACTGCGACGCCGCGGTGGGTTTATTCTCCATCTTGTTAAAGCTCCGGGAGGAGTTCGTTAAAAAAATTACACAACGTGTAAAATGGACCGCGTTGTTATGAAACGGCGTCGGACTTCCGTTAAAAGCCATATTCAGATTGGAGGAAACTGGTTTGTCCAAATATGAAACCACATCTGATCAATGTTAAAAAGACGAATCGAAGTTGAGCTGCATCATCGCGGAGAGTGTAAAACAATCTAAAGCACATTTGATGACATCATAGACAGGCTGCCCCTCGTGTAGACGAGATCTAGATTCAATAAAAACATGAATCCTGGTCCACAGCAACCAAACGAAACTAAATCGTTGCACGGCTCCGGGTTTGTGAAACAAGGGAAGCGGCTGCTAGCTGCTAGCTGCAGCTGCTAGCTCCTAGCTGCTAGCTCCGTGTGTACGGGACGTCGTGGTGCTAATCCAGATTAACCGGACCAGAAAATGAAATTCCACCAAACTGTGTGAAATGTGAATCATCCGTCGATGGATGTGCAGCATAACACGCGTTTGAGAATATTAACATTAGATATAAGTCACATATTCTCCATTTTAGCGATAAAGCCGTTAAGTGGTGCAGGAGGGGGGGGGGGGGGGGGGGGGGGTGGAAGCTAACGGCCGCTAACAAGCTAGCACCCAGCGCCATTATCTCGGGGTCCGCGTTGTGTCGCATCACGGCCCGAAGATTATCACGTTAAAACACAACATGTTCCGACACCAGCTTCGGGTCCAGACACTGGAACGTGCACAGGAGCAGTTCGTGATTCGCCTCTGAGGGAAAACTGCTGCAAAAAGATGCTGTTTGTGTTTAATTTGTTAAGGAAATTTACCTTCGTGCGTTTTGGCGATCTTCGCCATTTTGGTGGTGGATGATGGCGCCTGAAACCGGAAGTGTGTCCCTTCTTCTTCTCCGTCTTCCTCTTCTTCTGGGTTTTATTGGCGGTCGACGATTTGGCGCGTTACCGCCCCCAGCTGGTATGGGGTGTCTTATATTTATATTAAAAAACCTTTATTCTGTCATTAATATTTGTTTATATGAGAAAATCATTTACTTTTCGATTACACAGTTTGTAGGATATCTCTTAAATCAAAAAGTGTTTTAATCTTGCCATGGTTTACAATTAGCTGCCTTAGCTAGCTTGATTTACAGAAATAAAACAAAATAAATACTCACAGCCCAATAAACTCCCTGCTCTGATATGTTCACACTGCAAATCACCCAAAGCAAAAACAAGATAATACAAAAAAGTATCTCGAGATTAATATCGTTTACCAAAATTTAACCGTGATTTCTCCTGCAGTACACTTAAGGATATAGTGCAATAATAGCGAACATATTAAGTACTCAAAACATAGTAGGCTACACAGTTAGAATAGCAGTAGAGGTAACAACGGATTGAATAGGAGAGGGTGAAATATACAAAATAGATATAGTGCGAAAATGGAGTTAAGAAGGCAAATAGTACCAGGGAAGTAATGTAATCAAGGTTGTGAGTAATAGAACTTATTGTAATATATTATGGACTTGTAAACAGTAAGGACAAAGTGAATTACTACAAAAGTAGTAGTATAAGTACTAGTACAGTACAGTATGGTTTAGTCTAGTCTAGAAGAGTATATTATAGTACAGTACAGTATAGTTGTGAGTACATAGTGAATCTTATTTTAGGTGAAGTATCCCTTTCATGGATCTTGTTTATAATACAGTATAGGACAGTATAGTTCAGCATAGTACAGTATAGTATAGTATAGTACAGTACAGTACAGTATAGTATAGAACAGTATAGTTTATCGTAGTGTAGTATAGTACAGTACAGTACAGTATAGAATAGTATATAGTACAGTATAGTTTAGCGTAGTATAGTATAGTACAGTACAGTATAGAATAGTATATAGTACAGAACAGTATAGTACAGTATAGTACAGTATAGTTTAGCGTAGTACAGTATAGAATAGTATATAGTACAGTATAGTGAACTATCCCTTTAAACCGCTGCAACCCGAGCCAACATCTCGTGACATTCCCGCGCGTCCTCGTGCATGAACGCGCCTGGCACGGACGTCAACAGCTGCCTCTGTGACAGAAGGCAGAACCGACCAATGGGGAACGCGTAGAGAGGACGCGTTATCCAATGGGAGGCCGAGATTAGGGCGGGTACGTGAGAGTGGGCGGGTGTAAGTGTCCGAGGAGCTGCTGTCAGGAGAAGAAGAAGAAGAAGAAGAAGAAGAGGAGGAAGAAGAGGAAGATGGCGAGAGGAGGCCTGAGGAGAGTCGCTCAGTGCTTGAAGCAGTCTGTCAGCAGAGAAGTTCCGAGCAGGAACAACGTCAGGTAAAGATTTCAAACTATCCTCTGATCCATGTTCAGCCTGGACCGAGTCAGAAAGTCCAGGTTCCGTCAGAACCGCTCGAGCTCGAGTCGGTGGGAACTTCAGAACTTAGAGTTTTATTCGGGATAAGAACCAGAACCAGCTGGTGACATCTTACCGTGACGCCAGCTGACGTGCTGACACTTTGAAAAACCACCTGATTGAACTGTTGGAAACTGTGTGCGAACTTTTAAAGAAGTTATGAATGCGGATAAATACTTTCAAACAAGTGGTGCAATGCATTATTATGAATGTGTTTACCCACAGCTGTTACTCCAGGTACCGAAACTCAGCTGTAACAGTCTGAGCACATTCACTTTCAGTTCATTGGGTCCACCTCCAGCTGGGGATGTTCTCTGTGCTGCTGTCCAGCTGTTTTCATATTATACACACATGTGTTTCTTCCCTCATTGAAATAAACACTTAACTTAACTAACACTTAAAACCCACTGTATTTGACGTTTATAAACAGTTTACACTAAATCAGCTTTCTATACAAGTTTCATAACAAACTTAGATGTAACTAAAAGTGTTTCTTAATGCTGTCGTGTACACAGATAACTAGTAATTAGCTGTAATAACATAAAAAACAGAGGTAATCATGTTAATAATACTGTAAATAATACTGTACATGGTGGAATGCAGCTTACCATTTTTATTTAAGTACCAGGCTCTTTTTAAAGTGTTTTTAAAAGTATTTATCAACAGCTATGACTCCTGATGTGGTCACTCGTGATTGGATAACAAGACAATGAAAAATAATGTGGTAAAAAACAGCTTTAATAATATGAATGCACTCAGTGTGCAGTTTATTAGGTACAGCTACACCTTGATTCAAGTCCATGACCATGTACTTGTACAGTCGAACCATCATAATCAGTTAATATGTCACAAAGCTTTTGAATCCATTACGAGCTGTTTCCTCTCTGGACATCCATAGTGATCTGAGGTTTAACATCCTGCAGAGGACTTGGCTCTCACAGGCCAGCTAAGATAAGATAAGACCATTCTGCCATTTCTCTCCCGGGGGGAACCCAGCTGAAGTCCAGGTTCGCCTCAAACGTTCAGAAGGTGGCACGTTGCTTGGAAGTGTTTCCCAGGGAGAAGGGAGATGGTCTTGCACAGTTGCTTGAAAAAGTTTCCTCATTGAACTTGTTTGAGCTTGTGACATTCAGTTTGAAATCCACTTTGTGTCACATGCTGTTCCTGTGCTGCGTCTGTGTCGCGTCGGGGTCAGACCTCGTGCACGCTGTCCTCTGAAGGGGTATTTCTCAACCGTACTGTAACTACACACCAGAGAGGGCTGCCAGTTTTAGGTCCCTGCCATGTGTCGGCTGTATCACGTTTCAAGTTGTAGTGAATTTACTTTCTTTGAGGAGTTCTGCAGACCTGTGATGCAACAGGAATTCAAATGACCACATTATGACAAGCACACAATCGGTGATATAACGAGTGGTACATCTGAACACTCGTGGTGACACTGTGTGCTTCCAACCCGTCCGATGCCAGGGACACTGGGTCACAGGTGCCGTGGGTCACAGCCAGAACTCAGCTGCTTCTGTCACGAGCAGCGTGACCTGAGTTGGTTCATGAACTTCAGTGACCCGTCCCGGATTAATGAGTCCTTCCATTCATGGTGTCCGGGAGGAACTGACTCAGGATTGGTCTATTAATCAATTAGTCGATTGTCAGTCAAGTAATTTTTTTTTACATTTGTTCCAGTAAAGTGGTGATTCGTCATCCAGGACCCAGTTTGTCAGGACGTTAGTAAAATAGTTTTTCAGTTGGACATCAGCTAATAAGTAGATTGAGTGTGCGAGTAAAAACTGAAAGACTCTTCCCGTGTCATGTGGTTGTGATACAGTGAAGTCAATATTATCAATAATCTAAATCTGCAGCTTCTACACATATAGAGGTGAAGGCAGACGGGCAGTCAAACAGGGTCGAGTGAGTCCAGGTGGTTTGAGACACAGACTGTATTTATTAAAGACGTTATGTCTCCAGTGCTCGTAGTAAACGAGGCGTCCCTGACCAGGTTCTGTTCTGGTTTCCTGGCATTTCCTGTTCACCTGTTTTATATAAATGACAAATGCTGGAGAAGTGTTGTGTGTATAAACTGTATCGTGTGTCAGATCCTTTCAACAGCACTTTCCTGACCCTGCTGGTTTGTTTTGGGACCAGGTATCTGTCGTCATGTGGGATCCTGATGACACGGGTGCCTCCCCTCCTGGGTGCGGCGGCCATGTCAGGGCGTGGCGTCGTGTGCCGGCCCGCAGCTTCTTCAACCTGGCTGACTCCTTCTCCAAGAAGAAGGAGTACTCCGAGAGACGCATCATTGGGTGAGTCTGGTTTCAATTAGACTTGGTGTTAGCGTCTGTACTCGTGTTCTGCCCACAACTGGTCACTGGAGACACATTCTGATGCAGGTTGTGAAGAGCTTTCCACTCGTCATCACATCTCCTGGAAGGATTATCACACCAGGTCTGACATTGACCCGACAGTACTTTTGTCATGTGGTCTCAGAAGTTTTTTTTTTTAGATTTATTCTCTGATGTATCATCTGTGGCTGTGGATCAGGAAATCGATCTGGTGGCGCTGCTGGTCTACTGTATGTGGTTTGATCCCTGGCTCCTCCAGTCCGCATATCAAAGTGGTCTTGGGCACTGAACCTTAAATTACACCTGTGTGGGAACGTTGTGGGATAGAGAACCAGGATGGTGCTCTGTATGCAGGACGTTGTGTTATCTTGCTGTGGTCTGTGACTCAGAGAACTCCTCTGACGTGTAACCTTAACGCTCGATGGTGGGCACGCCTGATGCTTGCCACTGGCACCACTGATATAGCAACAACAACAACAACAACAGCAACCAATCAAACATTGTCAGCTTTCCTGCTAACTGTCAATGCCTAAGGGAAGTCCACAGGAACCAAACTCCACAACCAGACACACACACCAGGTTCACTTCCCTCCCTCTTCTAGGCCTGATGTCACTCAGACCTGTATCTGCGGGGATTTGTTTTATTATGCCGCACTGAGTATTGTTTAAATGCTTGATTGCTGGTGCCTGTGTCAACCCACTTTGCATTTCGCAGAGGTGACGTCACCATCAAGTACTAACTGCTCACACTTTATCACATACAGTGGGGCGTTTGTTATTCCGGAATGCTATCACTTGGTGCCATTTTTGATATATAATAATAATAATGTACTTTGAATAAACAGGTGACGAGCTTTCTGTTGAGGCAGTTTAAAAAAACAGGAAACCAGCATTCCCAGCAGCACATTCGAAACAGACAGGTTTACAATGGGCGCTGCACCAGTACAAATAATTCAAATCTATTTTTGCATAGAACAAGGGCGGAGGATTTTACACTAATCCTTCAAAGACCAGTTTGAACAGAAGGAATATATTATTGAGCCTGAATGATTCACACCTGATTATAATCAACCTTTGCTTGTAACAATAAAACCTGTTTATTGACGATGCACAATCACAAAATAACACAAACTAAAATCCTAACTTCCAACATGGGTTCCTGTTCTGAGCGGCGCGGCCTCCACCAGCTGAGACCTGACGTGTGTTCTCTGTGTGACGCACTGAATGTCCTCCTCTGTTCCATAGAGAGGTCATAATCACTAAATCTGCTTGTATAAATAGACGCAAGCGGCCGTGAGTTATTTCCCCTCAGCTGGAGTGAGGCACTTATACAACACCAGTCGTATAATCTGTCTCTCATTCACTACATCCTGTCTTTATTTAGTTTCTCATCTTCTCTTTGTCTCCTCTCTTTCTCCTCTCTTTCTCCTCCCTCCCTCTCTCCTGTCTGTTCGTCTCTGACCTGGTTGAACACTTAACCGGGTCGTGAGTCGTGTCAGTCCTGTTTCGTGTTATGTCACAGTCGCTGACCTTCATCTGCTTCCTGACGTGCAGCTCTGCATGTTGGTATTTGCACACTGGAGCTAACGACTCCCCCCCCCCCCCCCCGTCCTTCACTCCTCAGGTATTCCATGCAGGAGATATATGACGTGGTGGCCGGTGTGGAAAACTACCGCCTCTTTGTTCCCTGGTGTAAGAAATCTGACGTGGTGTTTCGGCGATCTGGTTCTGCAAGGCCAAACTCAGCGTGGGCTTTCCTCCTGTGGTGGAGAACTACAACTCTCTCGTCACTACAGTACGCCCCCACCTGGTCAAGGTACGGCACTGCCTCCCAGCCCACGTCAGCTACACGATCCTGAACTTATCTCTCTTCTTGTTGAGGCCTGTTCAGATTCAGTGATCAAAGTCCGATTCACCAAACACTTGGACTTGAACGTTCTGGTTCTTGCCAACAGTCCAGATGCAGTGAATGTGTTTTTGTCTCTTGTCAGGCGTCCTGTTCAGACGGGAAACTCTTCAACCACTTGGAGACGGTGTGGCGCTTCAGCCCTGGTCTCCCGGGTTACCCTCGGACCTGCACCGTGGATTTTGGTGTAAGTAGAAGAAGTTGCTGTAGAATGAAATGATCGCGAGGGGCTGTAACGTCTGAGTAGAGCTCCGACTCTCTGGGTTCCCTCCCAAGTAAAACTCTGGATATTGTCAGAGTGCTACAGCGGAGATAATCCGAGATCACTGTGGGTGGCGTGTTTATTATGTTTCCAACACGCAACAGGCGCAAAACTGAACAAAACAAAAATAATACAAATATCTTAGGATGAAAAAGAGGAGCCGCACATGTAGAAGACACAGATGAAGATGTAAACTTGAAAAGACAACGAGCTTTGAGAGCTTTTAATAATAAAGCTGAGGCCGGTTTGTATGTGTGTTCATATGTGAAAGACAAACTCCGGAGAAAGTCCGGTTCCCTCGGCTCTTTGTTTGTCCTCTTCCGTGATGCTGTGTTGGTTCTTCCTCGTGTCAGAGTTGCCATGTGTGCAGCTGCAGGTGTTGTGTTTCTCATGCCGACCCTGTGATGTGTGTACAGTGTGAAATTCAGCTGCTAACTTTATCCTCTCTGCTACTTCCCTCAGATCTCCTTCGAGTTTCGTTCCCTCCTCCACTCTCAGCTCTCTCACGTCTTCTTCGACCAGGTGGTGAAGCAGATGGTGTCTGCGTTCGAGCACCGCGCCTCCAAGGTATACGGCGCCGAGACGCCCATCCCTCGCGAGCTCATGTTCCACGAGGTTCACCACACGTAGCGCCGCCCCCAAAGGCAAACACGGATATCTGATGCCAACGCCAGAGAGGATGAGGGAGGAGAAGGTGTTAGTGAAAGTTGCAGTGCCTTTCTCACAGCTACGACCAAGTTCATTCCCAACTATTTCATATCTAATAAGCTTCCACCTTCATGCTCAACATTCATTCAGTCGTTTCCACTGTCTGAGTAGAATCTGAGTTCTCAGGTTGTGAGCGTGGAGGTGAAACACCAGTCGTTCACTTCACTGCTCTCTGACTGTTTTACTGGAACTGCAGCTGCAGGAGACTTCGTTTTAACAGCTGCTGCCTCAGTTCATCTTCTTAAATAATGTTTTACCACATTAGAGACAAATCGATTTATAATTGAATGATTTAGAAGTGGCTGAAAAAGCCACGTTTCCCACAGTTTTATCGAGAATCAATCAGTCAGACAATTATTCTGCAACTGTTTTAAGTATTGATTTAATTCATACCATCGTGTCACGTTATCAGGTATTAAAACCACTGATAGGGCCCAAGTCTTGTTTAAACACCACAGACAATCACATGATGAGAATATGTAGTAAGAATAAAGAGCAGAAGCAGGTGAGACGCTGTCACTGGACATTTTGTTTAAAGAGGACGAGCAGGAGGACGTGTACCGATCTGAACACGTCTGTAACACAAACCTTCTCTGGGAGCTGAACTTTTATTTAGAGGGCTGTTTATTTTTCTAATATTATGCTCATGTCAGAGCGATGCTGCTGAATTATACAGCAGAGGGTGTTTTATTTCTTCTTGCATATGAGCTGTGTGTTATTTTAAATGCAGCTACGCAAACATGTAAACAACTGTCGATGTAAAGGGCCCAAAACCGGCCGACGACACAGAGACACCGGCCTGAATGTATTTAACATCAAATCGTTGTTTTCTGAGCGTGAACGACGAGACACATTTGACGAGTGATTGATCACATGATCGATCACATGATTGATCACGACTTCCAACGACAATTCGACAGCGAGTGAAAATCGACCCAAGGTCAGATTTATTCTTGTCGTTTGTTTGAAGCCTTGATTGATGATAAAGAAATAAAATGAGCAAATATTCAAATGCAAATAAAACAGTAAAATAACTCTATTCTTAACGATACTATTATTATCAACAATGAATAACAGAAAACAGAGGCTCATTGAACCCCCGACATCGAGGGTCTTCTCTAAACCCATCTGGAGACACACTAAGTTCAAATAATTTAGTTTTTATTTTGAACATTAAGGTCCAGATGTTGAATAGATCCAGGTCGTACGTGTGGACGTGTCGGCTCGGACGTGGTTTCAGTGAGGTCACCGGCCCTGAACCCACGTCACTCACAGAGCGCCTCCCGGCCGACTGGCAGCATATTTATCTCTATTTTTAAACAATATACTTGTATTTATTACTTAGTTTAAAGTGTAAATATTGGTATTGAGATCCCATTTTGACAAGAGACGTACATACACTCTGCTTTTAAAGGGACTGGGTTTGTGTCCGTGTGTTCGGGGGAAAGTTGAATGTTACGAGACTTCAGACAGATTTACCAGCTGCATGATTTATAAAGTATTTTTTCTAAAAAAGAAAAACCCTGACTGGCGTGTATTTTGTTTGTGTGTGTGTGTGTGTGTGTTTGTTGGGGGGGTCACCTCCTCTGGCTGGACAGAAATAGTTTGAGCATGTGAGCGGTAAGAATAGACTCAAGAGACGGTTTGAAGCGTGGCTGCGTTTTAAAGTCAAGTCTTCTAAGGTCTTAAATGTCACGGCCTAGAACAGTTCGATTTGACCTTTGACCTTGGACCTGCGTCACTGAAGCAACGTCAAAGGTTGTTGGGATTTATTTCCAGAGAAAAGTAACGTGGATCACTGGAACTAAACATACTTCCTGCTGGTAGGAAGTGACTCCTGTTATTCTTCTAATCATTCCAGGTGTTTCTTCTTTCATTACACTCAAAAGATGAAGAGCAGTTGCAGCTTTTGATCATTTCTCATGATCTTCATCAGTTGATATGTAATTGTAATGTGGAAACAACTATTAGTCAAGATGGACTTTGAGTCTCTAACTTCTCTAGAACTGGTGAACGTCTCCAGCCGGTGAAGATCTTGTGTGAAAGCTCCAGATCAGCCACGACCTGGACACTGTGGTTTCTCCACAGCTGTCTCATCTTAAAAGATCAAGTTGAACTTTATCTTTTAACCACACACGAATGTTGAGCCTTCAAACTGCTCGTAAAAATAGAAACGTCAACGTGAAAACAGGCCAAACTTTATCGTTGAGGATCAGAAGTGATTGAAAGATCCAGAACAGCCACTAATGGACCTTACTCCTCAGTTACTGTTTCCAAGGACGTCTGGAACTCAACTGGAAATAGTTTAAACTCGATTCAAACAAAGACAAGAGGTTTATAAAGAAGCCGAATAAACAATTTAACATCAGAACTGAATTTATTAAATAAGAAAAAAAGATTCACCATTAACCAACGTCTACATCGTACAGGACAGAACGATACCAGCTATTCGCCGTAAGAATGTATTCATGTTGAACAGCAGCACCCCCCCACTGAGACTTATATGGAGTAAACTGTAGTTTTCTGTGAGTTGAGACGAGTGAACGCAGTCACACAAATATAAGTCAGAGTTTAAACAGCAAGGCGACGCCACAGGTTTTCATATCGTAAACGAGACCTCAAACAATCCTCCACACGCGAGCTGTAAAATGTATCGTCTGCAACGTGAAGCACGAAAACGAGAAAGATTCAAGGATCGCCAGGCGTCTGCGTAAACATTTAGATTGGACAGATAACAGGCTCCTGGTGACACTGTAGGCACTCGTCATCCAATCGCCTTCAAGGACAAGGGAATTTATTTCTGTCACTTCAGAGACACAGAAAACGTTGAGGCGCTGTAAGAAAACTGGTTTAATTAAATCAAAAAGACAGATTTGAACCCACATCATTATTATCTGAGGAAAAACAAAAACATTACACAAGATATTTATATAAAATAAGAAAGAATTAACAAAAATGCTACAAAGACAAAAGAATTACTGACAGAGACATTCCTAGCTAAGCTTCTTCTTCTCGTTCCGGCCCTGCTCGGTTTGCATCAGATACTTTGACTGTGTTAACTTCTTCTTGGGACGTTTGACTTCTCAGAGAACAGCAGTGTGACCATGTGACATGATGAGCAATGAGTTTGTTTGACGGTTCGTTGGTCGGAGCCGTTGAGACGGTTCAGGTGGTTGTAACTCGATGGCGTCTCCTCCTCCTGACTTAGTCGGATCCTCCAGAAGCCGGACTGAGAGGCAGGAGGCAGAGTTGAATACGGGGGGGGAGGGGGGGGGGGGGGGGGTCGCACTCCGACATACTCATGGCCAGTCAGTGTGGGCAGAGCTCGGTGGAGGTGGTTGCAGGTTCTCGGGAGGATTTTGTTTTCCTGTTCCTCAGCCACCTCCAGCTCCACTCTGCCCGTCGAGTCTGTACAGCATCAGGCGGGGGGGTCGGATTAGAAACCCATGCCTCCTCCCATGCCGCCCATGCCTCCCATACCACCGGCCATCTCCTTCTCCTCTTTGGGTAGCTCCGTGACGACGGCCTCGGCGGTGGCGAGCAGAGAAGCCACGCCTGCAGCGTCCATCAGCGCCGTCCTCACCACCTGTAGAGACGGACGATGCCAGGGTGAGTCACCGGATTTTACATTTCTTTCATTCTTTATGTTCACAACACAAGTTTAGTCCCATCGTTAACATGTGGGACTAAACGAGAGCCGACTGGCTGCACTCTACCTTGGTGGGGTCGATGATGCCCTTCTCCACCATGTTGACGTACTCTCCCAACATGGCGTCGTAGCCGATCTCAGCTGATGACTGGAGGATCTTCTCCACCACCAGTGAACCCTCCACGCCGGCGTTCTTAGCGATGGTCATGGCGGGGATACGCAGCGCCCGCCTGATGATGTCCACACCTGATTGGACGGAAAGGAAGCAGATTAATGGAAATGGCAGACTTTGTACTTTATAGACGTAATAAACTGAGGATTTGAAAACGTACAACATCTAAATGTGGATTTTTGTTACGTCTGCTTTTGTTTGACATGAGGTTTGACTGCTTCTCATGATTTCATGTATAAACAGCAGAGTTGGTTAAGAAAACAAATGCATGTGAACACCCTGAGTCTACATGAGTATTTGTTTTTTTAACTGTTTACCTTTGGAATCTAAATTCTACATCTCATGGTCAAACCCCCGCCCTTAAACTCCACACCGATCCCTCACAGGACCTCTGTGGAGCCCAACTACTGAAATCTGTCATCGCAACTTATTAACTTACTCTTAAACACGAGGAACAGAAAGTTAGAGTTTTACTTCATCTGAGCGTGTGCGTGTGTTTCACTGACCGATCTTCTGGTCAGAGTTGGCAGTTTGGATGGTATCGAGACAAGGGATGCAGCGGAGCAGAGCGCAGCCTCCACCGGGGACGATCCCCTCCTCCACAGCCGCCCGGGTGGCGTTCAGAGCGTCGGTCACGCGATCCTTCTTCTCGTTCACCTCCACATCGCTCGTTCCTCCGATCTGAAACAGGAGCAAAAGGTATCACCACTTGTTTTTAATGGAGAAACACCGTGGCAGTCGTCACCTCGTCCCGTCTGAACGTCCGATTGAGACGCACCTTGAGCACGGCGACGCCGTCGGACAGCTTGGCGAGCCTCTCGTTGAGTTTCTCCTTCTCGTAGTCGCTCTCGGTGCTTTCCAGCTGCTCCAGGATCTCCGCTGCACGTTTATCAACCTCCGCGGGGCTGCCGCCTCCCTTCAGCAGCAACGTGTCGTCTTTGGTGATCTGCACCTCGCCGACTTTCCCGAAGTCGTGAACCTGGATGTCTTCGAGGGCCAGACCCAGAGCCTCATCCCCGAACACCTGCAGAGAGGAGAAGAGAAATTAATTAAATAAATACACCTGCACGTCCTCTCTTACTTTGAAAAGAAGGTGGACATTTTTAACAATTCAGCAACTTTAGTCTCCAAATGTATAACTAATGTTAACGTCTATAAGAGGCAACAAAAATATTCAAGATCTTTCTAAGAAATTTCAGGTTAATTAAAAATATTAAAACTTTTATAGGGGATTTAAATTCAGTGCTTTCAAAGACTTCAAACGTTGACTCACAGTGCCCCCAGTGGCGACGGCCATATCCTTCAGCTGGTTCTTCCTGTTGTCTCCGAAGCCCGGGGCTTTAACAGCGACCACCTGAAGCCCGACCTTCAGCCTACAAACCAAGACGTGGACATTTCGTTGCTTTCGGTTTCTCAGTCGCACACTTTTAACTCTATTCAGTGAAATATGAGCAGACAGCTAATCTCTGAACTGGGATCAGTAAACAAACAGGACGAACCTGTTGAGGACCAAGGTGCTGAGAGCCTCTCCATCCACATCCTCCGCCACAATAACCAGTGGCTTGCGGTGCTGGTTGGCGAGCTCCAGAGCTGGAACGATGCTCTGGACGGTGGAGATCTTCTTCTCGCTCAGCAGCAGGTAGGCGTCCTGGAACTCGCACTTCTGACCTGAGAGAGCGAAGATGGTGTTTGTTACCGAGTCGGATGCAATGAATTATAAATACAAAAACAGCCGACAGTAGGAGGATCTTTACCTTTGGCAGAGTTGATGAAATACGGGGAAATGTAGCCGCGGTCGAACTTCATCCCCTCGATGATCTCCAGCTCGTCGTGCAGCGTCTTCCCGTCCTGAGACGACACAACACATTATTTACAGCCTTCGACTAATCGAACGTCAAGTCTCCTTACATCCGGCAGGAGACTCACCTTGACAGTGATGACTCCCTTGCGGCCGACCTTCTTCATGGCATTGGAGATGATGGTACCGATCTCCACGTCTCCATTGGCTGAGATTGTAGCGACCTGAAGGAGAAAATTCATTGTTAAACCTGAGCGAGTAAAAAAACAAGCTGCCGACGCCACACCGACCCGTCGTCACGTTTTCAAATACACATGAACAAGTTACTGGTTTACTCGTGTTCAGTACCTGAGCGATCTCCTCTGGCGTCGTCACCGGCCTGGAGAGCTCCTTCAGCTCGTTGATGACGGTTTCCACGGCCATCATGACTCCACGTCGGATCTCCACGGGGTTGGCTCCTTTGCTGATGCTGTCGAAGCCCTCCTTGGCGATGGCGCGGGCCAGCACTGTGGCGGTGGTGGTGCCGTCGCCGGCCTCCTCGTTGGTGTTGTTGGCCACATCCTGCACCAACTTGGCACCGATGTTCTTGTACTTGTCCTTCAGGTCGATGCTCTTGGCCACCGTCACGCCGTCCTTGGTGACCTTGGGGCTGCCCCAGCTTTGCTCGATGATGACATTACGACCCTGAAACGCAGAAAGAAGGCGGTGAGGTAAGAGTCGTGGTCACATCTTCAATGACCAAAGTTTGATGGAAAACCAGTAGAGACGATATAGACATTTATTCTTATGTCACAAAAGTATGAAAGATAAATGAAAACCCAGTGAAGATAATAAGCCCTGTATGAATTAACTGACTTATTTAAATCAGACAGAACAATAAAGGTTCATATATGTGAATCATCTCTAAATCTATTTGAGCTGTTATGACTTACATATGAAAATGTATGCATCACCAAAGTTTGATTAATTGATAAAGTCAGAGATCTACAAAATAACAGAAGGGATTTAACCTTCCACCTTGCAGCAGATTAGAACTTTTAAATGATTTAAGACCTTTTAATAGTTTTGTTTTTTAGCTCACTGATGATGCTTCACACGACCTGAACTCAGAGCTTCAGGACTTTAAAACCTTGAATCAAAGATAACAGAAGCTCCCTTCACCTTCGGACCCATGGTGACGGCCACCGTATCGGCCAGCAGGTCGACCCCCTGCAGCATGAGGGCGCGAGCGTCGGCTCCGAACTTCACCTCCTTGGCGTAGCCTCGTGTGAGGTGAGGGGCCAGCGCCCGGCACACGGGCCGCACCTGCTTCATGACTGTTGGTAGACGAAACATCTCTATGGAGAGAGAGAGAGACACAGAGGACGGGGGTTAATAATCAAATCTGCCAAATAGTTTTTCTTTAATCCTGAAAGTCCACAGAAAATTCAGAGTGCAGCTAAATAATGATTATCCATGGTAGGTGTACTCTGCCCCCGGTGGTCAGCAGTGGAAGAACGTCCCACCCACCAGTGACTCCATGAGATGGAGAAACACTGTCCCAGGATGACCTTGCACTTCCAGCACAGTCGAGGTTTTCACCGGTTTATTATCCGGATATTTAATAAGGTGCTCAGTAAATTAATGTCAAGAAATATAGAAACGTGATAGATCTTCAAAATGATGCAGTAATAACGTAAAGTCAAATCAAAAAGGGAAAATTGGATCTGGACAGTTTCCCTAAAGCCCCCCAGGAAAGAAATTGTCATCTGCCCGGTAACTAAATCTCCTCATTCTCTACCTGACGATTCTTATTCTTATCTTATTCTTATTTCTTCCAACAAATAAGAATCGAGAGGTTGAGACGGAAATGATGCATCACCGAGGCATTTAAATCTTAACTGACATGCAGATATTATTCAGGCTCTTCTTGTTTGTGGAGAAGTGCAGCGTTTGGCTGGTATGTTTAAAGAAGGGCGTGTTCGGAAACATAATTTAATTTATTTAAATGAAACACAGACACTTTTCTTTGGGTCATGTGATGAGAACCTGGACATGTTACAGTAGTGGAACGTTGGGTTTTTCCATTTTCTTTTACCATTTTGTCAATAAACCGACTAATCTGGGAAATAAAAGACGATTTCATTTGTAATGGAAATAAATAAATGTGGCAAGTTTTCACATTAATTAATTAAAAGGAAAATACACGTTGATTGATGACGTGTTGACAGTCATTGCAAAACATTTCACTTCTGATTATCTGAATGTTTTACATCTTCCGGACAGTTGATTTCTCTACGTTCACTGTTCCATTGATATAATTGTTCATTTTGAAGGTTGATTTCTGATTAAATTGATAATTCAGAGAGTTTTTCTAATGTCCCTGGTTTGAATGGTTCCACCGACGAGACTCAGTTCATCTTATTAGTAATGATAACTCAAAGCTGTACGATTCTGGATCAGCTCATAGAAATGAACGAGCACAGTAAAGACATTTAAACAGATAATTATATTAATCCCCAAACCCCACTTCCTGGTGAACCCACGTGTGTTCGTCAGGTCGCCAGTCACAAGGTCAAATTGCGTTAGCACGCGCCTCCTCATCCCTGATCAGACCGCTGATTAAAATCCACTGATCAATAACCACCCCGCGTGCTTCTTAATGAAGAGAACTCCGGATATCACCGTTATAAATTATGAATATTAATAACAGAGTCGATTGGAGCCGGTCTCCAGCTGCTCTTCAGCCTGACGGAACATCACAACCCCGGGTTCCATGACGCTAAACATCGCGTTAGCTCTGAATTCACAGTTTACACAGAGACACTCAGACATGTTGGACCGACATGTCCTCGTAGCTCGCGGTGGAAAATGTCCCCCCCCCACTGCGCGACATTAAAAGACGAACAGTCATCGTCGTTTCCTCGGAGACAGCGTGAAATGTGCGGTAATGTGCGGTAACACGCGGTGCTAGCTGCGGGCTGCAGGCGGCTGCGGTCCCCAGGACGTGTTGTAAAGAGATGTCAGGACTTACTTCAGGTGTCTCGGTGCTGGAGCTGCGACGGGACTCGGTGATATAACCGCAGCGGGGAGGACAGGAGCGTGTGAGACAGACAGGACAGGCACATGGTCCCGCACATCCGGGGACTTCACCGGCACGCCCCGCGCCCTGAATAACCAACACTCTGCCTCTGAGATCTCTGTTCTATCGACTGTTCAAATCTAACTTCCGGGTTTATTAGTGTTAACGTGTCTTTGTTGAGTTTTATGTTCATTTTCTTTCTGTAAACGATTCTTTTAAATAGTGTTTAAACTCGTTTCGTTCAGTTTATGCTCGTTCCGGGGCGGCCGCTTCCAGAATTTTCTCGCGTTTCATTGGAGGGGATAAAAAGGTCAAAGTTGATATGGTGCAATATTGCCCCGACTTTAAACGATTAAAAAGGACAAAAATCCTTGAATTAATAATGTTTAAAACCTTTCTTTGAATGTTTTAATGCATTGTGATAAAATGTAATTGCTTTAATTAGGATCTTTCCGCTTTGTGCGGATTTTCGGGTATTTCTAGTCAGGCAGAGAAACGGCCGCCTCGTCAACTGCGCATGCGCGCTCCAGAATCTTCCTCCTCACGTGTGTACGTGAACCGGTTCAGTGTGACGATCCACGCTCCTGACGGACCCGACAGCAGCTCCACGCAGAACCTCAACCCAAGAACACGTCCAGACAAACATGGTAAGACCCGTTAAAGAACCTGTGCGCCTAGAGAGCGAGGGAATAAGAGACACTCGTGCCTCCCGTGGTGGTGATTCGCGTTAGCAGCTAACGTTAGCTGCCGTTTACATCCACTGACAAGGTCAAACCCGCCGAAAGTCACGTTCATCATCGTGTTTTAATGAACTGTGAAAACACGGCGGAGAGAAAAGAGGAGGGGGGGGTTCGGTGCCTGCCGCCGGGGATCGAACCGACCACCTCGTGACGAGAACATGTGCCGAGAATTAAAGTCCTCAGTCACTGCAGCAAACGCATGGAGCGATGAATGAAGTGTCCAGGAGCAGACCGGAAGTCCAGCTTAGTGTTTGTATTGTTTAAAACCTCTTATTCTGCTTTAAACATGCTGCGTCATTGAGAACGAAGAATTACACTCGTGTCATCTTCTTTACTCGCCGATGAAAATGTCAGATCTACAGCTGATTCAATAAGTCGATTGATTGACAGCTGTTTGGAGTCATTGACACAATTTCAATGCCCACAAATACTAGTTCATACTCTTAAATGTGAACGATAATACAGAGAAACCAGTTTTGACAACAAGCAAACACTTTGCCAACATAGTCCCGTAAAAAGAAATCGTCAAGTCACTGTCTCAGTCAGATTCATGTAATCTGATTAATGTAATCTGACTGCTGACATGTGATGGAGTCGATGTTTGCAGAAAACTGATCATTTAGTTTTTCTTTGCTGCCATTGAGAAGCACTTCATGTGGATTTTGAAAATTACTCTATAGGTGATTGTTAAAAAGCACACGCCCCATTAAAGTTCTACTTACATAACTGTGCTTGGTTACTTCATGACCATCAGTTACTTAGCACATTCATATTATGTCAACGTATAATAATACTAAAACATTGGTGTTTTAGAATAAATTGAATAACCCAACAGTAATAAAACCATTGAGCAGCATTTAGATAATATGCACATGAATGCAGCAATAATTCTAATCCAATAAATAATATAGATAATGATTAGTACTTACTTATAATGTGGGTACTTTATACTTAATAAGGGACTTATTGCTGCTTTTACTGTTTGACAAACTTGATGTTAATGCTTGATTTATATTTGCACAATATCCAGAATGTCCTGATCATGACTAAAACGAAGCAGTGGGGGATTATCTCACCAGAAATCATCATCATCATCATCATCATCATAACAGTTTTATGCAACTGGTTCTCCTCAAACCACCTTGTGTAAAGAACAGCGAGAAGCTTCTGGAAAACCCGACCAACTGGCCCTGGCTGTTATCTGGTGATGGTAAAACCCTGGAGGACATTTCATCACAGGGGAGGTCGTTCAAACTGAAATCCTGAGATGCCTCCAGGTTATCAGTGGGCAGGCCTAGTCCCCCCCCCTCCGCGGGGTAGAAGGTCCCCGTGAAGGACAACTGCAGTGACCCCACCATGTCTGCCCCCCGTCAGTAAACTGAGATCCACCCCCACCTTCCTCCACCTCCTCCCCAAACGACCTTCCCCCAAGGCCGCTGCTGCATCTGCTGCTTTTTAACTGTCGTCAGCTGCTGTTTCAAATCGGATTAAACCGCTTTGAAAATTTAAATGAATGAAGAAACGTTGACTTCACCCCAGGCAGCTTCTTGTTAATGTTTACACTCTGTCTGTAGACGTATCACTCCTCTTTCTTTTCCTCCCTCTTTCACAACAGAGCAGCTACAAGTGCTGATTAATAATTTCTTAGTTTTACCCTGATCTGTGGAATTAATCACATTTTAAGAATCCAGACGCTTCACATAAGTGGAAGCAGCCATAAGTACCATGAAGTACTAGTATTCAGAAATGTACTACTACATAATTATTAACTGTAAATGTATTTAAAAGTAGGATGCAACTATCCTGGATATCGCTCGTTTGAGTACAGAATGTCTTACCTCACACCAGTTACATTTTTAAAGTAACTAGTTCCTGTTTTGAATATGTCTGTCTTGAAGTTAGTTAAGTGGGATTTTAAAGTTGCATTACACAGACCAGAAGTAAAAGTACTTAAAACTTGTACTTTAGTGGGTTTTGTGTAACAGAGCCAGTATTTATCTCAACACCGCCCCTAGTGGTCACCTTGTGTTGTCTCATCAAATCTCAAGGCTTTCACTGGTGAAGTGTAACTTGATGATCATCGGCTCATTTCTTTATTTCCAGGCCTTCAGAAAATTCCTGCCCATGTTCGACCGGGTGCTGGTGGAGCGCCTCATTGCGGAGACCGTGACGAAGGGCGGCATCATGCTGCCGGAGAAGTCTCAGGGCAAAGTGCTGCAGGCCACCGTCTTGGCCGTCGGACCTGGAGCGGTCAACCCGGTAATTCCCCGCGTGGTTTAGTCTATATCTTTATTATTTTCAAGTTCTATACATTTTGATTGATGTATTTACAATACAATGATATATTTGTACTTTTTGTTTTTTATTTAGAAAGGAGACCTGCAGTCTGTCAGTGTGAAGGTCGGCGAGAAGGTTCTCCTCCCAGAGTACGGTGGAACTAAAGTCGTGCTGGACAACAAGGTGAAGTTCAAACTGAATCAGTTATGATCAGTTTCTGTTGTGTCTTCTTCTGTGGTTTAATGTGTCCCTTTCTTATTCTGCCCTGCAGGACTACTTCCTGTTCCGTGATGGAGACATCCTCGGTAAATACACCGAATGAGTCTGTTTCACATCAAGACCCTGTCATCTCCCCCCCCGGAGAGAAGAAATTCAGTTGCCGCATTCGTGTCTGTCTTTTCTTTTTGTTTTGTTATGTTTTTTTCAATTGTAAATAATTATGATCTCATTTTGTTACAATAATAAAGTTGAACTGTCGATTGTTGTCGTTTTGTCTCATGATTTCACGCTGCTCCTGTTTAATATTCACTACAATCTTGAATTATAAGTTTGTTATGTAGTTTTTGACTCATGTTTTTTTTCCCAGTCGACAGAACTTTGATTTACTTCTATATAACCAAATAGAAAAGGACAAGACATAATTATGGAGATTTATTTCCAGCTGAAACACAATTGATCTCACTTTGACGGATGTAATCTAATGTTTTATAGATGATGAGAAACTGTCAAACTAACAGAACCATAAACCTCACGACTTATTAGAACGTGAGACCTTTGTTCTTATTGATTCACAAACATGTAAAACTGGTTTATCACTGAAGAGCGACATTAAAATAATGATAAATAAAACTGGTGCAAGAGTTTTTGTTCTTTGTTCAAACAACCGAATGTAAACTTAATGTAGTAATAGATCAACAGCTCTACAGAAGCACGGACGGCCACTGGACACAGACTCCACTGACAGGTTTGTGTGTCTGTGGTGAATTTTTTCAGTTGTGTCTGAGACTATTTGTGTCCCTGAGTCGTTTGTGTCTGTCACATCGATATGTAGTGGATCTTTGTCTCCTTTTGTCTTCTAGTCATCGATTTGTGTGTCTGTGTTGATTTAAGTCTTAGTAGTGAACTTGTGGATTGATTTTCATCTGTCAGTGTTTATGAATGTGTTTGTCTCTTTGCAGCCTGTTCTTGTCTTCAGTCAATTTTTGCATCTCTGCAGTTTTAAGTCTTTGTTCATTTTATGGTCTTTTTGTCTCACTTTGCAGTTTTGTCTGTGTCCTTTTATGAATGTTTTCTCTCTCTGCTTGTTTGAGGTCTTTTTTCATCAGTTTTCGTTATGGATATGTTTTGTGTTTTTGTAGATTTAAGTCTGTAGTGATTTAGTCTTTTTGTAGATTTGAGTCTGTAGTTGTTTTGTAGATTTGTGTCTGTAGTTGTTTTGTCTCTGAAGATTTGAGTCTAGTTGTTTTGTAGATTTGAGTCTGTAGTTATTTTGTAGATTTGAGTCTGTAGTTGTCTCTTTGTAGATTTGAGTCTGTAGTTGTTTTGTCTCTCTGAAGATTTGAGTCTGTAGTTATTTTGTAGATTTGAGTCTGTAGTTGTCTCTTTGTAGATTTGTGTCTGTAGTTGTTTTGTAGATTTGAGTCTGTAGTTGTCTCTTTGTAGATTTGAGTCTGTAGTTATTTTGTAGATTTGAGTCTGTAGTTGTCTCTTTGTAGATTTGAGTCTGTAGTTGTCTCTTTGTAGATTTGTGTCTGTAGTTGTTTTGTCTCTTTGTAGATTTGAGTCTGTAGTTATTTTGTAGATTTTACTCTAGTTGTTTTGTCTCTTTGTAGATTTGTGTCTGTAGTTGTCTCTTTGTAGATTTGAGTCTGTAGTTGTTTTGTAGATTTGAGTCTGTAGTTGTCTCTTTGTAGATTTGTGTCTGTAGTTTTGTCTCTTTGTAGATTTGTGTCTGTAGTTGTTTTGTCTCTTTGAAGATTTGTGTCTGTAGTTGTCTCTTTGTAGATTTGTGTCTGTAGTTGTTTTGTCTCTTTGTAGATTTGTGTCTGTAGTTGTCTCTTTGTAGATTTGAGTCTCTGACCTTTCAATAAGGAACATATCTTCCTCGTCGTGCTTCACTACAAGTACAAACTAAGTGAAATACTCGCGTGCAGTATAAGTACACAGATGAAGTACAGCACAGTACAGTTACCACGAAGTGAATCACCGACACGACAACAGCGCCACTGACGAACATCCGGGTATTCTGTCGAGATGGTCATGGCGGAGGGTTCTGCAGTTCTCAGGAGGAATCGGCCTGGAACCAAGGCGAAGGTTTGTTTCCAGCCGCCGGAGCTTCCCCGCGTGGGTTCCGACCCGTCGGCCACACGGACACGGGGAAGCCGCTTCACCCGAACCGGGTTTCTCCAGCACGCGTCTCTAATCCGAACCTCGGTCCCAGACAAACACAGGAAGGGCCGGACCTGGAAGCGGCCAGCTAAGTTAGCTGCTAACCGCTAGCCGCTAACCGCTAACCGCTCCTCCGTCTAGTTCCTGGAGTCGAGTCCAAAGCGAGCCCAGGTTCTGCCTCCTCCCCTGCGGATCCGTTCGGGTTAATTTGTTGCTGGTTTAATTCCGAACTGGACCCGGTGGTGGATGGAACCACCTGAAAGCACATGAAGTTAGCCATGTTGCTATTTAGCTGCGTACGCTCGTTAGCTTCGCAGGAAGAAGCCGCATCCCGGCTATCGAGCTAGCTAGTGACAGGTTAGCTTCTTAGCTGTGAGTGATTTGAGGGAAAAACAAAGATTTTTATAAACATATCTCAGCGTTAAACTTGTTTCCTGTCTCCAAACAGTTGGTCCCACTGGACATTCACTGTAGTGTCGTGTAGTGAATTAACACCAGGTATCTGTCTCTGAAGTTAGCTTCCGATTCGGAGGATTCTCTGACACGAACCTGTGTTTTAAACTCTGCTCAAACTCTTCCGGGTTGTTTAGTTCAGAATTAAATAGTTTAACGTTAACTGGGCTTTTGTGCGTCGACGACAAAAGCTGTGGAATCCCCATTTGTGTGTGTGTGTGTGTGTGTGTTAATGTGATCAAACTTTCTCTATTGACAACCTGTGATTTAATTTGGTGGTAAAGTCCAGTTGGTTTCTCTACACGTGGTCTGATGTCTGAGGAATTTAAACATTAACACAACACAAGCTCTCACACTCATGTTTTGAAAGGAGGTGGTTTTAAGCTATCTCTTGAAAATGTGTTAAGCTTTGAACCAGCATGTCTAAATCTGCACCAACACAACCAGTTCAATCAGTGGCTCGATGTTGTCATTTCCCCTTAGCTGGACAGAAGTCAGGAGCTAACTTCATGTCCATGTTTGTTAAGTTGATTGTGGGTCGGTATTGTGCAACAGCTGTGTAATCTGCTCCAGTGTGCACTTTGTCCACTTGGACCGGAGACTGAACGTGTCCTCCCTCCCTGTGCAGGACTTCTACAACTGGCCGGATGAATCATTCGAGGAGATGGACAGCACGCTCGCTGTGCAACAGGTGGGTTGTCATGTTGCCTCTTTTTAAAGAAGTGCACACTAGTACAGACTTTTCATTTTGAGTGGAGGTAAAACGTCTGTTAAATCACATGCACGAGTCAGCTCCTACATAATCCTTTATTTCATTTCATATCTATCTATACGTAGATATATATGATGAGTTTTGAATAATGGTCGTTTTGATTTGTGGTTGTTTCTATCTCAGGCTGGTTGACAAACAAATGCAGTGATCTCATCATTACAAGCTGTGGCTGAATGAGGATGTCTACTAACATGTGTTTGATGGCTCTTGTTTCAGTACATTCAGCAGAACATTAGATCAGACTGCTCCAATATCGACAAAATCCTGGAACCTCCGGAGGGTCAGGATGAGGGGGTGTGGAAGTACGAACACCTCAGGTAAGTGAAAATACTATGAGTACATTTTTGAATATTGTCTTGTTAGCCTGCATTAGTTAACATTTGAAGAACAGGCTTCATGCCTCTGCAGCGGCCCGTGTCCGACTCAAGCTCCCGACCATTTGCTGTGTGTCCCCCCCCCCCCATTTCAGGTCTGTCCTGACAAATAAAGGCCTAAAAAATAAATACTTTAGAAGGTATCTCTGAGAGAAGGTATCTCTGCCATAGGCTAAAGGCCTATCTCGCCAGGTCAAAGCAGTGTTTCACATTTATTATCTAAACTTGTGGTCGCCACCATATTCCATTTTGTCCAACAACAGGTTCATGATGAGCCACATTTTTACATTTCTTATAATAACATATGATATGTAATAATTTAATGGGTTCTTTCCTGATCCATACCACATCCTTCAATGTCTTGTTATAATCCGTCCCGTTGTCTTGCATAATGCTGCTAACTAATGGACAGACACAAAATTTTACATAACTTTCTCTTTCTTGTCATGTCCTGTTTTTCAGGCAGTTTTGTCTGGAGCTCAATGGACTCGCTGTAAAACTGCAGGTAAGTGATCAAACTGAACAAATACACCCTGTTTTTGCTTTGACTGAAAGGATTTAGTCCTGAGTTAATATTCAATTGTGTTGTAACAAAACATATCCCCTGCAGATTTTCTCCTGACCTCTTTAAACTACCAAAATCAACTTTTAAATTTGTAGCAGCAAATTACAGCATCACAGATTGAATTTGTTTCCCCAAGTTGTCGTGTCTAGACAAGTCTAGACTAGTATCGTTGTAATACAAGTTTCTCCTCCTGCAGAGCGAGTGCCACCCAGACACCTGCACCCAGATGACGGCCACAGAGCAGTGGATCTTTTTATGTGCTGCCCACAAGACACCCAAAGAGGTGAGTCCGTCGTGTGTAAACCCCTCTGCCTGATTTATTTGTATCTGCCTGTGTGTAAATTACAAGTAGAGACTTCTCTTACTCACAGTTGTGTGTGCGTTTTTGTTCTGCTTCATCCATAGTGCCCTGCCATTGATTACACCAGGCACACGCTGGACGGAGCTGCCTGTCTTCTCAATAGCAACAAATACTTCCCCAGCAGGTCAGTCACCTGCAGCTCAGCCACTGTGATTGATAAAGTAGTAAATGTCAGTGTGACAATGTGAAATGTTTGGCTCGTAGTGATGAACCTACAGAGAACAATCAGTTGAATCTGCTGCTCACAGAGTCTTGTAGTGAATCTTAGAAGGTTGGAGTGTGACAGAAGATCCAACAAGCACTTTGCTTTAAGAAAACTGACACGATACTGACTTGATATCATTTAAACAGCTACCGTCTATGTCTGATTTGTCCTTCTAGGGTGAGCATCAAAGAGTCATCAGTGGCTAAACTCGGCTCCGTCTGTCGTCGCATCTATAGGATATTCTCTCACGCCTACTTCCACCACCGCCAGATATTTGACAAGTATGAGGTAGGTGTCATTGGAAAAGGCTTCTGTTCGGCTAGTAATGAATGCAGTGCTTTTTGGACGGCTGTGGCTGAGGGAGTAAAGCGGTCGTCCTCTAACCAGAAGGTTGGCGGCTCGATCCCAGTCTTCCCCATCTGCATGCCGATATGTTCTTGGGCAAGATGCTGAACCCCAGATTGCCCCTCATAGAATGAAAAGTGCTGCCCATAGATGCACTGTATGAATGTGTCTGTGAATGGGGGAATGTAAAACTGAACTGTAAAGCGCTTTGAGTCGTCAAGACAAAAAAAAGCTGTATATAAATACAAACCATTTATTGTGGGGATCATTCTGCAAAGCGAAATGCTAATTGTGGGATTTTTTTGGTTTTAATTTGCTGATACAGTCCAGTTATGAAACGCTCCCAGTTTCCAGACCCTACAGAAAGAGATGATGTGACAAATCAGACGTTATATTTTTGAATGATATCCCCAAACTTGGGTCTGGACAGTTTCTGGAGTTTACTTTTCATATATGCAAAACACAGCAAGATATTATCCAGGTCAGATGTGTTCACAACAGCAACAGGGATCAGAACGTGTGTGTGTGTGTGTGTGTGTGTGTGTGTGTGTGTGTGTGTGTGTGTGTGTGTGTGTGTGTGTGTGTGTGTGTGTGTGTGTGTGTGTGTGTGTGTTGTGTGTGTGGTGTTGTGTGTGTGTGTGTGTGTGTGTGTGTGTGTGTGTGTGTGTGTGTGTGTGTGTGTGTGTGTGTGTGTGTGTGTGTGTGTGTGTGTGTGTGCGCGTGTGCAACGGGATGGAACTCCGCCGTGCGCGATACAGAGAGCAGAGGAGAAATGTAAATGCGCGACCATGTAGAGACAGAAATGACATGCCGTCGTGTAAATAAGATAAATAACATAAGGCCATTTAGTTTGTTTAATAAAAGAGCAAGCTATAGACCTGTTTCATAGGAAAGGTAACCTTAAAGGACTTAAATTAACTTGACCTTCCACGGGGGCGGGGGGGGGGCACCCCCTAATATAATGGTAGGGGAAACACTGTGTGTCTTCTACTAAGACAGTCTTAGTTCTATAAACCGAACTAAGAAGAGGATTAATTAAGAAGAGCTTGTAAGACTAAATATAAAAGTAAAAAGACAGATTTTAGTTAAGAGTTTCTCAGAAGATTCAGCTTCACAATGGAAACATCTCCTGAATTGGATCTACCCGACAGAACAGTCCAAGCGATTCGGCCGCACATTGACGATGTCTTCACCAAGCTAACTGCGGACGAGCGGAGGCAGTTCAAGTTAGGGGCACCGAACAATAGCACAAAGTTTCTGTTGGCAGAACTTGTCATCAACATGACATCGACTGTGTCCTCCAAACGGTTAACGACTCTTGGATATGACGGCACGTCCGTGACTGTAGAAAAGGTCTTGTCCAGTCTGGGAGACGCTCTCCGTCAGAGTTTAGCACTGGGCAGCTCAACCAGCTCTGAGAGTTTGGATCAATTCACAGAGTTGGTTGCAGAGGAGATGACAGAGAGGGTCAACGCCAGCTTCCAACTCCGCCAGCACACAATCCACCAGACCGCCACAGTGACAGGGCATCATCCTCAGTATCAACAGTCCGCAGCAGTGACTGTAGCACAAGTGAGGCCGTCCAGGAAATCCTTGAGAAGGAGGTGAGCGACATCATCGAGCCCCTTGTGGACGAAATGTCAGAATCTGACCTGAGTGGGCTGATCTCTGAATCGTCTCTGGAGTTTCAAGCTGCTGCAGAAGAAATCTCTCAGATAATTAGTGAAGAGGAGAGCGTCCAATCATCTGATTCGACTAGAGGCTCCAAATCCTCCAAGACCGGCAAGAAGTGTTGGAAAGGAGTGGGGACGAAGGTCAACAAGCTTTTTGCAAAGTTGTTTGCCACTGCGTCGCTGCTCAAGATGGCGACACTAGTCCGGAAGAAGTTCTGTAAGAAGTTCCGTAAGGAGACCCGAGCCCAGAGCAGTGAGTCCGTCAAGAGTAGCTCTCCACCCACAGACCTCTCTGCCAGTGCTCATGAAGAAATGTGGGTTTGTTCTAACAGCAGCTTCTCTACTCTACTCAAACATGTGTCCATCACAACAACACACACACTTCCTGATCTCTGATCTGTTTTTTTATTTTCATTTGAAGGAAAGTACAGCATGAAACACAACTCGTCCAGAATTACTTTCTGTTTCTCGCTGTTGTGCTTCCTTGAATGTAAGAGTTTGAGCCCAGGACCTCCTGCTGCGTTCTTCACGTGTGAAAGACGATCGCCAGAGAAAGTCCAGTCCCAAGTCTTCTTCTCCTTCTTTATTCGGTTTGTTGGCCGGTGACAACCAACGTCAAGGTGCATTACCGCCCTCTACTGTGTGTTTCAGTCTCCTACTTCCTCTTCTTCCCCATTCGGTACCGTATCTCTTATTCCCCTTGATATTTGATAGCTTCTCCTTCGTTCAGTTGAGTGGCGGGTGACCACCTCCTGTGTTGGAGTGTATATCAGAGTTATCTAGCTCATATTAAATCATTCTGTCCAATCCTGTCTCCCTCAGCTAATGGAACATACTCCCTATTCCAAAGGTAACTACTATTTCCAAGCTCAGTTCTTCCTCTCTGCTTTGCACTTTTCCTCTTGAGCTTTTAAGCTTTAACTTATTAAAGTGAAGCATTACATGCTCCACTGACTCTTCTATAACATGTTTTGTGCGGGGGGGTTCAACACACAGTGGAAGGCGGTAATGCACCTTGACGTTGGTTGCTACCCGCCAATAAACCAAACAGAGAAGAAGAAGAGGCTCGGACATCTTCCGCAATTCATGACTGAAAACGCCCAAAAAACAACAATGTCTTTGAACCAGAGGCCGGGCTTTCTATTAGAGTCACATCTTGTTGGGTCTTTATCAGGTCTTTGATGTGCCTATATGACTCATGGTTGGAAGAAGATTCCCTTCATGTTTCATATAAAGGACGTTCTGAACCAAGTTGGCCTCAGCAGCGCAGCGCTAGTGGAAGGAAACCGATCAGATGGAGATGAAGCCAGATATCGAGGAGACTGTAATACAGACAGTCACCATGGATACATCTCGTGCAGTGGAGCTTCCCAACACGGCAGTGGAAACTATTCGCACTCAGATCGAGGATCTTTACACCAAGTTGACTGCGGAGCAGTGGGAACTGTTATCATCAGGAACACCAGACAACAGCACAAGGTTTCTGTTGGCAGAACGTCTTCTGGCCATGACTTTGTCTGTGTCCTCAGACCTGATCAGAGCACATGAAGGCAACGACTTTCCCTTTACTGCGGAGAGTGTCCAGTCCAGTCTGGGAGACGCTCTGCGTCAGAGTTTAGCACCGGGCAGCGCAACTAATTCTGTGATTTTGGATCAACTCACTGAGTTGGTTGCAGAGGAGATGACAGAGAGGGTCAATACCTGCCTGTCTGAGCGCTCCACCAGCGGATCCTCCACCGGACCGCCACAGTGTCCCCAGATCACAACCAGCAAACTGCAGAAAATGGTCAGTTGTGTTTGCAAAGTGTTGAAGAAATCTGCTTGTGACCTCGAGGGCTCGTTCGAGCCAAGACTGCGTAGTCAAAGGACATTTGACTCCTCAACCTCAACCTCTTCAGACAGTGACAGTGACAGGGCATCATCCTCAGTATCAACAGTCTGCAGCAGTGACTGTAGCACAAGTGAGGCCGTCCAGGAAATCCTTGAGAAGGAGGTGAGCGACATCATCGAGCCCCTCGTGGACGAAATGTCAGAATCGGACCTGAGTGGGCTGATCTCTGAATCGTCTCTGGAGTTTCAAGCTGCTGCAGAAGAAATCTCTCAGATAATTAGTGAAGAGGAGAGGGTCCGATCATCTGATTCGACTAGAGGCTCCAATTCCTCCAAGACCGGCAAGAAGTGCTGGAAAGGAGTCGGGACGAAGGTCAACAAGCTTTTTGCAAAGTTGTTTGCCACAGCGTCGCTGCTCAAGATGGCGACACTAGTCCGGAAGAAGTTTCGTAAGAAGTTCCGTAAGGAGACCCGAGCCCAGAGCAGTGAGTCCGTCAAGTCTCTGATGGACAGTGTGGAGTCTCTGCTTCTGACGGAGACCAAGGACAGAGTTTCACCTGCAAACGCCCCCGTCCTTACCGATGTCCTCTATCGGTACATCACAACGGACATTGTGGAGGCGAGTCCAGCTGAAGGGACGAAAGTGTCTGTTCCTAAGTCCTTCAGAAAGATGTACAAGGACATAAAGCAGAAAGTGTTCAATTCCCGGCCATTGATGAACTGGTGGTTCATAAAAGAGGCCGGTGACTACACCCAGAGGGCGACCGCCGCTTTAAAGGAGATGAAATCATTCGTAGTATCTCCGGTCTCAGAGATCAACAGCGAAAAGGACCAGGCAGAGTCCATTAAAAAGATAAGTCTCAGTTTCGTCATCGACCAGCTCGTCTCTCGAGTGTACGCAAAGTCCAAAGTGAACTTGTCCATTGTCGAATCAGTAGTCGTCATTCAAAACCTGTTTGCAAAAACATGGGCCGAAGTCCAAGACATTGACTTTGACACGTCCCCACAAATAATCAGTGGCCTCCACAAGGCCGTGTTCAAGGACCTGTGTAAGATGTGGGACGGTCCAGAAATGCTGCTGCTTTCCATTTATCGGAAAGAACCAGAGGTCGAGAAAAGAATCGCCGCCTCTATCAAAAGGCAGATGTCCAAAAGACCCGGCAGAATCTCCAGATTCTTCTCCTCTGTGAGCAGATTCTTTAAACGGTAGAAATGCTATTGCTTTAAATGAGTCTTCTACTAAAGGGGTGTGGCTTCCCTCTGGGTGCTCCAGCTTACCACATCCAACCAAAAAAAAAAGTCTCTATGAAATGTTTTCTGTTAATAAAGAATTAAAAATACTCCACTTGTCTGTTCTACCGATGTTTCACTAGATGAACAAATTATTAAGACACTAGTTTGGTTTGTTCCTCTGATGTATCAGCCATCTTTAAGAATATTGGTCATGTGCACAGCAGTTGCATGCAGATACAGATTCTTGGGTCACAGGCTCCCTTCGAGCCGTGCTCAGAAATATTCAGAAAGAAAACCACACAAGCAAAAATAGAATATAAAAGGTGAGGGGTGTTCGGCTGCATTATGACACTTCACCACTAGTTGTCAATGAATTCTAAACACGGAACCTTTAAGGCTCGTGTGCTGCACCTAAGCCAAAGGAAAAACTTTATTTTTTATAGCATGAGAGCCCTGATATAAACGTGTACAAATAAAGACATGGTAAAATAGAAATTACTTTATTTACACACCCACGCATGTTTGTGGAACATCCAGGCGAGGGGCGGAGCCTGTAGAGCAGCAGGGGCGGAGCCTGTAGAGCAACAGGAAGCAGGACATGACGTATAAACTCTGCTGTGGAAAGATCAGTGTTGTTGTTTACAGCTCGTCCACACCGGCGTCGGCCCTCAGCACCAGAAGATCTGGAACCTCCTCGTGTTTCCAAGTTGACGTCTTCGTCTTCTACGTGTACGGCTCCTCTTCTTCATCCTCAGATATTTGTGTTCTTCCAGTTTCAATCTGTCACGTGTTAATAACGTAAGCAACACGCCCGCTTGCTAGCAGCGGTTTTCCTGCTGTGTTCTCACATGGACTCACTCTTGACAGTTTTCTCGGGGCCGGCAGGAAAAGTTTCGGGAAATGTCCTCAGCAGCTCACTTGGACATTTGTGCTTTCTTACATTTTTCTTACTGGAAAATGTCTGAAAGCATCTTTAAAGTGTCAACCAGGCCGAATGGTGAAGAATCAGGAAGCAGTTTCATAGCTGTGATCTGTGTGTTGTGTGTTTGTCTCTGTGCAGAACGAGACGTTCCTGTGTCACCGGTTCACACGCTTCGTCATGAAGTACAACCTGATGTCCAAGGACAACCTGATCGTGCCCATCCTGGAGGAGGAGGTGCAGAACACGTCCTCAGCCGGGGAGAGCGAGGCCTGAGATGCAGCTGCTGCCATAAGGGAGACGTGTGGAAACAAAACATCTACACATTACAGAGGAGACGCATTCACACACCTGCACAACACACACACACACGAATATATATGTCTACACATTACACACACTACAGTGTATTCAGGCTCCTGTCCAGTAACACTGTCCATGTCCCTCCTCCCCTGTCACCTGTGTCTCAAAGGACGTGAAGTTAAAGAGCAGAGTTCAGTCCCTTCTGCAGGACGACATATCTTCAGTTTCACTCTGTTCCTTCAGATTCAGGCCGTGTCTCTGGAAACATCTCCGCTCCAACACCTCTCCTTTTCCTTTACTCCTCTCTAAGCAGCTGGATTTGCAAAACAAAACAACTACGTAACCATGGTGACCTGTATTGTTGACGAAGGCACACACACTGACAGCCCCCCCCCCCCCCTTCTGTATATAACCCCCCCCCCCTCCTCTCTCCACTGTCATATTCCCTGATGGTGCTTCACTCTCTGTGTCTGCTTCTGTTCTGTTAGCTTGTGTTGCCTCCCAGACGGTTTCTGGGGGCGTCCCATGAAACGGATCTCTACATTAGCCGGCTCACGTGATAATGCTGTTCCAACACTTTGTAGGTGTGTGGCTTGTGTGGTAGTGAACAAAGAAAACCTTTCTCTCTCTCTCTGTAGCTTCGTACGTGTACTAGCAGTCAGGTGTTCTGTCTCCTCGGGCTCGGAGTGTGTCGGAGGCTTCTGGCGACCTCTGACCCTGCTTTGTGACACGCCCTCTGACCCTGCTTTGTGACACGCCCCCCGTTTAATCCCGTGTGAAATGTGCCCGATGCTCCGCCTCCCTCGACTCGACGCTGCTGTTCGCCGGTTTCTACCGATCGAAACATTGGACCGGTAAACGCCACGAGGAAGTTCTGACTATCGGCCACGTTTAAGTATCTGAGCACAACCTCCCGTCTTTTACCCCCTCCCTCGTTAAGTTATTTTGTGGGAGGAGTCTTGTCAGTCCAACCCACTTTTTTTTTTTTTAAATGGATTAAAACATTTTGTTACTGTCGACATTTACATGTCTGTTAATAAAAAAGACCTATTATTCAGACTGGTGGTTTTCATATTACTGAGGTTACATCCAACTTCATCTGCAAACATTTGTGTGAATGAAAGGAAACAAACTGACGGAAACTTAAACTTGAAAAATAAAAGAGGCAAAATGTACAAAGTCAACATTAATACTGACATTTATTAAACCTGATGATGAATACATCATATACATATAACCACTTTGAACCCGTCACTCACTGGAAAATCTCAAATATACTTTAACTGGAAAGAAAATCTAATTCTGATTATAAAATAATCATTTAAAAAACAAAGTAGTTTTCAAACAGGAGCAATCAGTGTTTCTTGGTCACATGATTAACAGTTGATTGAATATCATCGTATGAAACATCTGAAGACTCAGTGATGAATTATTAGCTGCAGCTTCCTCTCAAAAATAAAAGTAACGTGCATCACAATTAGTTCAA
The DNA here is from genome assembly GCA_006182925.3 of Reinhardtius hippoglossoides. Lineage (NCBI taxonomy): Eukaryota > Metazoa > Chordata > Actinopteri > Pleuronectiformes > Pleuronectidae > Reinhardtius > Reinhardtius hippoglossoides. Next base: position 1,884,537 of record CM031682.1, on the reverse strand, counting down.
ACCCAAATTTGCAGTTGAGTGAAAATGTCTTTAGATATTTACAACATTGTCCCTTTCATAGCATTAAAAGATTTAACATCTGCTCTCCTGACATATTGTCAACGATGGATGGTTTAATATTTTCCTGAAAAGAAAGAAACACTTATTAACTTATTGCAGGTGAAGTTGTTCAAGTTGTAGCTCAACTGCTGTCGTCTGAATAAAGAGTGAAGTTAATGTTGGTTAAGAAATAACAGGAAATGTATCTACGACTATATTTTACATTATTGTCAACAAATCCTAAGAAATGAACAAAAACCAACAGTAAGTTGAGTTAATACTTTCTATCCTGAGTCCACGGGTTCCTGCTGAAGGGGTGTGTGTGTGTGTGTGTGTGTGTGTGTGTGTGTGTGTGTGTGTGTGTGTGTGTGTGTGTGTGTGTGTGTGTGTGTGTGGTGATAAAGGAACATGTTGTTCAGATAAAGCAGAAAAAATACATCAGTCAAATCAACTCAAAGTAGATTTAGTATTTTCATGGATTCAACACTAAGGAAAATATGAAATGTTTTGTGAACAGGACGCGTCAGTACCATCTACGCTCTGAAGCAGAAAGCAGCAGATTAAACAGAAGAAGAAAATAAACGTGTAACACCAACAGCAGCCGAACAAATATTAAATAATACTGTCAAACAAATGCATGATTGGACATAAACCATTTCCAGAATGATTCAAATATGGCCCCGGTCAGATTGAACGTGAGGGTTTCTAACCTGGTCGTAGCAACTGTCACTCGTCCACCTGCAAACTGTCAGTACCAAATATTCTGGAAGAGAAGAGCCGAGTCGGACCTGAGGTGAGATATGAAGGTTTTCAAACATCTTCACGCACCAATAAAAAGTCTTGAGGGAGATGAGAGAACTTTCTCTGGTCAGTTGAGAAAAAAATGTGTGAAACAGAAAAACCAAAGAGCAGGAAAAGTGATATCGGTCCAAAAAAAAGGTGAATCCCTCGTTTATCACCAGTGTTGATTCCATAACGTGCAGAAATCAGTTTGTGCTTCATAGGTGTGTGTCTGTGTGTGTGTGTGTGTGTGTGTGTGTGTGTGGGTTTCTATGTAAAGGTTCGGACTCAGATCCGTCTCTAAATAAAACCTCATTATGGCTTCAATAAAAACATTTTAAAAAGTGCAGAGTTTTAAAAGTAACACAACGGCCGATGAAGAGTCTGGAGACTTCAAGTCTTTTCTCCGTTGATCCAACGCTGTTTGAATCCTGGAGTTAAACTCCTGGAGGAAAAGTCAAATCCGTCCGATTGGCTGCTCACATACACGTGACCTCAGCTTTCCCTTCTTCCTGCTCGAAGCCGTTCTCCTCCAGGTGGGACAGGGCGCTGGGATACCCCCCCCCGAACACGGGGAAGCCGCCGATGCCTCCCGCGGTGGGCGAGAGCTCCTCCGGCGGGCCGGTGGCGCTGCTGACCGAGCGGCTCACCGAGCGACTGGACACGTCGCTGTGCACGGACAGAGTCTGGACACAGGAGACGGACGTTAGATCACAGCGAGGAGGAATCTCACACCTCACACGACCGAACACAACTTGTATTTATACACATGAGGAGCCGTTCACTTGTGATTGGATCCCTCAGGACAGATGTTTACACCTCATTAGTTCCCTGGTTCACCTCATTAGTTCCCTGGTTTCCCTCATTAGTTCCCTGGTTTCCCTCTAAACTCTCTTCTTCTGGATCTTAAATGCATCGTGAACTGCTCAGATCAGGATTTACACGGAACTTATTTTTGGACCTGTCTTATAGGAGCTACAGTACTTTGGGGCTGGAGGAGGTTTTGTCTTTGTGACCTCAGATCGTGAGAAGGTTCAAGCTCACTGTGTGTGTGAGGTGCAGTTCTGATTTTGTTCACCAGGGGGCGCAGTGATGCCACATAAACATCAGCTTTCTCCTTCATCATAGACAATCATAGTTTTTCACCCAAATTCCATGAAACTTATTCCATGAAGGTTGAACCCCTTGTTGTCTCCTTATCCCGTCTCTCCTCTCACCTGGTTCCTCTGCTGTCCGGCTGTCGGACCTCTGACGGGCCTCTGCAGAAACACCACCTGCTTCGTGGCCAGGTTCCCGTCACTGCACACAGAGGGATCACATCTTATTATCATAATGTTATATCATATGTTAACAGCATCCATACACAGCAGACCCAGTTAATGATTAACATGACCATAGATACAGGAAGCGTTGAGCTCACCTGTCGTGTCGGATGATGGGCGTGGGCAGAACGCACGTGAGCAGCCAACCGAACTCCGCCAGAGTGTGAAGAAGGGGCCCGTAGTCCGTCTTCACGTTGGAGCCCTGCAGGAGAACACACGGGTCAAAGAGACAGAAACAGAAAGAAGAAGAAGACAAAGAAACTTACAAGGAGATAATAAAACGTTACTGAACCGTCCTGGCTGCTGATAGATCTTCTAAAACTCAAACATAAAAAGATGGAGACGTTTTGTACAAAGCGTATTTCAACACTTCGCTCACGGTGTTGAAAATAACATCGTAAACAAGAGGTGTGGAGATGGTTCTGGACTGCAGTGTCAAGGGTTTGGCCAGTAGAGGTCAGCATTTTCCAATTGGTGACTGAGCATCTACCTTTTCCTCCTGACGTCATTCAGAGTCGAGTCTGTGCTCTAGTGATCGAAGGAGCCTCTCAGCTGTCAATCATAATGTTTCAGCCCGTTTTTTATATAATTAACTAACTTAATTAAAACCAAAATCACCTAGTGACGAAGATTTTTGATTGGAAAAGTAAAACTTCTCTACTTCCTCTTCTTCCTGCTCACGTCTCTCCTCGTTAACGGGTCAGTTCACCTGAGTAACTTCTAACTGTGGCTTCAGCACCGAAAGAGAAAAGGCCCAGAAGCTGTGATGATGGCAGATAACGTGTTTATCGTCATGTGGGTCGACTGACACTCGTCCTCCACCCTCATGTGTTACTGACCTCGATGACGGTCCACTGCTCCACCACGATGGTGTCGTTGGCGGGAGGAGACGTGCTTCTCTCCTCGTAAACAAACAAACCCTCCAGGGATCTGGGCACCGGCTCACCTGAAACACACACCACACACACACACACACACACACACACGTGTTAAAGCTAACACAATAATTATACAACCTTCATTGTCGGGAAGCAAACACATCTCATGTTCTCAGCTGCGAGTCGGTGGGACACGTCGTGGAGAGTGGGAGAGTGGGAGAGTGACACTGGGCTGATAATGACCCAGTTCTTAGAAAGAGGTTTAACTGTGTGGGAATGTGGAGCAGATGTTTTTTTGGGGGGGGGGGGGGGGGGCTGATTCAACCTGATTTCAGATAAATCTGTGTCAGAGTTTATAATAATAAGTCACAAGACCAGGGGAGGTGCTCCACTTGTTTTATAACCATCTATGACGACGGGACGGTTCATCCCCTGGGGAGCGAGTCGGCTCCGACGGTCCCTGAACGCATCACAGATCAGCTGAGGCGTCTGAATCCTAATATTCAGTAATATTCAGAACCTGAGATAATGCGTGTTGTGATTTTGCATCTTTAGATCGTCTCCGAGCTAATGTCTGACATCACGTTCCACAGCAGCTGTAACATCAGGAGGATTATCAGAGTGACAGCTGATTCTGGCTCTGCAAACATTATGGATCCTCCAGAAATCTTTGTTTACAATATGCTTCATGTTTCTATTAAAATGAATCAATATCAGCAGATTAATGTTTTTTTTAAAACCCTCAAATATTGATTTTGGCATCAGCCTTAAGGATCCTGCACCAGTCGGGCTCCAGCAGGATTGTCAGAGTGTGTATCCATATATTCCCATTTACATAATGTCCAGGCCTCTGAGGTCGAGAGCAGATCTGCTGCTCTGCAGACGAACAGGAAGTGAGGTCGCCGAGGTCGAGAAGACGCTTCCAAATATAGACGCAGTGGAAAAGAGAAGCCACAACAGGAAGAGACGTTTTTTTTTATACGTGTGTGTGAATCAGTTTTAATTAGAAACGTTCAAAAATACCGAGAATAGAAGAAGAAGAAAGAGTAAAACCAGTTTCTCAAGAGCAAGGAACTGACACTTCTGCAGTGACTCTAAATATAGATTTAAAGAAATAAAACAAACACGAGTAATAACACGATGAAGGTCAAACACGTTGGATCAGCACCAACCTCTCGGCGTGTCCCAGTAGACGAAGGAGTCCACCAGCGACCAGCCTTTGCGGTAGTAGGCGGTGGTCAGCTCCAGCCAGTCGGCCTCCAGGGCACTGACCACCTGGCCCTTCCTGGAGACGCGCATGGAGAGCGCCCCCTGGTGGTACTGACAGGCCAGCGAGTCCAGAGGAGCACAGCCCGGAGCCCAGGAGTGGAAGAAGACCAGCAACCTCAAGTCTGGAGGAAGAGGAGGAAGAGGAGGAAGAGGAGGAAACTTAGACTCAAAGATAAAACCTGACATCAAACCCTCGACACGTGAGCGCGCTGACGAGCAGAGACGACCTCACCAGGACTGTAGGTGTTCTCCTCCAGCTCTGCGTCTCCGGGAGGAGTTCGGGGGGGGGAGCGTGGAGGGGAGCGACAGCCCCTCTTCGGACTGTGCACTCGGCCGTTCGTGACCCCGCTCACCTGCTGGAGGACCGAGCCCACGAAGCGAACGCCCCCCCGAGCGCTGCTGTTCACCTGCCGGACGAGAGAAACACAACAAGTTCATTCTGATGCCAAGAACCTTTACTTCTAGCAGGTGAATTTCACAATAAGAGGCCTACATATGGAATAATATAATTGGTATACGTTATAATTATAAACATTCAAGAAATGTGCAAGAAGACATTTATATAGAAAAGTAATAACAAGTCGGCACGTGAGGTTTTCTGAACTCATCACGGTTGCTAGGCAGCGGGAGACGGGACTGACCCGGTCGATGAGCGCTCGGACCGTGTCGCCCGTCAGCGAGTCGCCGGGTAAAGGCCACTCCTCCACCCTCAGCACCGGGACACTGTGACACATGGAGGCCGTCTGCCTGCTGAACACACACACACACACACACACACACACACACACACACACACACACACACACACACACACACACACACACACACACACACACACACACACACACACACACACACACACACACACACACACACACACACACACACACACACACACACACACACAGTGACGTGTCAGCCTCTCTGTGGCATCGAACCCACGGAAGCAGTTATACAACTAAACAAGAGTTGAACTAATTCATTTTTAAGATGAAAGAGTAATTACAACATTCATGGGAACTGCCAGAAGGAATATTGGCATAAAACTAACATCTACTGTGTCGAATTAAATTAGAATATAATCAGACAAATACGTTAGTGAATAATTGTCATTTTCTTATAACCTCTGAAGCTGATTTTCTGAACAGAAATTCACATAAATAAGAAAATCACCAGCTGAGAATTATTTGAACTCCCCAAATCATATTTAATTTGTTTTATTCTTTTATTCATTCCTTCTGTTTGTTGCTTCTTTTAACTGTTTTAATGTGTTTTTTATTCTCTTGTTTGTTGAGTTTGTTGTGAAACACTTTTAGCAGGAAATGTGCTTAACAAATAAAAAGTTTATCATTAGTATTATTGTCATAGCTGCAATATCCCATCCAATCAAACCACAGCGATCAGAGATACTCTAACGCCATTGGCTGTGGGACCCCTGTTGTTGGGTGGATTTCTACCCAATAGAAAATCCTTTTAGACCCAAAAGCAAAACATGATCTCCCCCCCCTGCTCCAGACGTCTGACCTCCTACCAGAGGTTTACATCAAATATGCAGCTGACTTCATGTATCATTCATCTATCTGCTCGACAGTGTGATGGCGGGCGTGTGGGCGCAGTGGGACAGCGTGTGTCCCACACAGCTCGTGTACAATAATCGATCTCTGAAAAGGATTTAACCACAGAACCTAACAACACTTACAGGGTGTTGATTATTGCCTGAAAGGAAGAACATTTAAAAATCAAGATGAACAGTTTCAGTTTGATTGAGGTTGAACGGAGGATCTGGACTCGTGTACCTGGGTCTGGGTCGGGCCAGGATGGCGCGGTACAGCAGGCTGAAGGGCATCGAGCGCGTCCGGCCCACGGACAGGATGATGGGGTGCAGGGCGGCCAGGACGTAGCCCTGCGTGTAGTACGGCTGCAGGGCCTGAGGCAGCTCGGACAGGGACCCCACGTACTGGACCGTCGGGCGGCTGCCTGCAGGGGCGGAGAGAGAGAGAGGGGGGGGGGGGTTAAATGTGAGAATTCTCCTCTTCCTCAACATCACAACTGTGCTTTTATTTTTCATAACTTTCCTGGACATTTCCTGGAAAGCAGCAGAAACGTAAAATGGATGTTTTTAAGTTTTTCAGTGTTTACGTCAAATTCAGACACACGAGCAGAAGAACACAAGTATCTCATGATGAAGAAGAGGAGCATGAACTGAGAAGACGAAGATGAAGATGAACCCCTTCATCTGCTGACAGGAGGAAGGTTTCTCTGAGGTCACGTCGGATGTGAAACTTGTTTTAAACGTGTGCTTTATTCCAAACTGTGGGAATCTTTGACTTCCTGTAAGACGACAGGAACGGACACGTTACCGCCTGCTCGGTCGGAGAGCTTTAATACCCTGAGTCCGTCGGGTTCGAACACTGATGTCAGGTCTGTCTGAGCTAAAAAGGACGAGGAGGCACGTTGAGGGAAACACCACATCACCGCTCGCTCTCTTATTTTTAGAGCTGCAGCTGCAGCTGTGGCCTGTGATGTGGTGGCACTGGTTTGAGTGGACGCTGCAGCTCTCAGACTGGTGCGCACACGTCCTGTCAGAGGAGCAATAACAACATATTCATGTTTTAATGTTTAGAAACATTTCAGATCGATAGGTTTGTGTTTATTTGGTCAAAAACAAGTTGGATGTTTTGCCCTTTCAGTACTTTTATGATGTATAATCGTTTGTTGACGTTTTAGCTGAGGTTTAGAGACGTGAGGAATTTAAAGATTCTCCAGGAAACGACGTCTGGAGGAACACTTCTTCTGCAGAGCGGGTGATCGTGTTTTTGCAAGAAGCTGCTAAAATAAAAGTTTTTGTTTTGTCTATTTACGTCATCAGTCGTTCCTGCGTGTGTGTGTCACCCCTGCCCTCACCAGTAGGAGGTGTAAAGAGCTCGGTGGGTTGTTTGTGCGCTGAACGAGACTCGAGCTGTTTGTCTTAAAACTCTGTGACCGTCAAACTTCCTGTGTCCACAAAGAGGGGCTGTTCACAGGGAGGCTTGGCTGAGTGCCCCGTGCACGCACACACACACGCACACGCACACACACACACACACACACACACACACACACACACACACACGGAAAGTCCATTTAAAGCACTTTCACTAAGTTCTGCATTTTGGATGGAGCAAGATTAGGAAAGACAAATCAGGAGTGAGACTGGGAAACCGTGTGTGTCTGTCTCTGTGTGTGTGTGTGTGTGTGTGTGTGTGTGTCTGTGTGTGTGTCTGTGTGTGTGGCAGCATTCCTCACTACAACCCCCCACATTCTCACGGACAAACACCCCAGAGATGGTGGCGAGCAGCTCACAGCTGAGATCGCTGCCCCCCTGAATGAGCACTTGGCTCCATTATGAGACTGGAGAAGTGAATGAAACCAGTAAACCAGGGGCTACACTTTACTGGCATTCCTGTGGGTTCAAACCCGAACTGCACAACGCTCGAGGTGAATTTAAATTTAACACGGGTTTGCCCCGTTGCAGCTGGTGGACACGGTTCTGCGTGGACGACTCGGGGTGTGGGACGGAGGGATCAACAAGAGATTCAAACTAATCTGAAGCTGTTTCCAGGCTCGTGCACAGCGGGGGGGGGGGGTCTGGTCGCAGGTTAAAAGGTGGAACTGATGCTGAACAGGTACGAGGCCCAGATTGTTCACATCTCACAAATCAAAGACCACTGAGGGGATGATGAGACCTGAACGTTTAATAAGCTCCAGAGCCGACGCCCACTGGGTCCTTCTGACTCCTCAGCCAATCTAAAGCCCCCCCCCACCCTCTGTGGACACTTTGTCTCTTAATGGGCTTCATTGTTACCAGTTTGTATCTTTTGTGTCAGTTTTGAGTGATTTGTCAACATTTAGCATCTTGTATATTTTTGGGGGGGATTTTTCCTCTGTGTGTGGTAACTGTGTGTCTGTGTGAGTGACTGTGATTGTTTCTCTATGTCGTCATTTAGCATCTACTTAGGCAGTTTGTGGTCGTTTTGTGTCTTTGTGGTCGTTTTGTTTTGCTCTGTGGTCGTGTCTTCAGAGCAGTGACTGATGTTATGAAGCCATTTGTCTCTCTCTCTCTCTCTGGTGGGGGTGCAGGGCCGAGCAGATTCAAAGAATAAACCTTATTTATTTCCTTTATATTCTGCAGAACCGTGTTGTATTTATTGGTTTCATCTTTTTTCCTTTCAGGGGAAACGTGTGTTGTATTTCTGGCGTCTGGTCGTATATATATGAAGTGTATAAATAATAAAGAGAGAGATCTTTTCCTTTAGTTAAACCTGGATCACTAACAGAGTCAGAGCAGAGAAATACAAACAGCAGCTCTGATGTTTTACACACTTCCAACCAAAGCTTTTGTTTCAGTCTCCCCCCCCCCCCCCCCCTGCTTTCAGCCCTCCCCCCCCCCCCTCCCCCATCCTGCTGCCACTCACCCTGATCAGCCCACACACTCGGGCCTCTGTTCAGAGAGGGAGGAAAAAAAAAAAGAGGAGGAGGAAGCCGGGACCAGCAAAGAGGCTAAAAAAGGGGGGTGATGTGGGAACTGGTGGGTGAGGAAGGGGGTGGGGGGGGCGGGGGGCACAGAGCGACGGAGACACAGTCGGTGACGGACGAGGGTTCAGAGCCAAACAGGCGACAACATGGATTTTTTTTACGAGTCTGTGAGAGAGAGAGAGAGAGAATTCAAAAAGGTGTGAGAGAGAAGCTGCCTGGCAACAAGGAGGGAAACAAGAGGCTCTGTGACGCTGGACCTCGACACGGCAGCGACATGTCGGCGTTTAACACCTTCACGTATATTCATGTTCATCGTTTAAAACCAAAATACACATGTTGGATTCTCACTCGTCTACAACTGATGGAAAAATGGCAGCAAAGCCTCCGTCGCCCACAGCTCCTCCGTCCAGTCTCCGTGTGAAACCACATGTAAACTCACTCAATACAGAGTTCTATTTGATTCTGCAACAAATTCTCATAAATATCATATCTATCTATATCTAATACAAATATTGAATATATCTGCTTCATCCTTTGGGGAAGATAAAGTTAATGTTAATATGATTAGAGACATCAACGTAAATCAGGCGTCACGATAAGTGAAAGAGATTAATCAGCTTTTTTCTGCCTCACCTTCAAATCTCCTCTAAATACTGAGTTTAATCTGAAATAATCTATTTCCAGATTAGACAGAGATTAGAGAAAAACTGAATCATCCCTGGATGTGAGGCCGACGCTACAATCAGCTCTGAACAATCGTCTCTCGTGGATTTGGAAGAAGATTCATCTCTGGGGGGGGGGGGGGTTTAACCGACATATCACCCGTCCCTCCCTGGGTTCATCCGACCAGAACACACGTCACTTCAGGTTAAACCATCTCGTCTCCGGCCGTTAATCCCCTCGTCTCCTCCCTTCATCTCGTCCTGACCTGCCTCCGCTGCCTTCACATCCTCCTCTCGTCCTCCTCCTCTCGTCCTCCTCTCGTCCTCCTCACGTCCTCCTCCTCTTCTCGTCCTCCTCTCGTCCTCCTCCTCTCGTCCTCCTCCTCTCGTCCTCTTCACGTCCTCCTCTCGTCCTCCTCTCGTCGTCCTCTTCACGTCCTCCTCTCGTCCTCCTCTCGTCCTCCTCTCGTCCTCTTCACGTCCTCCTCACGTCCTCGTCCTCCTCTCGTCCTCCTCTCGTCCTCCTCTCGTCCTCCTCCTCCTCCTCTCGTCCTCCTCTCGTCCTCCTCATCTCGTCCTCCTCACGTCCTCCTCTCATCCTTCTAGTCTTTGCTTGACACCGCTCCGAGTTTCTGCCTTCGACCCTCTTCCGACCCGGTTCTGCTCCTCCACAGTCCAACGCAGGGTTGGATTCTGTCCGACCCACAGTGCATCCAATGCTCTGATTTCAGAACCTAACACCAGCAAAGGTTTGGACCGAACTGATTAATAAATCAACATTAGTTAATTGACTAGTTGTTGAAGCTTTGAATTTGACGTCAGTTCATCCGATTGTTTTGTATATTTCTCTCAAAATAAATCCCAGATATCGTCCGTTCGGTGACGCTGGAAGAAAGTGATTCAAAGTGATTCTCAGGAGGATTAAATTAATAATTTCTGTGAGAAACAGCTCAGTCGTCCTGCAGATGTTCAAACGTTTTTCTGTTATGTTTGATTTGAACGCAACTATCATGTTACTGTAGCTGCAACTGAAAAGGCCCTGATGCTCCTGTGTCCTGGAGTGAAGGTAAGAAGAAGATCAATAACAGTAAACAATGCTTTTAAAGAGTGTCCCCCCCCACCCCACTCTCTCTCTCTCTCTCGCTCCACCTCAGTGGCTGTGCGCCCACATCAGCTCTGGAAGTTATTAGCCATTAGCCACTTTGATGTGTTGCCCGTGGCTCCAGGTCTCACATCCAGTCTCCGCTCAGACGCAGGGAAATGAGGCCAAGCTGAGCGGGGGAGCTGCTGCTACCGGGCCCAGTGCTGAGCTCCATGGGGGGGCTGGTGTGTGTGTGTGTGTGTGTGTGTGTGTGTGTGTGTGTGTGTGTGTGTGTGTGTGTGTGTGTGTGTGAGAGGACGCAGGCAGATGAAAGTGAGAGTGTGTGACAATGTCAAGGAGAGACGAGGACCCTGCAGAGTGACGATGATTCTCTACAACAGAGGAGTCATTATTTTACATTCCTGCTACTGTACAATATTTGCCCCTTAAATAAATCTATTAAAAAATTATGAGCCTCACTTGAACAGGTTTTTAAACATCTACAAAAACTAAGAATACAAATATTCACTGATGACCGACAGTGAAGCCGGTGTCAGACATAAACTCTGGAAGGTTCTAGAAGGTTCCTGGTTCAATCCCAAGTGCCCTTTAGCAAGATTCTAAAGCGTCGGCCCTCAGCACCAGAAGCTCTGGAACCTCCTCGTGTTTCCAAGTTGACGTCTTCGTCTTCTACGTGTACGGCTCCTCTTCCTCACCCTGAGATGTTTGTGTTCTTCCAGTTTCACGTCCGTCACGTGTTTAGAAACCTCGTCAACACGTCCACTCGCTCTCTGGGAAGCTTCCACACAAACTCCGGGAAATGTCTGAGCTATTTTCTTCCGAACACTTTCTGGAGTTCACGTCTGGAAGCGGCTCAGGACGAGCGGCGCTGCAGGTGCAGGAACGTGTCTCGAGACGTTCAGAGCTCTGACACCTGACGTCTGCAGACCAGGTGCTGCTCAGGAATGTACGGACAGATGTGTGGTTCATGCTCCAAAACAAAAAAACACACGAGCACCAGAGTCTTCATCCTCATCATCTTCATCATCACATCTCCTCCCTTTAACAAACTTATCATCCATCGTCCTCGTGTCTCAGACGAGCTGCGTTATCTGTGCTTCTCCGCTCAGAACAGGAAGTTCTATTTGTCGGTGCAGTTCCACACCTCTGGCGTTTCTCCCTCCGAGAGGTGAGGACGGCGTCAGTGCATTTGGGAGAACATCAAACACCCCCTCAGTCGTGGAGGTGGTTGGAAGTGAGAATGAAGCCCGGTGGTTTGAATCTGGTTCAGAGCCAGGGAAACACAGTTAGAGGCTTTTTTTTTTCCATCTTTCGTTTTTGGCAAGAAGAAACTTTTTTCCGACTGAACCAACGCAGATTATTTTTTGAAATCAAATCCTAACACAGGTTTTTTCCTGAAGTAAACAGTTTACAGTCTTGTAAAAAAAAAAGGCCTCACAGGATAAATCAGCAGACTGCACATGACTGGTTGCGATTGGAATCACTGTGGTTTAACTGGGTCCTCGCACTTTGAGATGTGTCATCACACATTCACCATCGAGCGATCGCACGAGGGAAACTCACATCTTAGAAACGCACATTTCTTCCTTCTCCCTCGTGAAATGTGAGTTAACGGACCCAGTCACAGACGAACGGAGGAGGTCAGAGGTCAACGCTTCGTCTAATGAACCAATCGAAGCTCTTAACACTACAAGTGTTCTCCTCCTACATTTTTGAGGTTGTGATTGTTGGATCGGAGATTTTTTTGGTTGCGAGAAAATGTGCAGTGAAGAACAGAGGAAGATGTTGGTGAGGAAGAGGAAGAGGAGGAGGAGGAGGAGGAGGAGCTGATGACGACCGAGTTGAGTCGACCACACAAACGTTATTGAAGCGGTGCCGGCGCCGGTCAAAGTCCAGTGAAGTTTGACTCAATGCGACGCCACAGATTTCCTGCGCCACAGGAAGCCGACGTTTAATTCGCCCCCCCCGCTCCCACGACTGAAAGTGACCGGGAGGCTTCACCACTGGTACGTTTCCATATGTGAAACTGGGACTTCCTGCCACCATTTTGGCTCCCGTCACCAAAAAAAAGTCCTTGTTATTCAAAAAGACACAAAATCTAAAATCACCCAAATCATCAGTGGACGAAACGATGATGAAAATCCAGGTTTCACTCGGAGGTGTTTCTCTGAAAGTCGTTAGAAGGTGGGAAACAGACTTAACTTCCCTGACCCCCCCCCCACCCTCCAACTTTCCTCTGTGATTCATTATTTTGTCGGCTGCTGTTTACATGCGACGCTTCCATTCAGGCCTTAATCACCGTTTCCTTCCAAATAGGTCAGAGTGAAAAACAGCGTCAGATGAAGGATTAGCTCCGAAGAACGGAAAACGCTCGGCCAGCGGAGATTATCACACATGGTCAAATTAGATTCCACATCACAGCAGGGAATTATGTTTTTTAACCATGAGAAGGGGTGAGTGTGTGTGTGTGTGTGTGTGTGTGTGTGTGTGTGTGTGTGTGTGTGTGTGTGTGTGTGTGTGTGTGTGTGTGTGTGTGTGCAGATGGGCTACTCGCAGAGGGCAGGAAAAAACCCAACCTTGTGACCTATTTCTAGATCGGCTGAACAAACGAGGCCTGTTGCTGTAGGAAAGGTCCAGAGTTGGACGATGTGACGTTGGGAGACGTGACGAGAACAACGACGTGAAAGGACTTCAGAATAAAAAAAGGGAACATTTAAAAACACTAAAGCTGCTCCAACACCTGCACTGAGGACAACTTCCTCAAGTTTCCCACCAGCACTTCGGTAAAACTAGGGTTGTCGAGGTTTCTAACACGTGACAGAAGAGAAACTGGAAGAACACAAACATCTCAGGATGAAGAAGAGGAGCCAGACACGTAAAAAGACGAAGACGTCAACCTGGAAAGACGCGGAGATTCCAGATTTTTGCCGGTGTGGATGTGCTGTTAAACAGAACCACGTGATTTCCACAGCAGAATTAATTCGTCATCTCCTCCTGCTGCAGATTCCCCACATTCCCCCGAGTCTGACCTGAACCATCTCCTGCTGCTGCTTCACGTGAGAAACACAAACTCCAGAAGATGTGTGGACCTAGTTTTTCTAGAGATCTTCCAGCTCCCGTCTGGCTACAGGCCTTTTATTGGACCCTTCAAGCAGCACAGTGAAGCTCCTGTGGGAATAATAAAGTGACTCGGAGTCGTAAATAGCTCGTTTATGTCTCCGTGTCTGTTCAGGAACATTTTTGTCCAAAGAGGAAACAAGATGAGTCGATTTTAAAGTGACGAATAAGAAACTGAAGAGAACTTTATCTGCATTAAGATGTCACGAGGGACGACAGTTTCCTTTATGACAAACAGGTCCGTGATTCTGCAGATAGTCATAAATAAACTGGAGCAGCAACTAATTATAACTTTAAATGTCCACTTTTCCAAAGCTGCACTGATCTGTCATAGAAAATATACATCAGTTAGTTGTCTTGAAAGAAAATGTGTCAAAATGATCCATCTGTGATATTAAACTCCAGATGTTGGTCGATCAGACGCGGACACACAGCTGATGACTGACTTCATCTGCCGATTATTTCAAAATGTGTGAGAATCATAAACTCCCACTGATCGAGCCGTCAAGTTATTTCATTATATTTTTGATAGATGACAAAAAAAACGACAGAAAAGTGACCGAAATATCTAAATATCATCTGATCATTCTTCAATATCAAATCGACAGTTCAAATAAGTTCAGCTGTAATTGTTTTCCGTGACAAAAAAGTCACATTTATTGTAATTTACAAAGATCCAGTTTGGATGTTTTGCACAATGATTGATCAATAAAAGCTTATTTTCATTATCAATCAGCCAAACTTGATTGATTGATGTCACATGTGAGAGAGACAAGGATCAAAACTTTACTCTGGACAAGTTGGAACCAGATCAATTAACATAATAATCACCAATTGATCAATATAACTACTTGTAAAGATCGATTTCCATTGATCATCTATTGTTTCAGGACTGATTCAAACATTCCTCATTGGATCAAATGAATATATTCAAAGTTTAGTTCGGTGAAGTCCTGAAACCCATTCCTCTGATGACTCGGAGATGAACCGACGGAACCGGTGAATCTCTAATGATCCTGATTCTCCGGTCATCAGTAGAAACCCAACAGAAAGTACCGGGGACGGGTCTGACCTTCCAGGCTGAAGTCCAGCAGCACGTACTCCAGCACCGTGTCCGTCTTGGTCTCCACCTGGGCTCTCTTCAGGGTGGAGTAGATCTTCCCGGGGCTGCTGTCCTCCGGGTCCTCCAGCTTCCTCAAGCCGCAGCCCATGGCCTCTGAGGCGGGCACGGCCGCGGGCTCGGGTCGGTGGGAGACTTTCCAACTTCTAACGGGACGTCTCCATCGCTCCTGCCCCCGCCGCTGGTTCCTCCACCGCCGAGGAGAGTGGGTCGCGAGGCGGCACGAAGGACACACAGAGGCCGGTGAGCTGCAGCAGAGGAGCCCGGAGGAAGGTCCACTACCGCCGGGTGTCTGCCGTGAGAGTGTCCCGCTGGAGGCTGGAGGTCCGGAGCGTGGAGAGGAGGAGGAGGAGGAGGAGGAAGAGCAGGAGGAGGAGGAGCAGCTCCCTGGAGGGAAGTTTCCTCCATCATCAACTTACACAACTTCCTCTAGACACTTAGAAATAAAACACTGAACACAAATCATTCACTTTATATATATATATATTATATATTACAGTTGTTAAGAATCAAATGTGCTTCTTTCTTAATGGTTGTACATCATTGATCTATTTGTGATCATATTGTGTCTCTTTGTGGTTGTTGTGTATGTTCATCTTGTTGAATCTCTGGTTGTTGTGCGTCTCTTTTGTGTTGTTGCACGTTCTTTGTCTCTTGATGGTTGTTTTAGTCGTTTTAGTTTTATATGATAATATGCACTGATTCTTCAGAGAATGGGTTTAACCATAAATCTAGACTTTTATTTTGAAGTCCCATTGTACGTCCGGTCTCAAAGTGATTAACGTCCACGTCAACTTGATGCTGTGGAAGTTTTCAGGAGAGAGAGAGGAGGGAGGGGGGGGGGAGGGGGGGAGAGGGGAGGGGGGGGGGGGGAGGGGGTGAGGATGATGGTGGGGGTGTGAGGTGGAGGAGAGGTTGTGGGGTAGGAGGGGGGAGGTTCGGATTGTGTCTTTCTTTTTTTTTTCGCCGGTTCTATGAGCGAGATCGATCGGTGACGATGCGAGGACAGTGTGATCATGATCCTGATGGTGGATCCTGGTGGTGGATCATGGATCCTGATGGTGGATCCGGGTGGTGGATTGTGGATCCTGGATCCTGGTGGTGGATCATGGATCCTGGTGGTGGATCATGATGGTGGATTGTGGATCCTGGTGGTGGATCATGATGGTGGATCCTGGTGGTGGATCCTGATGGTGGATCCTGATGGTGGATCATGATGGTGGATCCTGGTGGTGGATTGTGGATCCTGGTGGTGGATCCTGGATCCTGGTGGTGGATCCTGGATCCTGGTGGTGGATCCTGGTGGTGGATCCTGATGGTGGATCCTGGATCCTGGAGGCTGCTGATCGTGGACTGTGATCACAACCAGACTGCTGGATATCCACATGTCTCCTCACATCCTCTGAAAGGTTACCGGTTACAGGTTTGGTCCGAACATCGTCAGCTTCACTGAGAACAAAGTGATTAACAACTGTTAGTTTCACTCCCCCCCCCCCGTCTTCTTTCAGCCCAGTGTTCCCAGTGTTCCCACCATCTGCCCATTTCTCTTCTTCCTCTCGGACTTAATTACCAGTGAGTAATTCAATCAGTGGCCATTGCTCAGCGTGGCCACACTCTTCACTTTCTTGACTCTGCTCTTGTAACTCGAACCCCGACGGCTGGCTCTTAATGTCCTAACGTCAACGACATCCGGAGCAGAGCCGGGCCGGGGGGGGGGGCAACACCAGGTTACATGTGGCATCAAACAGTGGAGTCGAACCTGTGACACACTTACACCCCCGACCTCTGACCTGCACCTCTCCCTGATTTCCACTTCAGGCCTTAACGAGCGCAGAGTGGGAGGACGTCTGTTCACGCTGATGTTTCACAGGTTTCTCACTCCAGGATATTCCTAAAAGAGTTAAAGGTGAAACCGTAAGTCATTGTCACCTCGGATAGAAACAGATATATTCCATGAGATAATAAGTTTGTATCTCAGAAGTTCGAGGTGAATTAGAAGCTGCAGCCGAGTCTCGGAGGCAGAAGCTTCACGTCCTCGAACCACAGGTGCTGCCGGTCCAACACGAACTGGATCCAGGTCAGTTTCCAGTCGTCGCTCGTTCGCTCTGACCTTTGCACTGATGATGCAATTCAACGTACACGATGATGAATAAAGTGATTAAAGGACGTTAGAAGGTTTAAACCTCACTGATTATCCGAGTCGCGCTCCATAAACGAACGGAGCCGTTTTCCTGTGAGATGTTTTCAACCTCCATCTTTTGTCTGGATGAATGAATGAAAGGAAGGAAGGAAGGAAGGAAGGAGGTGAAGGAAGGAAGCAGCTGGGTGGATGAGACGGGTTATTAGAGGAGCGGAGGAAATCCTTTCAAAAAGATTTACTGTCTATAAACTCTTCATATGTAATAATAATAATAATAAACTTTATTTACATAGCACCTTTCGAAAAGGTGCTTGACAGGTTAAAAATAAAGAACTGACGGGGAACGGGGAAACACCAGAGCAAAGGACAGGAATATGAAATCGAGAAAGATGGAGGAGGAAGAACTACAGGATGAAAAGAAAGAACTGGAAGAGGAAAGGAAAGAAACGGAGGAAGAAGAAACTGAACGACCAAACTACTGGAGGAGAAGTTTCTTCACTCTTTTCTATAACTGCATTTCTACGTCATTATCTCTATATTCTATAATTCAAACAGAAGTGTTGACAGGATGAACATCACATCATAAAACACGCTGTTCCCATTGACTTTAATCTAAGGATGAAAACACAATAATTAATTTATGTTTTAGCTTCTAGGAAATGACAGAGAACCTTTATGCTCCTTCTTTCGTGACCCCTGTGAGGATATCACGTAATAATCACAACTTAGAAATGCACTTTATAATATAATAATCACTTTATCTGCAGGCCCCCTCATGCAGCTTGCACTGAGTGGAGCCAACACACAGACACACACACATGCGGGCCATGCACACCATGGGATGAAAGAATGCTGCACAAATAACTCCAAACGTTTTAAACTCGACAGGAAACCACCGACATGCAGGAGCTCCACCCGGGCCCAGACGCGCTGGGGAGGAAACCCGGGGCCTTCTTCACTAAACACAGGGCTGGAAGGAACTGAGGCGTTTATTCAACAGAGCGTGAAACACTGAGGACGACCTCTGACCTCACTTCCTGCGTCTCCGACACGACCCTCACATCACAGGAGGATCTCAGGTGACTTCTGGTCACATGCTTCACTGCAGTGATATCAAGTGATGTAATGATCTGAAACAATGGAAGGACAAATACAAACAGTAAATATAAGAAGCACGTAAACAAATAATCAGACACAATAAAACACACACTGACGTCACGTGACGCCAAAAACAACACCAAACAGACAAACAGACGAAACAAAGGTTTGGAGTTTGTATCTGGAACAGAGAGACTGTCTGTCTGTCTGTCTGTCTGTCTGTCTGCCTGCCTGTCTGTCTGTCTATCTGTCTGTCTGTCTGTCTGTCTGTCTGTCTGTCTGTCTGTCTATCAGTCAGTCTGTCTGTCTGTCTGTCTGTCTGTCTGTCTGTCTGTCTCTCTGTCTGTCTGTCTGTCTGTCTCTCTCTCTGTCTGTCTGTCTGTCTGTCTGTCTCTCTCTCTGTCTGTCTGCCTGCTCTGTCCTGTCTCTGTCTGTCCTGTCTTCTATCTTCTGTCTGTCTGTCTGTCTGTCTGTCTGTCTGTGTCTGTCTGTCTGTGTCTGTCTTCTGTCTTCTCCATCTCTCCTCTTCCTGTGTGTGTCTGTGTGATTGTTGTGGTGCGCTGCCTCTAGTGTGGCGTTTGTCTGTATGTCTGTTCTGAGGATTGTCTTATTTTTTTGCCTTATGTTGCTTTCTGTCTGTCCGTCGTGATTTTCTGTCCCTGTCTCACTGTCTGATGTCGTCCTGGGTCTGCGTACCTAGTCTGGTCTGTCTCTGTCTGTCTGTCTGTCTGTCTCGTCTGTCGTGTCTGTCTGTCTGTACGTCTGTCTGTCTGTCTGTCTGTCTGTCTGTCTGTCTGTCTGTCTGTCTGTCTACCAGTCTGTCTCTCTGTCTGTCTGTCTGTCTGTCTGTCTGTCTGTCTGTCTACCAGTCTGTCTGTCTGTCTGTCTGTCTGTCTGTCTGTCTGTCTGTCTGTCTCTCTGTCTGTCTGTCTGTCTCTCCGTCTCTCTATCTATCTATCTATCTGTCTGTCTGTCTGTCTGTCTGTCTGTCTGTCTGTCTGTCTGTCTGTCTGTCTGTCTGTCTGTCGGTCCATCTCTATCTCCTGTGTGGTCTGTGTAGATTTGTTTGGTGACGGCGCCATCTAGTGGCGGCTGATGTAAATGTTGAGGATTGTCAAATATAATTTAATTTGCCTTATTTGACCTCATTCTGATCCGTCAGTGATATTTCATGACCCTAGATGTACAACATGGAATGAATGTACAAGTCCTGGTGTTGACCCGGACCGGAAGCTGGTCTTTAATGAGACGTGGACACAACAATGAATCTTTCGGAACTTGGATCTTTTCCAGCGCAGGTGTGAGATGTTGACCCAGAAACCAACGAGCCTCACAGAACACGGGACGTGTGTGGAACCAGTGCACGACACATGTTCCTCTTCACGTCGTGGAACACAAACACTCCTCGCACACACACCTGCTCACATGCTTACACACACAAACACACACTTTCAGAGTGTGTGTGCGTGTGTGTGCTGACACGTGTCGGATCTGCAAACTAACATCTTCAACACAGAGAAACACAAGCTACAAACATGAGAGGATACCAGCAAGACTTGACTCTGAGAAATAACAATACACTTTATTGAAATAGAACTTTTCACAGCACTAAATGTGTCTCAGTGTTTACATAGAACAGAATTTTAAAAACAGAACTTATCGAGACATTAAAAGACGATAAGATAAAAAGAAAGGGTCAAAGAAAGGTTAATATTACAATAAAAGAAAACCAAGGTTGAATTCTTGGAAACAAGATCATAGAAATGAGTTTTGAGCAGTTTTTTTTTCAACGTGTCACTAAAGGATGAATTTCTAATATGTGGTTTGTTCCAAATCTTTGGTGCAAATCTACAGAAAGTTGCTTCTCTGAATATTCTGCAGGGAGGAACCTGATCGGATCGGATGCACCGAAGATAAGAGGCTGCAAGTACGTTTGTGGTTTTACAGAGAATTTAGAAAAACCTCTCCTCAGTGACAAACATGTTGATTTGTGTCTCTGACTGAGAAGCGATTCGCTCGGCTGCTGTAGATGCATGGGACACAAAGGGCAGATGATTCCTGAGGCCTGTTCCCGAAGCGAGAGATGCTCGAGTAAACAGAGGGAGAGTCGCTGCTCCGAGGACGTGTGTTTACGTGGAGGAGGGAAGGGAAGGAGCCGTTCCTCTGCATCGCGTTTGTTTTTCAAGGTCCTGACGGGACGAGCAGACGACAGGAGAACATCGTGCACCTGTGTGCTGACCACATTCTACACATTGGCTCTCCACACACACACACACAGACACACACACACAGGTTGGACCTCTGGAAGCCCTTCTGACACCGTGGTGGCAGCATCGCAGGAACACACGACTTTCAGCAGAGGGACACTCAGAAACACTCATGTGACTTTTTCACCCTGAGATCAAAACAAGCATTTATTTGAGTCTTTTATTCGACCGTCACCTCAGGAATCTCCTTATTGCTTCGCGGCAGCGGTGGATTGTGACCTGGCGTTCAAATGAGATCAGATGAGATCAGAATATCCTCATAAACAGGAAGCTCAGTTTATCTCCAGTTTAAACAGAAGCCACTTTGATGTTTTCTTATTTATTATCCTGAGGGACATTAATGAGCTTTGCACACAGACAGTCGAGGATTTAACGGCAACGTGAATCCACATTATTCACAATGATACTGTGCCTGAACCGTTATGTGCAATTTGTGCTTATTCCTCTTATGAAACTGGCGTCTGTGAGATGTGTTTGGAGATTAATGAGAAATAAATGAAAAGGGGAAAAACACACCTCAAAGGAAAAGTTTCAGATTTTGAGGAAATGTGTTAATTTTCCTTTTTTTGTCCAGAGAGAATATTGTTTTCACGTCTGAGCCGTTAATACGACGTCACCCATTGGTTTGTGAGCTGCTGTTTTCAGGCCTCGGGTTAGAGGGAGCGCTACAGGACACGCCCACCTACACCTGCGACCTGCACCCATTGGACTATACCAGCTGTCAATCACACTGTGGTATCCACCAGTGCTTTATGGTGTTGACTCTAAATGATCATAATTCACTAAATGAACATCAGCTGAAGAAGATTTGAAACTAGAGATTGAGACATAAACTACCAGTGGAGTCGCCCCCTGCTGGTATAGGGAGAGAATGCAGGTTTCATGCGGTTGCAGATTCACTTTCTGGACCCTGAGTCTTCGTCCGCTTTAACAAACCGTCTCAGTTTTAAAATCTGTGCAGATCAACAGCACTTTTATATTTGAAGCCACAGTCCGCAGCCAGCTAACAGTTAGCTTAGCACAAAGAGTGTCCACAGAAAGTCAACTTCATTGTTTCTGCATCTTTGAGATTTGTGTTAACCCGGCTGCTGGTGTGTGACTGTGTGTTTTCTCCTCCTCGGGCCGTTCACTCACATCCTCGCTCTCACAGACACGAGGTGGACGTGGATTCAAAATGAACACAACACAACAGTAAAAGTGTTAACGTGTGTGTGAAGTAACAAGTTGTATAAACTGAGGCTTCACGTCTTATTCTCGAAACTCGGTCGTTATGAGAAATGAAAAACGTGTCAAATTCCTTCTTCCTGCGAATGAACACGAGTTTCACAAATTCTGTCGCTGAGGTGAGACTGGTGAGCGCCGCACGTTAATAGGCGCCACCAGCTGACCACATTCCACAGCTGTGTGGCTCAAGGTCCACACGCGCACAAACACACACACGCACACACACACACACACACACACACACACACACACACACACACACACACACACACACACACACACACACACACACAGTCGGTGAGTTTAAGTCTTTTACCTTCAAAGTCTTTTCTTCTTTCTAAATGTGACTCAAAGTTCATGAAAGATTTTGTGACTAAACTTCATCCGGACTTTAATGAATAATTTTATTTCAATTGAGATTTATTGAGAATTCTTTCTCTGCGAGTTGAGACTAATTCTTATTTTCTATCTGACATATTCTCCCATGAGCTCAAAGTTAAAATGTTGAGCCTCTTGTGGCGTCAATTAATTTTCTCAAGGGTCCGATGATGCATAAGATCTGTTATCAACAGATTATCTATTATTATTATTATTTACCTGAGGATAAATAAAGTTAAAGAGGTATTTGTACTTGTACCTCAGTGAAATGTTTGAGTACTTTCTCCAGTACTGATGAGACGGTGCATTATCTTGCAGGAAGTATCCAGGACGAATCATCTCCTCAGAGACACTGCTGCTCTCTTCCATCGCTGCCCACGTGTCCTTGTGCAAGACACTAAATCGCTGCGAGCTCCCGAGGTGCCGCTGTCTCCGCGACCCTGACCCCCGGAGGAGAAAAGGCAATTGTGTCTGAGCGATGAATAATGTATCGCACGTTTATTGCAGCTCCGCACTGACGACCAATCTTTACTGTTCAGCCCCGTCGCTCCGACTGGACAATAATCACAGGTCAGAGGTCAGCCGGGCACCGCATGTGAGCCAGGTGCATCATGGGAAAGTAACACAGACTCACAACCGACAAGACGATTGTTGGTTTGAGACTTTTCTTCTCTTTGATTTACTTTATGATCGATTATTTATTTATTTTTCTTTCTTTCTTTCTTTAAATCTTTGTTCTGACTTGTCATTGTTTGCTAAAGGTGTAAAGTAGTGTGTGGTTTCTTGTGGGATGGTATTTTGTTCAAATGTTATTAAACCGTTGTTAAAATTGTGCTTTGTATGAGCTACAAAATTAATTAAATCATCAGAGTAAATAACAGATTATAATGATTTTGTCTGGATAACATCAGAACATCCTTTAAAATAATCAAAATCATTTTTTGTAAGTTAATTTCCTGCCGTGAAAGAAGTTCACACCACAAAGAAGACAGTAGAATAATATTGCGTCCAGTTTAACCGATGTGATTCAGAAAGCTGAGGTTTAAAAGTTATTAATAAATGGATAACTGACATTAGGAAACTACACAAATTACACATATTCCATAATACATAAATAAGAAGTTAAGCAGACGTGAGAGTTATTGTACATGTTGGATGAAATAAATATATCCAGGCAGGTGTGTGTGTGTGTGTGTGTGTGTGTGTGTGTGTGTGTGTGTGTGTGTGTGTGTGTGTGTGTGTGTGTGTGTGTGTGTGTGTGTGTGTAGTGGGGGAGTGGTTTAAATGGAGTTAAGGAGTCTGTTGTCTACAGATTATTTTTGGTAACAATCAAACCATTATGTCCATTAAGTGGCACCTTCCCTGTGGTTTAAACCATAACCCCCCCCCCCCCCCTTCTCTGTGGTCGTTAGACACTAAGTGGGCGGATCCCTCTCTACCTGAGAGACTCGCTGCTCCACCAATCAGAGGCCTCGGCTGCCTCCAAATCTCCCGGCCGCTGCGCGTATTGGCCGCGCCACGCGTCAGTCCCGATCCGGGCTCCTCGTGTAGGAGGAGCCGGGGGGAGGGAGGGAGGGGTGGCGGGTCGGAGGCGGTTCTGCTGTCAGTCCTCTTCCAGGTCCTCGTCAAAAGTCCCGTGTTGTTGCTCTTAACCAGCAGCGGAGGCTCCGGAGTCCAGAGCGAGCCGCGCGCCCCGAGGTGCCACCGGATCCGCTCCCTGACGCGCCACTGGCCTCCTGCGCCCTGACAGCGACGTGTGTCCGCGGGAGACGCGGAAGGAGCCGGGATTCCACCGGGAGCTGCAGCCACACGCCGGAGAGTCTCCACACGTTGATACCGTCTCCCAGTGCTGCTGGAGCTGCTGGTCTGGTGCTGCTGGTGCTGCTGGAGCGGGAGTATCCACAAGTCCCGACCGCCTCCAACACGAGCCACACGGGGAACGGTGGAGACTTGTTGCGCGTAATCCGGCGGAGCGCGCCACTTCATCCAAGTGGTTCCTGTGCAGTGCGTGCGATGTTTTGATTTGAGACGTTTCCGCGGCACCGGAATGGACCGAGAGCAGCTCGGACCCTCAGCCTGAACCCAGCTCCTGTGGACGGGTGACTAGCGTCCCTCCGAGCCGCTGCTGCACGGAGCCAGTTCCTCCTGTCCATGGCACCGACTCTCAGCCAAGTCCAACTTGATCAGATCCCACTTCATTAGAGTCACTTTCTTCCTCTTCATCGTCCCTCTTCTTCCTCCTCCTCCTCGTCGAGCCGCTTCTCCTCATCGACATGTCTGAGCGAGATGGGAACGGGGACGCGCTGTGCGGGGACGCAGCTCCGGACTTCATCCCGCCGAGGGCGTCCCGCGGCCGGCGGAGCGGAGGTCGTCCTCCCCGGCGGCGGCGGCCCGGACCCCGACACCATCCTCCTGGAGTCCGTGAAGGCGGCACCGCGCCGGAGCAGCATCATCAAGGTAAAGAAACCAAACTGCTTTTTAAACACCAGTGGTTAAACCTCCTGCTGGAGCCCAGTAGTGGTGTAAAGACAGAGAAGTGCACTGGGAGAAATGGAGCCCAAACATTAGAGTCATGTTTTGGTGAACGCTGCAACAAGTGGAAGAACGTGTCTGTCTAAGTAAACACAGGAGGGATAATGGGTTCACACACCAGTTCACACACCAGTTCACACACCGTTCACACACCAGTTCACACACCGGTTCACACACCAGTTCACACACCAGTCACACACCAGTCACACACCAGTTCACACACCAGTCCACACACCAGTCACACACCAGTCCACACACCAGTCCCCCAGGCCGCTCGGCTCGTACAGCAGATGTGACAGCAGCTGATCTCACGTCCCCTCGCCACATGTGCGTAATGTTCGATTGCCACAGTGCTGCGTAAAAGTGGCCTCACCGCATTCCCAGATGACAGGACCCGTGTAACCGTGCCAGTGAGACAAACCTCGGACTCGAACACCTGCAACGTGCAAATTAAAAGCATCTTAAAGGATTAAAGCCTTTTCCCTTTTTTATAACTTTCAGCTTTGAGACATATTTTCAGGATTTAGAACCCCTGGTCGGAAAGCCTCTGAAACCAGTGACTCCTGCAGCTGGGTTCATTCTGCACAGCACCAGGGTTCAGGCAGTAGAGAGCTCCCCCCCACTGGCCCAGCGTCATGGTGACAGGGTTTTCCAGCCTCCTCACCTGTGCTCAGGTTGCAGGTCACTGGACATGATGGAGGGAGCTGGAGGATCAGGTTTGGGGATCAGCCTCTTCACCGCAGGTTCTCACCTTTCCCACCGGCCGCTGTGGTGGAATGTGGCCAAGTACATTTACCCAAGTGCTGCACTGGAGTCAAATCAAAGTACCTGTACTTTACTATCGTAGTTCTTCCTGTACTTTATCTCACAGCTGTAGTTACTAGGATTTAAGAGGATCTATTGACGAGATGTTTTCACGAGGGTTTAATCCCCTGAAACTAAGAATCGTATTTAGACGTCATTTGGAGCCAGTAGTGATGATGGCGTGTGGGCGTGGCATCGAGGTCCCTCCCATTCACGTGTGCGACCAATCACGAGTATTTTCTTTTGATGGACGAGGTGATTAATCCACTAAATGTCAAAGTTGCTCAAAGTTCTCCATCTCGAGCAGCTACAGCAGTTTACGTCTGAGATATATTCCTAAAGGTATACCAGGGGGTATATTCCTAATCCATTAGGTATATGTTGCTGATTAAACGTCAGTACTTCTGTATGTAGACTTGTAATGGAGTATTTTACTCTCTGGTATCAGTACTTTTATTTGAGTAGATGATCTGAGCTCT
The DNA here is from genome assembly GCA_006182925.3 of Reinhardtius hippoglossoides. Classification (NCBI taxonomy): domain Eukaryota; kingdom Metazoa; phylum Chordata; class Actinopteri; order Pleuronectiformes; family Pleuronectidae; genus Reinhardtius; species Reinhardtius hippoglossoides. The sequence continues at coordinate 1,858,811 of CM031682.1, read as the reverse complement.
TGTCACAACCCCCCGACTTTGAGGTCATTCGATCCGTGTGACGTTAAAAGCAGCTGACGGAGGTTTGTGACCTTCCAGTCCGTCTCACATCTGATATCCAGCTCCATCTCTCGGCTCCGGGTCGCAGGGAAGGTCGTTGGTGTTCACCGAGGTCTCGTGCCCGGGCGAGCCTCATCTGGCAGAACCAGCAGAACAGAGAATCCTTTGACTCGGTGGAGGAAGTGACCGAGAGGAGTGATGTCGCTGACAGGCGCCAGTCAGCGGTGACAGCCGGGGCTCGGCGTCCACCCCCGTAACTTTCAGACTCTGCCTTAAGGAGACGACATTTTAGAGGCTGAAACTCTCAAGTCACATCATAAGGTTGAATTTGCTCTATCGCAACTTTCTTTAAAAAGTGATTAGTCATTTTAGTCATTTTTAAAGATATAATGTAGTACTGTAGTACTGTGGAGTACTGTGTAGTACTGTGTAGTACTGTGGAGTACTGTGGAGTACTGTGGTACTGTAGTATGTGGTACTGTAGTACTGTGTAGTACTGTGCCTGAAGGTGCTGGTGCTGCTAGTAATACCATCATGATGTTACCATGGCAACCAGATGAAGCCTTCATTCATTTTCTCCATTCAAACAGAAAGACTCACCCCCCCCCCCCCCCCCCCCCCCCCCCACCTGAAAACAGACACCATCTATACAAAACAATTCTTTAGTCCCTAAATTACAACGTGAGGCCAAATCTAACCAGATCACCTGGAAACTTTCAGGTGTGAAAACATCTCGATGAATGGAACTGTTAAACTCCCCCCCCCCCCCCCCCCCCCCCCCCCCCCCCCTCACACCTGCTTTGTGCCGCCCAGGTGAGAAAACACACCATCATGTGTTTCACGACCATCTTCCAGTCCCTTTGTACACGATGAGCATCTCTCAGGAGCGAGCGTCACCATCATGCAGCGTTATCTTTATATGTAAATGAGGTCGCACCTCCTCCGCTCCTTATCATGGACGACTTCGAACGAACACATGTGATTTCCTAACCTGGTCACATGTTGTACAGCCTTGTTCTCAGTGTGTGTGGATCTCAACCAGGCTGGATGTTCAACCTCCTGTTAGATCGGGAGAAGCAGGACGAGGCTGAAATAACTAAAGTATTTATTTGAAAATGCAAATGAACTTTTGTGTGCGGCTGAAATACGAAACACACACACCGCTCCGCTGCCCTGGAGCTCAGGGTCAGATGCTGCTGCACAGAGATGATGTCAACGCCTCAGGTTCAAAGTCACTGGGAACAACACAAATATATATAAACTACCGTCCACATGGAAAACTGTTCTTACAGAACTGTAACTGAAACTTCAGCTTCTGATGTTTAATCCACAAACATCTAAGGTTTATGGGAGATGGAGTTCGTTAAAGGCTGCTTATAATACAGAAATATGGAATAAATTAGGATATTATACATATTTTGTCTTATCTTAATGTATAAAGAGGGAGCAACATGGAACACTGTGAAAACCCTCAGTTTCCAGGGCTCGGTTTGTTTGTCTGTTTGCAGGATTACGATAAAACTACAGTAGTTTGGTTTGGATCCAGACAGAGGACAGATCCTGGACTTTTGTTTAAACTTTATTTCACATTGTGAGAGAGAAGACATGTTCAGATGACTGATATCTATGATATGATAGCAGCTCGTTGCAGCTTGATTGAATTGAAAGGACGTCAGGGCCGTTGTGGAGGTATTTGTCGTATCGAGTGCTGTTCTAGATACTTTAGAAATTCATTAAAAAGTCAAACTGCACCGTTCCACCAGATTTCCTGGTAATCCATCGGAAGGCACCTTGAGTGTGTTTCACTTTCACTTCATGAGTGTGAAGCCCTGGCGGCCGGGCGGACGCAGAATGGAGGATAAGAGGGTTCGGGGGATTTGTTTGGAGGTTCCCAGTCGAGAGGCAGAGGTTTGCTCCCGCAGCTCAAATTACTAAAACAACACACGTTACCTTCTGCACACACACCTCCTCTACAACACACAGACACACACATGCAGGCAATTAAGGCCGCCCTTGTTCCGTCTGCAGACTCTCGACTGTTGCACGGAGGCAATAATTGCATATTTAGCGAGAGTCTGCGTGTAGAGTGGGTGTAATGGAGAAGAGATTTCACCTCATCATCATCATGTTTCCCCCGTTTGTTTCCACATAATAAACTTTAAGGTTGTTCAAATCTTATTGTTCCACATTGTGTGAGTCTCTGGATCCTTCTGTCCAGCTCCTCGTGTGTGTGTGTGTGTGTGTGTGTGTGTGTGTGTGTGTGTGTGTGTGTGTGTGTGTGTGTGTGTGTGTGTGTGTGTGTGTGTGTGTGTGTGTGTGTGTGTGTGTGTGTGTGTGTGTGTGGGGGGGGGGGGGTTCTCTGTTGAAATACCAGCGAGAGCCGATAACATTTAATTTTACAATTCTGAGGGAATGTGGGACAGTTTGGACATTAATCACTGACATGGTCGAGCTGATAGTCGTACAATCACCTGAACCTGAGAACAACATGTCGGCACGCACGCACACACGGGACACACACACACACAGGACACGCACACACGGGACACACACACACACGGGACACACACACGGGACACGCACACACGGGACACGCACACACGGGACACACACACACACGGGACACACACACAGACACACAGGACACGCACACAGAGACGAGCCGTTCAGATCCTGCAGATCATAGATTTATCTTGTTTGAATTTATCTTTTTTTATTGATTTTCTCCCGATATGAAAGAGTCTAATGATCCAATTCTGCATCGACCAGTTAGAAAGTTGACGATTGGTCAGTTGAATCAGTTATTTTTCAGTTTGGTGATTCAGCCTCTGGTGACGGGACTGATGCTGTTCTGTTATAACCAGACTGAGCGTCTAGAGAATCAAACTGACCCAGGATCTGACTGGATCCAAACAGCAGCTCGCATTAATCCATCCACTCTGTTACACAGCCTCGTATCTGAAACTTTATATTAAACCAAACCAAAGTTTTCTGTGCGCTCGCTGATCTCTTGTGCTGATGATTCATGCGGGAAAGTTTCATGTCCATCCAGGACTTGAAAAAGCTCCAGCAGCCGAGTCACCTCCTGACCCGCTCTGCCAGAAATAACTCTTCCTCCTTCTCCAGTTTAATAAGAAAACAATTATATGTGCTCTGGCTTTGGAGAAAAGGCCCTCTGGAAATCCAGAAGGATGCTCGGCAAGCAGGGAAATGTCGAGCTGCAGCAGAGTGAAGCGAAGCAGACGAGTTTTCAAACTCCCCTTTTCCCTGTAGCTAATAAAAATTGATTTGTGAATCGGGTTTATCTTTCTAATGGACTCGTGTATATTCGGTGCCTTGCTCGGAGAATTTCTCCCATTTCTGCTCCTAAATGAAAAATCTCTGACTGCATTTCATCATCAGGGTCGTTTCCCTCATTCACACATTGTTATTCAGGCCGCTGCCACTTCTGTACGGATGAGCTGCCGCGGCCGCCTCCTCTCGTATCAAGCGCGAGTTAAAGGGACGTTGATCTCAATCAAGTTAAACACATTAGGGTCAGGCTGTTATATTCATTTTCCACCGGCAAAACCACCAGCAATTAGCTTACAGCATTACTGTGTAACAGGCCAGAAGGCAAACACCCGGCTCGCCGCAGACACGCCGGAGTGGGATTAACAGTGGAGCCGGCACACAAGCGAATGAAAACACACACATGGACAGGTTTCCCAGGATGAGGCTCGGGGGAGGCCCGTGGTGGGACGTGTCTCTGACAGGCCGGTGCGTTGCCTGACTGCTCGCTGTCTCTCCCCGGCTTTCGTGTGGAGCCTTGATGCATCGGGGCAGAGGCTCCACTGGTCCTTCAGCTCGGGGAATCGATACCTTATCTGGTTTTATCTAAACCCTCCTCATGAGTCACAGCTACAAGACGTGGAGGATGAATTCAGACCGGCAGCAGCCGAGGGAGGCGGCATGTGAAATATGAGGATGTGATAGTGAAGCAACAGATCCACGAGTTTAATGGGAAACACTCGCGTGTTGAAAATGATCCTGACGGCAACTATTTGATCTGGTGTTGTTGCAGTGATGGTGGAGAGGCAGCGTGAGGAGTGTGATGTCGTGAAAGCGAAGAGGAAAGTAAAGGATGGAGTCTCTGAATCAGAGATGCTGTTCTTCACCCTGGTCCCGAGTGTCGGACCCACCCTCTGACTGAAGCTGCTCTATGTCACGAGGTTTTAAAGCTGTGATGTAAAACAGGCCAGTTCTCCATTAACACCTAGTTTGAAAGTGAAGCTCACAGACGAGCCTCCTGTTGTCGAACGTGATGGAAACTCTAAAGAAGGCCTCAGTGGATCCCTGTGTATGTTTGATATGAGTTTATTTGGGTCCCGCTCCGACACAGAGCCACGTGGGTTCCTCATCCCTCCCTGCCTCCTCCACCAGCTGCACTCAGACTCCACATTGTGTTGCTGCTCCTCTCCAGTCGCTCTGTCTCTTCCATTCAGCTCCACTCTGACGTTTTCCCCCGTTGTGTTCCTTCACTTGATTGTTCTCGCTCCGCTCCGCTCGCCCCACTCGTCCGTCTGACTCCCCGCTGTGCCCGCGAGTGAACAATGATTTGTTCCCAACGTTCTCCTGGAAACCGGTCAAGAGAAATGACAACGTTTTCCCTTGTGATTGTGTGTTGTCGTTGTTGTTGTGGTGCGTGTTGTGTGCATGAGCATGCAAAGCAGAGCCATTAGGGCCACTGAGGGTCCTCTGTGTCCCAGTGTCCCTGTGCTGCCGGTGCCACGTCTCTGCGGGAACACACCACCTCATCCCAGCTGCTGTGGCTACAAGGAGAGAGAGAGAGAGAGAGACACTCGCTGAAAGCATGTGAGAGAGGGAGAGAGATCATGTCTGTTATTAGAGTTAATGCGACTGATGTGGGATTTAAACCGTGACCTTCACTCCAGAGGCGGCGAGGTCTTAAAACACCCGAGCACACGGGAGCGCTGAAATGAAATGAATAACTGAAAACACAAAGTAGTTTAAAGTTGAGCTGCTGCCGGGGCGACTGTGGCAGAGGCGGAGGAGAGAGAGAGCGAGGGGTGGGAGGGGGTGCACGCCGTTTATATCTACAAATCACTTCCTGTTGTAACACCCCCCCCCCCCCCCTCTCTGCACACACACACATATCAGTACAAACACATCTCTGCGTCGCACAGCTGTCGCTCCTTCCTATCGCCGTCGGCCCTGTTTTTTTTTTTTGTTTCCCCCGAAAAGTGAAATGTGTTTCGACAGGTTGTAGAAAGTGAAGACGAGCGAGAGGACGTGATGAAGGCAGAACAGTGTTTGTGTGAGAGGTCACCGGCGCGTGGTGCTAATATATATATATATATAGGAGACTCTAGAGACTGAGCTTCATCCTAGAGGGCAACACACACACACACACACACACACACACACACACACACACACACACACACACACACACACACACACACACACACACACACACGGCCTGCTGTTTAACCTTCGCTGTGTGATATCAGGTCTTTTTTGGTTCTCTTCAGGTTTTCATGTTTATTTTGAGGTTTGAGTTTTTTTCTGTCTGGTTCCTTTTCGGTTCTTCTCTGGTTCTCTTCCACTTTTTTAGCTTCTCCTCGTTTACACTGAGTTACAGTCACTCAGTTACTCAGTTACCTTTGAGCTCCTCTCAGGTTTTTCCTCTCGGTCCTTCCTCATCTTCCGATAAGAGACCGATCGACGACGTGAACACGACACGAAACATTACCTCCGCTCTCGTGACTGAATCCACCGAGCACAGCGGCTCCCACTGGTTCACGATTGATTAATCCGCCAGTTGTCGTCTTGATTGATTGACGAATTGTTACATCTAAAAAAAACGGTGACAAATAGTCCGATATTCAGCATTTTGGTCGCAGATGAATTCTCTGCTGAGCTTTTATTGTGAAATTCATCTGTTTTCAAAGCGGTTCCTGGGTCTTTTATGTGTGCGAGGCCAGTGGAGGAGAGAGCGTCCCCTCGGATCCCACTAGACAAATGTTGTGTTAGCACGTTGGGCACTGAGGCATTTTATCTCTGCTGCTGCACAGAGCAGGAATGTCACTAATGATGTTATCGTGACGTGCACTCGTGAGTTGTCTTCTCGCGGATTAAAGTTCAACTGGAGGTTATAACCAGGCCTCTCAGGTGGTTGACGCGGCCTCGGCCCTTTAGACGACCACGTTCCAGTTCCTGCTCCGCTGGTTCTTCTCTGAACGCCTCCTGCAGATGTCCTGCATCGCTGCACAGACACGAGCTCCACTGCAGCAGACATGTTGGATTCTGAAGCCGCTGGGTGTGTCGGCCTGTGTGTTGTTATTATCGTCTGTTACAATAAACACACTAAAGGTAGTCATGAGCTGCTGAGTGTGTGTGTGTGCTTGTGTGTGTGTTTGTGCAGGAGTTTGAGTGTGTTTTCTTTTTGCGAGTGAGTCACTGTACGTGTGCTGTGCTGTGCGGTGGTGTGCGTGTGTGTGCGTGTGCGTGTGCGTGTGCGTGTGCGTGTGTGTGTGTGTGTGTGTGTGTGTGCGCGGCAGGAATGCTGTGCAGCTGCCAGAGTCGGCTGCACTGACCTCATCAGGACTACAGCGGAGATCCCTGGCACCGCGCACACGCACACATGCACACACCTGTTACCATGACAACCGCATACAAGACCCGCCCTTGACGACCCTCCCAGCCCCCCCCCCCCCCCCTCTAATCCCAGCACTGTTTTCATAAAGAAACTTGAATCTGAAGTGAAAACAGGTCACAGACTGAAATGACTTCATCAGAGGGTTCGAACAAGGTTCTTTTATTTTGAAACAAATCATTGTAGGAAATGAAAAGTCACAATGAAAAGTAACTGCAGCTGCATCAAAGTTCAAAGTTCACTCGGACTCGTTGCTTTGGTCGTAGCTGCTAATTAAATTAATTTCTGTTGTTCTGGGGTCAAATTATAAATGTCAGAAATGATGTGTTGATATTAGTGTTGGTTTGAATGAAAAGTATATTTAAATGGAAACACTACACACACACACACACACCACACACACACACACACACACACACACACACTTATAGTTTGTTTTTATATAAAGGTAATAACTTAATAATTAAGTTCGGACATGCACATTGTGGAAACTTTGTTCTTTCAGTGCAACAAGAGTCTGATGTTGGTTTTCTTTCTACATTGAATTGTGATTTTCCCACCTCCAGATAATTGTCAGCAACAACGAGCAGTTTTCACACGAGCAGCTTTTCTTCCAACGTGACTGTTTCACTTTGTCATCGTCGGATTGTCTTTGCAGCACAATTACCTGAGTGTAGCCTCGAGCTGAATACACACTGGGTGTGGTCCGGGGAGACACACCGACACGACGGGACACGTCCCTCTCTGTCCCTCTCTGTCTCTGTCTCTGTCCCTCTCTGTCTCTGTCCCTCTCTGTCCCTCTCTGTCTCTGTCCCTCTCTGTCTCTGTCCTCTCTGTCTGTCCCTCTCTGTCCCTCTCTGTCTCTGTCCCTCTCTGTCTCTGTCCCTCTCTGTCTCTGTCCCTCTCTGTCCCTCTCTGTCTCTGTCCCTCTCTGTCCTCCTTCTCTGTCCTCTGTCCTGTCCTCTCTGTCTCCTGTCTCTGTCTCTGTCCCTCTCTGTCCCGTCTCTGTCTCTGTCTCTGTCCTCTTGTCTCTGTCCCTCTCTGTCCTCTGTCCTTCTGTCCTCTTCTCTGTCTCTGTTCTCTGTCCTCTTCTGCCCTCTCTGTGCCTCTGTCCTCTGTCCCCTCTCTGTCCTCTCGCTCTCTGTCCCTCTCTGTCTCTGTCTCTCTGTCCCTCTCTGTCTCTGTCCCTCTCTGTCCCTCTCTGTCTCTGTCCTCTCTCTCGTCTCTCTGTCCTCTCTCTGTCTCTGTCCTCTCGTCTCTGTCCCTCTCTGTCTCTGTCCCTCTCTGTCTCTTCTCTGTCCTCTCTGTCCTCTCTCTTCTCTGTCTCCTTCTGTCTCTGTCCTCTCTGTCTCTCGTCCCTCTCTGTCTCTGTCCTCTCTGTCTCTGTCCCCTCTCGTCTCTTCTCTCTCTCTCTGTCTCTCTCTGTCCCTTCTGTCTCCTCTCTGTCTCTGTCCTCTGTCTCTGTCTTCCTGTCTCTGTCCTCTGTCCTCTCTCTGTCTCTGTCCTCTCTGTCCTCTCTCTCTCTGTCTCTGTCTCTCGTCTCTCTTCCTCTCGTCCTCTCTGTCGTCTCTGTCCCTCTCTGTCTCTTCCTTCTCTTCCTCTCTCTGTCTCTCGTCCTCTCTCTGTCCTCTCGTCCTGTCTCTGTCCTCTCTCTCTGTCCTCCTCGTCCTCTCTCTGTCTCTCTGTCCTCTCTGTCCTCTGTCTCTGTCCCTCTCTGTCTCTGTCCCTCTCTGTCTCTTCTCTTGTCTCTGTCCGTCTCTGTCCTCTCCTGCTTTCCTCTCTGTCCTCTCTCTGCTCTCTGTCTCTGTCGTCCTCTGTCTGCCTCTGTCCCCTGTCCTCTGTCTCTCTCTCTGTCCCTCTCTGTCTCTGTCCCCTCGTCTCCTTCTGTCTCTGCCTCTCTGTCGTCCTCTTCTGTCCTTCTCTCATTGCGACCTCACGTGTTCCATGGTTACAGATTATTGGTGGATTGAGCGTCACCTCGAGCTCTAATCAACGAGTTGTGAAATATGAAAGTTGTGGTTCAGCGTCTCATGCTGCATATGAAGCTGCAGCAGATTAGTTTATCTTAACTTATCTTAGCTTAAGGCTGCAAGTGAAACCACAGGTACTTGATAACAACTAATGATTAACTATAAATGTAATTAGTTCACCTACTTTGAGCTTTGAGAACGATTGTTTGTAGGAGCTGTTAAACACATCGTCACACATTTAACATCACAGGTGAAATCATATTCAAACATTAAGGATTCTCCATAAAGTCTGATTGAAAGCCTTTAATATTCAGAGTAGCTGCAACTGGTGATTGTTTCTCACTCTCGGCTCATCTGCTGCTTATTTAGTTGAGTGATTGATGAATTTATCTTTATTAAATGTGTGAAGACGTCTGTCTGTCCTCTGTCCTCTGTCCTCTCAGAAGATCTGTTTGCAGGAAATTCTTTTAATTAATATATTAAACCATATGTGGAGAAACCGGTATGAAGCTGCCTTGTTGATTCAGGCTCATTACACAAAGCAACAGTCGTCATGTAAACTGTGACGTCATCGTTTCCCCGAATGCTTCGTGTGAAATCTCAATTTCACCGACTTCAAACCAGAGGATGTTGCATTTTAATTAATTTATTCATAGAGTCCAAACTCGATTCTGCACAATTCTCCAGTAAACGTGCTGCAGGAAGGTTATTTTAGATAATATTTAATTATTAATTGAACAACGTGCCCCCGTGCGTGAAAGAGGAAAACACAGCGGGGGGGCTCAAGCTTTATTTCTTACAGTCTATTAAAATACATTATGTGCTTCATAAAGTACAACGGCAGTTATTCACGTTAACGGCTGCGCCAGTGGAGGAAGTCGCCCTGAAACCAACTGACTCCTCGTAAGTCAGAGAGTTTCCTGACGGATGGGGGGGGGGTTTCATCTCCTCCTGTGGTGACGGGCAGTAAACACCAGCGATATGAAAACAGAGGAAGTCACAGAACAACAGGGAGATTTCATATCTGCTGTGATGAGGGAGAACGAGCTCCGACGTCTGTAAGCTGAACACTTGAGCTGTAAACTATTCATCTGTATATATATATATTCATCTTTAAATCCACTGATGCTGGATTTAATGTCACATTTATCAAAAATTACATTTACAAGGACAACGTTCATGTGTGAGTTGAACATGGCTCGTAAACTCCGGAGGCGAGAGGGTGTGTCTGACGTTGTCCCGCCTCCCAGTTCTCGGTTCTAAAGAATGTTTTTTGAATATTCAGGAAGAAACGTAGGGGGGGGGAATTTTACACAATTTGCATTTTTAATATAGGACAGTACGTGCACAGATATATACAGTATCTACACTGAAAGCTGATTTTACATCAACAACAGGGTTTATTCAGTGAACTTCTGCAGTTTCTCAACATTTTGGATCCCAGGAAATGTGACATTTGAAGAAATAATGTCAGATATTGTTGCAGTTAGAACACCAGAGCTCTCTCTCTCTCTCTCTCTCTCTCTCTCTCTCTCTCTCTCTCTCTCTCTCTCTCTCTCTCTCTCTCTCTCTCTCTCTCTCTCTCTCTCTCTCTCGCCTCATCCTTGTGGTCGCTCGCCCCGTCCCCCCAGCTTCATTCAGCCTTTGCAAAACGAACGGTTGGAGAGCGAGAGAAGTGCAGAGCGCCGATAATAACACAGAGGGTGGCGGATTGTGAGCGACATAAGTGGAGGGGGACGGTCAGGTGCTCCCGAAGGCAGCGAGTCGCCGTGAATCATCGTGCGGAGGAAGCGAAGGAGAAAGAGACGAGAGCAGGAGACGAGGAGCAAGAAACGTAGAAACAGAAACACAAGAAGCAACACTGCACTCGCGCATCCTCCCACTGCTTTGTACTGACACTCTGCTTGTGTCTGTTAAGAATAATATCCTGCTTCTTCTTTCTGTTTGTGCTGTTTTCCCAGAGTCTTTATTTCCTGTCTCTACATTTCATAACGATCTCCTCATCACTGAGGATAAGAACGAGTCTCTAATTGCTACCCGGTGTTCGGTGGTTACCTGCACAGCTTCATTTAAACGCTCAAATTACTGCTCTCAAAAATCCACATTTGATGGATGTGAAAATTACAGATGATTGCAGAAAATAATGATCTTCGTCCACAGACGGTTTTCACAAGACCTGCAGCAATTAATCGATTAATTGATCCACATAAAAGAATCGACTGATTTTATCATCTTCAGGCAAAAGTTCATCGTTCCACCATCACTGGAGGATATTTAGTTTTTTGCCATTTGAAGCCACAGACTGTAAATAACTGACTTGGACATTTTACGTTCTCACTCAGAGCCGCTCCGGAAAGTTTCAGGAAAGTTTCAGCGGCTTCAGTTCAGGTGTAGAAGAGTTGAAAAACACGAGGTGACGACTCTCCCCTGGTTTTCATTCTCTTTTTATTGGACTTGTTGACGATCTGACAAAACACAGACCGTCAAGATAAGAGCTGGAGTGAAGCTGAAGGAACTGGGAGCAGCCGCTGGTCTCCTGATGGGAGCAGAGTCCTCCCTGATACCTGATCCTGGGACTGTGTGATCAGATCTTTCTACTCATCGATGTATTTATCTGCTGTGTTCGCTGCCGTCGGCCTGACGGGACGCTCTGCTGCTCGCCGTCGCCTTCAGTCCGCCTCCTATGACCTCGCATACAAGAATGCACCATTTCCTCCCAGGCTTATGTTGCATGATTTATCATTTCTATATAAAACCTCTCCACATGTCGCTGAGTGACATCATGTACAGTTTGTGGAAAACCGACACACACGGGCCAACGTGGTTTTATCTGTGCCGTGTGCAGAGAGCTGCGACAGAGAGGCGGGGCTCGTGACTCACAAGGGAAATGCACATGCACGGTTTACCCAGAATGCTCCTGTGCTAGGAGGTCATGTGAGCGTCTTCTTTTATGAAAATGTAAATGATATAAATATAAGATAAGCAGCTCGTCAGGTAACTGGACGGTTTCCTTGTTCTGGATGTGAAGCTGCTAGATGCACTGATGCTCCTCCACACATTCAGAGCGGCTGAGTGGTTTCTCTATTATCTTTATTACTTTATAACTTTGACTAATTGAGAGCAAACATCAGAGTAACGTGGTCGTGAGTGAGTGTGTGTTTCAAACTGGTTAAACACACAACTACGGCATGGAGGGGATTTGTTTTTTCAACCCCATGTTTTGAATTACCTGCGTCCACCTCGGGTCTGAGAAACTCAGTAGTGACGGATCTTCTTGAAACAAACGCTTGTGTTTTCTCAGCTCGAGACTTTTCATCCGGACGGTTTTTCCCGCTGGAGGATAATGAGGATGCTGCTCACTCAGGGATGTCACTTGTGAAGCAGGTCTTTCAGTTTGGAAATGTTACTTCAAGGATGCGACAAAAAAACACACATTTTCTATACATTCCTGTATTATATGTGTTTCTATATATTCAGTTTTCTCCCAGAGGAGAAGTTGGAGTGGTTGCACTCCGGCCCCTTCGTACTGAGGCTGTGGCCCCGTGGTCCCCTGACTTGTTGGAAACCGTCTTTGGAAAAATGTATTCTACTTTAACTTTTGAGTTTGGTTCATGTCCCGTCTGCTAACGTGGAGGATTTATGACCTCTACTGCAGCCACTCACTTTTGAGAGGTCCCATGTCGTCCATCTTTTGCTCGAGACCTCGAGAAGTTTCAGCGACAAAACCTCGGGACGCGAAGCAGAAATTACGCACATGACTCGATATTCATTTTTCACGTGTGTGTGTGATCTGGGCAAACAGATGTTCCGTCCAGCTGCAGCTCACGTCTTCACCGCTGCTCACGTCCGTCTGTGGATTTAGATGCTGAGGTCATTTCGGTGCCAGACTCTGATCTCTGTCACTGAAACGTTAGAGACTCTCTCTCCATCGGCTCCTCTGTCCTCAAGCAGCCGTTTCCTGGACGCCAGCCGTGACCTCTGACCTCGGGCGAGGGCGTCTTCTCGGTTGGTTTCCTTGGCTACTGAGAAGGAAAAGAAGAGAAAAATCCTGGCTTCTGCCGACTTCTCCATCTGGCTCCTCTCTTCGTACCCGCGCCCCCTTTTCAGGCTCTTGGCCGGGTTCTGGAGGCTGAGTGTGTTTCTGCCTGGAAGCAGGAAGCGGAGGATTTCATTGGAGAACACGATGAACGCGTTAACGTCCACCTGGTTTCATTTTCCTGCATAAAGGAGGATTTGGAAATTTTAGTTTTAGGCTGAGGTGGAAAAATTCGGTGCATCTGTAAAAAGTAATCAAAACCAATTTAAACACAAATGTTTGTTGATGGGAACGACGTCTCTAACGTGGACTCGCTGTCGGCACAGTCGTCAGCGGCGGTTTGGGTTCAGTGTCTTTAAGGAAACTTGGAGGAGCTGGGGATGGAACCAACGACCTTCTGGCTGGTGTACGACCCACTTTACCTCAGTCACGGCTGCCAAAGAATCCACAGCAGAGGAGAACTTACACCTTTTAAAATTCTCTCCAACACTTGAATAGAGTAGAAGCTGAAACTGCATAAACTACAAACTCTTTTTCATCAATGGGACGTTAGCGTGTTTGTTAATGAGCACGGAGACGTGGAGGCCGGCTGGTCCACGAGCGGCCGGGCGTAAACAGACTTCTTTCAAAGCACTGATTCCACTTGGGGATAGTAAGACACACACACACACACACACACACACACACGCACACACACACACACACGCACACGCACACGCACACACACACACGGGAACCCCCCACGTCTATTCACATCTGAACAAGGGCTAATTAAAATAATCACCACTTCTCCGGCATGAAATCTTCCCTCTGCAGGAGCTCGATCGCCCTGGAAAAATCTTACTATGATCGAGAGTGAGGATAGGAGATTGCTCTGAGAGAAAGGAAGAGAAGGAGAGAGAGAGAGAGAGAGGAGAGAAGAGCGAAGAGATAGAGAGAACGAGAGAGAGAGAGCAGAAGAGAGAAGGAGAGAGAAGAGAGAGCAACAGAGAAATCATCTCTAGCCATATCAGCATACTCCCCTACTCCTACTCCTCTCACATCCCTCTCTCTCATCCTCTCTCTCTCTCTCTCTCTCTCTCTCTCTCTCTCTCTCCCTCTCCCCCTCTCTCTCTCCATCATCTGCCAGCTTTTCATTCCCCTCATTAAGTCATAATTGCGAACATCGGCCTGTGTGGTCACTTCTTCCTCTTTTGTTGTACAAACTCTCGTTATGTTTTCAAAGTGCAGGAATTCAATTTGCAGATATTCATATTTGTTGTTCTCTACACTGACACTGACCCTGAGGAAAGAAGTGTGTGTGTGTGTGTGTGTGTGTGTGTGTGTGTGTGTGTGTGTGTGTGTGCGTGTGCGTGCGCGTGCGCGTGTGTGTGTGGTCTCATCCGTCAGTGAAACCAGCTGACGTCAGACCAGTCACCAGTGGAAACATGAAGTGATTTCAGATACCCACTGGTGTCTCTGTGCTGCTCTGGGCTCCGTCACCACAGCTTCTGTGTTCCTGAGGCTTCGTGCTCGCTCGGCCGTCGGCTCTAACCGAGGCGGCGTCCCTGACTTCTCAATCCCATTAGCGTCCTTCCCCTCTGACCCTCTGACCCTCTGACCCTCTGACCCGAGGAGCCGAGGAGCCTGATGGGATGATTGCTCTTGTTGTTACACAGATAATCTGCTGCAGTTAAATCTGACGGGATTACTGGAGACGCAGGTGAAGTTCATTCACTCACTTTGTGTAACTGCTAATTCCCATTTGAGGAATGTAAACAGTCAAGTAAGTTAATAATGGAATAAGTAAAAAAAAAGAATAAAAGCATTTATCTGCTAAACAGTCTAAGATGTAAAAAAATAGACAAGTAATAAAATAAATGAAATGAAATTCAAATGAAAAAGTTAAAGGTCAGCGTTTCTTCTTTTCACTGTGTCTGACAGAGATGGAAACTAATTACCAGATGAGTCAATAATTCATATTGATAATCGGTAATAATGCAGCTGTCACAGTCTGTCGATGACCGGAGGCGACGCTCAGCTCGGTGCGACACACTGAAATAGCCGAGTCTTAAACAGGACGGTAAAAACCTCGTGAACTCGTGGATTAAAGCAGATCATGTTTGTAAACCCCAGCTCGGCTTTTCTCCTCCCGAGCTTCTCTGCGTCTTCGACCGACCAACGACACTAATTGGGATAAATTTAAACATTGATGACACAGAGAGTTAAGGTCAAAAAATCAAAACCGCAACGGTTAGCGACATTCTGTCACCAATTAGTTTAATTAGCCGGCTGCTGTGTGACTGTTGCACTTCGGCGCCGCAGGGCTGCATCGCATTGTTTCCTTCGCCACCTGCGCCGCATGGAACTGGATGTGTGTGTGCGAGTGTGTCCATGTGTGTGTCCATGTGTGTGTCCATGTGTGTGTCGATTCAGGGAAAGAAGTGCAAACTCACGACTTGCAGATGATTGCAAAGAATGCTCCTATATTCAGCTGACATATATATCATATTTATATATTGTTGCGTGTACACAACAAGCTGAGTCTCATCAGTGACAAATAAATCCTCGTATCATGAACCTTGATCCTGATAATCCGTGTAGAAGTCGCGGAATTAGGGAAACAGAGTTTTAGTGAATCCTAATCTAAGATCAGACAGTTTTCTGTACAGAATTATTCACTTTTAAAGCTACAGGAGAAAAGTCTTCTAGGATGGAGCAACAGAATCTCGTCTACATTGCGTTAGCGGATATTACTTCAATGGAACTTCCCCCAAATCTAGTCCAGAGCAGACGGAGCTGCTGATGTTCTTCTACAACCTGACGAGACTTTTTTATAAAGTATGACTTCCCCCCGGTTTTGTCTGAAGTGTTTCTCCCTGGAAATTCAATAAAACACTTTAAAAACTCAAGAAGTGTTGAGAGGAGATAAAAACATGGTTTAATCAAATTAACACTTTTCCTTTTGTGTTCCTCTACACCTCTACAACTCTACACCTCTACACCACACCTCACACTGCACAGGACGACATCTCTGACAGCACAGAACTCGTCTACATGACTAGCTGATATTACCTCACAACTACACCCAATCTAGCGACCGCACACGCGAGCAGCTGACAGTTCTTCTACACACACCTGACAAACTCTACCTACAATCATGCTTACCCACAACCGACAGCGTTATTGTCTGAACGTTACAACTCTCACCTGGAATCACTAACCACACTTAACACTCAGGCACACTGTCTGACAGCGCACACCTACAACTGTACATCCACACCACACTTCACCGTGTAACTTCTACACCTCTACATCTCTACACCTCTACATCTCTACACCTCTACATCTCTACACCTCTACATCTCTACACCCCTACAAGACCTCTACAACTCTACATCTCTACACCTCTACACCTCTCTACACCCCTACAACACCTCTACAACTCTACATCTCTAACACCTCTACACCTACACTCTACACCTCTACACTCTACACCTCTACACCACTACACTCTACACCTCTACATCTCTACACTCTACACCTCTACAACTCTACACCTCTACATCTCTACACTTCTACACCTCTACATCTCTACACCTCTACACTCTACACTCTACACCTATATGCCTCTACACCTCTACACCTCTACACTATATGCTCTACACCTCTACACCTCTACACCTCTACATCTCTAATACATGGGGAAATGATCTGCGTGGGTCTAAACGACTCCGACACGAGCTCTTAACTCAACTGTTCTTTTCTCTGCCTCACCCATTAAACCCCCCCCCCCCACACTCCTCTTCCTCTTCCTCCGATGACAGGCAGGCCCCCCCCCTCTCTCTCCCTCGCTCTCTCTCTCCCTGTATCGCTCTGTGTCTCTCGCCCCGTCTGTCTCTCCATTATGCTGCCGTATCGTAAACATTTCAGTCACACTTAGTTGCAGCGCTGGTTCATTTATTTAGCGCCGCTCTGTGTCTGCTGGCGCACAAAGCTGTCGCCTCCATCTCCGTCTCCGCCTGTCACCACCGCTCGCTCACTGCGCCGCCCGACGCAGACGCACAAACACACACACACTTACACAAACACACACTGGACTGTCTCTTCTCGTCCATCTTCACTCCATCTCTCTTCCTGTCCGGTCTCCATTGTGTGTCCCACCTCTCTGTCTGCTTTATCTTATCAGGAGCTTCTCTCTCTCTCTGTGTTCTCCCTCCTCTTCCTCCTCTTCCTCTCTCTCTGTTCTCCCTCCTCTTCCTCCTCTTCCTCCTCTTCCTCCTCTTCCTCTCTGCTCTCAGCTATTTGCTCTCACCGTTAAGTATCTCTGCAGTTTGGGGTTGATGAGAATATCCAGCAGCTGGTGGCGGCGACAGGTTTCATCTAAAAGTTTTCTTTCCAAATTGAATCGTTACTTGCAAATGATGAAAGCTGAACTCATTGAGATTTGATCAGTGGAACTAACAGTGGATTTGGGTTTGATAAAAAAGTCACTGAACCCTGAATGGAATCATCTCTGTGAAGTCACCAAACCTTCGTGCGGCTGCAGAGATGATGAGAAGTTTCTGTTCACCTCCGTCTATGCTACTCAGAGTCGATCTCCATCCTGCAGAAGAACAAACCCCCCCGATATGAACCCAGATTTACAAGTCACTCTCTAATGCTTGTGACAAAAGAAGCTGTGGATAAAGATTGAAATGAGAAGCAGTCAGAAGAATGACCATCTCCATGTCCTCTGCTTGGTCTCTAACATCTCTTTTTTTCTGCCTGTCACTGTATTTCCCCGCTTTAATAAGACGTCTTGTCTAGACGTCTTATTAAAGTCAATAACACGGAGCGACTGTGTAGCAGAGATGACTGGAGGCGACGGCTGCGTCTCTGAGAACCCGGACTCTGCAGCGGCGCGGCTCTGGGTGCACGGAAATATGTGAATCTGTGGATTCTCATGCACGTGTCCATTCATGAACCTATATGTGCGTGTGTTCTGCACACCCTCAATGGGATGGGTGGGGGGGGGGGGGCTTATCTGAGCTCTGTGTTCGAGCTACTTTGGTCTGGAGCTTGTCAGTGAAGCATGAAACTGGGGTGAATGCAAATAGTCTTGTTGCACACCTGAGATCCCCATGAGGCCGACAGAGAAAGAGTGTGTGTGTCTGTGTGTGTGTGTGTGTGTGTGTGTGTGTGTCTGTGCTCGATGGAAATTGAAATTCGTAACGGCATGACCCACAACATTGTCGTACTAAACCATTAGCTGTGCAGCAGTGCACGTCAGCCTCATCGTCGCTTCACCCGCTGCAATTTACCTCCAATAGAAACTTTCAATAAACCGCCAGAACGGGTCTTTATTTAAATCTCCGGGTTTTTATTTAAGTCTCCGGGTTTATTGATTCTTTTTATTGATGCCAGCATCTTTTTCTGAAAACTGCAGCATCACATCAACGTCATTCTCCAGACGATCACCTGTGGGTGAAGTCTGGAGAATCGGCTCCGGAGTTTCCCCACATCGTCCTCTCCTGGATCTCTACAGACTTTACAGCAGGAGGTCCGGCAGAGAGAGTCCGGAGCGTCCACACATGCAGAGTTCAGTTCACGTCTGGAAGCAGCTCGAGGAGGAAACGGTTCAAACGTGGCTTCATGCCGACTGTGGTTAGGAGATTAGCTGATGATGAAACATCTCTCCACTAAACATGGGCTGAAATGCCAGGAATGTATTTGACACGGTTTCCCGGCCGAGCAGCTTGTTACTCAGGGAAATGATCCTGTGTCATAGAAACATGTAAATTCTTTCTTTGACTCAGAACCTGAATGAAACCAGCGGAGCTTTTGCACATGTTAGTCACATGCGTGTTTCTGCCCCGTGTTCGGACCCAGAGATGGAAAAACTCTTATGTAAACATACAAGTAAAATCAATAATGGCATCAAACCCAATCAATTCCAACCTTAAACTCCGTCAGCTTTGCACCTTTTAAATTCTTTATTTCTGTTCTTCGTGTTTTCTTTCTCCTGGAAGTTGTTTCCTTGTAGGAAAGAAACTCTCGTGTTGTAAATATTTGATCTGAACATGTTTTATGACCTCACAGGGGACGAGCCAGGAAATGGCAGCAACACATAAACTCAAATGAAAGGGTTGTTTCTCAGATGTGAGCACTAACTTCACAACAACAATATTTAGTAATGTCTTACTTACGCCACAGTTACACAAATATTCACGTCGACTCGTGGATTAACTGATGAGAGTTAAGTGGCCAAAGGTCAAAGGTCACAGTGTTATGAGTCTTCATCCGGATGCAGATCCTCAGCGTGGACGTCTGAAACCTCCAGGTCGTCTTCTATTTAACCTTTAAAGCTGTGTTCTACGTCCTGTGTGCATTTCCCCAGATTTGTCTTCTTTGTTTATGCATAAATTATAAATACAACATTAGTCTGACGGGTTGTTGTTGTTGTTGTTGTTGCTATTTTTGTCCCTCGAGACATTAACATGATCTCAGGGGCCCGAGCTGCTCCTGCGGCGACAAGTAGTTCAGAGTAAAGATTTTCAGAATGGATGGCTTCTTGAGAAGTCAAGAGCCCCACGTGTGTGTGTGTGTGTGTGTGTGTGTGTGTGTGTGTGTGTGTGTGTGTGTGTGTGTGTCTGTGTGTGTGTGTGTGGTGTGTGTGTGTGTCTGTGTGTGTGTGCACGCGTCACCACAGCAGTACACATTTCCATGGTTACAGTGATCAGGATGGCCTATGAAAGCGTGCCTCCTGCAGACAGCGTTGTGAGCTCTCATTACAGCGCTGTGTGTGTCCTATCCAGCTGCGAGGGGGGGGGGGGGGGGGGACGTGGAGGGCGAGGGGCTGCTGGGTGGGGGGGGGGATGCATGTATGTGGGTAAAAATACAGCCACAAAGTGGAGCAGGGGGGGGGGGGATGAAGCCAGCGGGGAGAGATGCTGCAGGGCCTCCCAGCGGAGACACTCAACACCACAATGGAATAACGAGAAGGACAGGGGGGGGGGGGGGGGGGGACACAGATTGATGCCGGGCGCTGTGGAACAGAGGACGGTGCCACCGAGCGCGGGGACGTGATTAGAAACAAACACTGGAGTCGTTTGTCAGTTTGAACTCATTTGATCACTTCCTCAGTCGTGTGTCGTGTCGATGTCGATCAGAACCACTGAAGAACTTTCCTGAGACGTTTCTCTGATGAAAACATCGTCTTGTTTCCGCCGCTCGTCGCGCTGAAGGAGAATAAAACTAAAAGCTGCATATTATCAAAGACTAGAACCAGACCAGGACTCTGTCAAAGTCCTGGTCTGGTTGAATCAATTCTTCCTCATCAGCGCGGCCGATTAGCAGCTATGCATGAGTGGAGCGTGAGTTCATGTCCAGCACTCGGTTTCTTCTGTTTCGATTATCATGGAGTGTTAAGAGAAACCAGGACGTTGTTACTGTACATTCATTTACTTTTAAACTTTTTAAAGTGCGTCTGCAGCTAAAGCAGATTTCTTCAAACTTCAAATTTGCTGCAAATGTTCAGTTGGACTCAAGGATGGAGAGATAACAAGTTTAGTGGTCGCAGGTCAAAGGTCAAGGTCGCTGTGACCTCACGAATCACATGTTGTGCCTCGTGAAAGCAGCGGGGTCGTCTGACTGCGGCTCTGTGCGGCACTCTGACATAACTCAATGCATGCTGGGTAAAAATCGTTTTTGACACTGTTTCCAGCGCTGCAGAACGGCATCGCGTCACGTGACCTTAACGCACGTTGAAAACTGCGATCAGCGTCTCTGTCAGACATTAACACTGACGTGTAACTAGTTATGATCAGTTCATCTGCAGCTTAATATCACACGTTCCTGCTCAGAGACGAACAGTTTCCAGTTTCATGTGCTCGGTCATGAAATGAGTCGTTTAGACTCCGGGCTTCAGATTTGTTTTATTAATCATGAAAACAATCACATTCAATCAGGAAGTCTGGAGCTGATGTAAGACTGTCAGATAGAGACTCACGGTCTCCATGGAGACGCACACACACACACACACACACGCACACACACACACACACACACACACACACACACACACACACACACACACACACCACACACACACACACACACACACGTTGTTAGATAATGACACCTGACAGTGATGCTGGGTTCCTGTCTGTGAGTTAGTTTATTACAGAGGCTGTGTCTATAAATATGCATGTGTGTGTTTGTGTGTGTGTGTGTGTGTTTGTGCACGTGTGTGTGTGTGTGTGTGTGTGTGCGCGTGTGTGTGTGCGTGTGTGTGTGTTTGTGCACTTATATGACAAATATCTATCCAACACATTGTGAGTGTGTGGGAGGAAGTGAGATGTAGAAAGTCATATAGGATTTCCTGTGAGACTGGGCCTGTGTTAAAGGAGATGGAACATTAGGGTCTATATATAGTGTTATCGGTGACTCTCTGTGTGTGTGTGTGTGTGTGTGTGTGTGACAAATAGCAGAGATGAATGTCATTGTGTTGAAAAGAAGAAAGTGTGTGTTGGATGCTGATGGAGACAAACTATGCGATACGTGCAGCTAATGAGTTTGAACTTGATAGCAGGTCGCCGTGGTGACAAATAGCAGTGATGGCTTGTATGTAGGACGCCGTGAAGTGTTCCTTCACGGCGTCGGTTCCTTTTAGATTAATGCTGTTCTCAAGTGCCTCGACATGCGTGTGTGTGTGTGTGTGTGTGTGTGTGTGTGTGCGTGTGTGTGTGTGTGTGTGTGTTTCACATGTAAGTGCTGTGTCGTTACAGAACTTTTATCAGCACATTGTGAGAACAGGAAACTTTAGTCATTTGTCTCAGAGTTTAAATCTGACCGGCCTCCTTCTATAGCGAAGGGCACCCCCCCACCTCCTATATACTGAGGGACCTCCAGATGTTCGTGGATTTGAAAAACTGTTTCTCACCAACGGTCCTGGGAAAGGTTTCCCCGAGAAGGATCCACCTGTTGGAGCCTGCGTTGCTCGGGATGGAAGGACCGTCTAAAGGAGTCTAACGGTCTGTGAATGATGCAGACCAGCTTCTATCTTCACCAGCCTCTGTTACCTGAGGTTGACCCGGCCCTGCGTCCGTCAGCCAATCAGAGGAGAGGCTCAGAGGTCCACACAAATCAGATGTCAAACTATATCGAGATGGTTTCTGTTACTTAAAACCACAAAGATATTTTTGTGCACTTGGAGTTTTAATGATGAGACAGAATTTGTCTGCTGAGCTCGAAATCTGTTGATATTTGTTTCTGTGCTCAAAATAAAAATCAACACTAACTCAAAATGTACAAAATGCAAAAATAGATTCTGAACTGCAGTAAAGGATCCGTCCGTCTACGTGCAGACGTTTGTTAACGTCCACAGTCTGTGTGGGAATTTAGACTGAGCAAATAACATTCCCATGTTGCTCTATAAAGCACACACACCAACATAAACACACACACACAGACACACACACACACAACCCTAGCTGTGTGTGTGCGTGTGTGTCCCTTTGCTTAATGTACTGTGCAAATTACATAAATGAATGAATGAGGGCGAAGTGGATGTTTGCGGAGCGTCTGTTTGTTTTGAACCGTCGCTGCATGTTTGTGTGTTTACGTGTGCGCTACACGGGTGTGACCTTGTATCCTGCATCGGCCTCTCGTGTGTATTTGTTTTAACAATTGTGTGTCCGTGCGTGCGTGCGTACATACGTGTAGTGACTTCAGTTTGTTACATAAGAAGATTATATTATGTAATGTCAAGGAGACCAAACAAACAATAACGTTTCATAGTGTGTGTGTGTGTGTGTGTGTGTGTGTGTGTGTGTGTGTGTGTGTGTGTGTGTGTGTGTCTGTGTGTCTGTGTGTCTGTGTGTCTGTGTGTGTCTGCCTGCTGATGTTGTGAGGACCCTCTGAACCTCTCGACCACACGACCTCGTTCCATTTCAAACCCAAATTCAACCACTCGCCTCTAAACCAGGTCTCAGCCCTCCAGCAGCTGTTTGAGGCTGAAGACAACACTTGTTTAAGATGATGGTTTGGTGCTGAAGTTGTGCACATGTCTGTAGAAACACACACACACACAGACACACACAGACACACACAGACACACACAGACACACACAGACAACACACACACACACACCATCCTGCATTTAGCACATGCTGCGAGCGGGTGAGACACTCACAGCTGGACACTGCTTCTGTCTTCTCACTCTTACTTTCACTTTGTCCTGTCTATTCTTAGCTCTCTCACACACACACACACACACACACACACACACACACACACACACACACACACACACACACACACACAACACGCACACCCACTAGTTCCTCTTCTCTTTCGTGTTTGCATCTCATATTTTTGAACGTCCGTCACACGCAAATTTTTGGCTGAAATGTCCATTCAAGTTATAATATGTAATAATTAATAGTTTAAATATTTTGTACATGTTGTTGACATGTTTACTTACATATCCACAGTTATAGTAACGTTCATTTTGAACACATTCATCCTCCTCCTCACACAGAGTGTGTGAACCTGGACGTGGATCTACTCTCTGCTGTAGTTTATAATTATGGTCTGTTGATATTAAAGCAGCGGAGTCGTCATGAATTCTTCCTCCTGCTGAGACGACACACACGATGTGGCCTCCGCTGACCAGGGCCGACAGCTGAGTGTGTGTGTGTCTGTGTGTGTGCGTGTGTGTGTTGTGTGTGTGTGTCTGTCTGTGTGTGTGTGTCAGTATTTCATGTCGCACTTCAGAACCCACCGCTCCACCTCCTCTCCTCCCCCTGTCTCCCCCTCCTCACCCCTCCGCTGTCCTAAATTCTATTCAGGCAATAATAGACTGACATTTATCATAATCTGTTTCTCGCTGGCAGCATCCCCCCCCCCCCCCCCCCCCCCCCGCGCGCTCTTTTCTCGGTCTTACCACCCATCTATTCTCCGCCGTCACTTTGTCCATCACCTCCTGCCTCCTCCGCTGCCACCCCCCCCCTCTCATCCCTCCTCCGCTGCCACCCCCCCCTCTCATATCTCATCCCTCCATCCACGCCATCCCCCCCCGTGCATCACTGTGACTTGTCACATGCTGCGGTGGGGGGGGGGGGTTTGGGGTGGAGCTCCCTCCAGATTCTATCTGCACAGGGAGATTAACTAGAAGATGATTAACTCAAATCTGCCTGATTAGCATCGCCTCCTTTTAATTTAATCCAGCGGAGCACAAATTGCACTGTCATGCTTTCAGGTCCTGAGAGGAAACGATGACACGGTGTCAGCCCCCCCCCCCCCCCCCCCCATCACTGTCGTTAAACAACTGTAGCGCTCCGTTAGCGTGGTGTCCCTGAACGCCTCATGTTCTAACCGGTTGTGTTGACTTGTTTTTCTGTGGAGGAATGACCTTCACCCGGAGAACGTTCTCGTGTTCTACTTGATTAAAGGTCTTTCCCTGAGACTCGCACTTAAACCTGAGCACAACTCGGGGACGGCGAGGGAGCGTCTCACATTCCTCGAGTCGGGCATCAGTCATAATGAAGAAGTCAAGGCCGAGATCCTCGATATCTTCTGATTTTCTAACTGCAGCTCTTCTGATTTGTATTATTCTTTATGGTGACGTGCAGATTTACTGCTGGTTTCCTTCTGTTGCTGGGTTCATGTTCTCCCTTGTTATTAAACAGCTGGAAGTTTCACAGCACAAACAGAACTCGGGTATTTATCGAGCTCACCTCTGCAACGTGATCATCTCTAGTTGAACGAGAGGAAACAGAACTCGGGTCTGTGAGTTCAGGTGAACATCTGTGAACAAACCTGGTGTCAGATGATCAACACACGTCGAAGTTGTTTTTCTCCATTTAACAAGGACGATTTTAAAAGACTTGATTAAAACAAATCAAAACAGACCTGCACTCAGTTTTTTAATATTATTATATCATCACTCACATGTTAAGTTGCTTATTATAATTACTTCTTCTTAGTTCGGTTCTCAGCGGGGGGGGCACCATCTTAATACCCTGTGTGATGAAACCCTTATTGTATTTATGGTTATATAGATAGATAAACTTTATTACAGGCTCTAGACCCAATAGCAAGACATACACCATAAAGAAAAAAGAAAAACACATACATAAACACATACAAACATACTCTTATTCATGAGAGTCTTAAAAGGCACCCATACCAATGTTTCCACAGATATGATTGATATCTGACCGAGCTGCACCTGGGGCTTGTGAGCATCATTATAATAAAGTTTTGTTATATAGAAGCTTGTGTATGTGTAACATTTATTTAAACTAAATTAGAGAACATTTTACTTGTATATTATTTCTCAGGCATCGGGATCAAACTTTCACACAGCAACACAGTGACCCTGACCTTCGATGGGTTTGAGGTCCTGACACCAAAGTGGATTAAACGTGCCGGAGCGTGGACGTGTGCACGCCACAGATTGTAATTCACCTGCCTGCAGTGAAATACATCACATGTGAGTGATTTAGTTTTTGCTCAGTGAAATAATTGCTTTTCTAAAACCACGTTAGAATCAAATCACGACGCAGGAAACAAAGTGAGCAGAGGAATTCACATTTCCACATTTTTTTTATCGTGGTGTCGTTTTTGTAACAGTGTCGTTTGGTCTGGATGTTATTTTAAAAAACTGTAATTCTATTTATTTTGTAGGTGTTAGGAGCGGAGGAGTGTGAACGGTCGTGGGAGGGAGATTTTTTTTTCAGTTTCACAATGGAGGCTCGGGCTTTTGTTGACAGCTGCGGATATGACCTGATAAATCATTATGAATATACAATCAGCTGACATGTTGGCTCCGCTCGCCGCTTACATAACAACCTGAGGCTTCAGCCGTTTACATCAGACGCACACACACACACACACGCACACACACACGCACACACACACACACGCGCACACGCACACGCACACGCACACGCACACGCACACGCACACGCTCCAGGTCTGAAACTGTTCGGCTGTAACAGTGAACGATGATAGAAAAACTGTTTTTACCCTGAAAACTCAAACTACTGGAAAAATGAGTTTTTAAAGTGTTTGGAGATAATAACTCAAAAACATTAAAGAGATATTATATTTCTCTCCTTCGACACTATGGCAGAAAATAAAGTGAAATATCATCAGTTTACGCGTGAACTTATTTTGTGGGGTTTTTCCTTCGGGTCTTAAGTATTAAAAGTTGCAACGTCTTCTTTTATTTGTTGTTTGTGCAGAGATGAATGAGAGTGGAATAAATAAAAACATGTTCTCCGATGGCTCCAGAGGCTGAAGCGTCGACCGCCTCTCACTTCAGACGCCAGCTCACCTGCTCCGTGGAGGCTCGTGCGCTTCGACTCACTTCAGCATTTAGCTCCGCTCCCGTTAACGCTGTGGGAAACAAGAGGCAGAACAAAGTAGAGAAAACTGTGAAGCCACGACGACAAAGAGGATCTGATGCTGACAGTTATGATTAGAAAACGCTTTATGAGGTGTGACTGATGGGAACCAATCAGGAAGCAAACAATATAGTTTTCAAACTCTGAAGGGTTTTAGGGGCTAAAACTCTAAAACTCCAGAGCGGATATGATATTAATAAGATATTAGGGCACGATTTGTCCATGTATTAGTAAAAGACTATTTCCAATGATTGAAGATGTCGTTATCAAACCCTTATGATTAAGAAATGTATTAAATGCTTGATTTGATAGCGTTTAACCATAAACTTGATTATATTAAACTATAAAGAAAAAGAAAACACAAATACAGCGAAGAATATAAACATAAATCCACACATTTATACGTTTTCATATTATCATCATCACAGATGTGTGTGAAATAATACATCAGTATATTTTATGTGTGTGGACCCCGGGCGTGAAACTATGAAGATTTAAAAACTGAAATATATTCATGTGGACGAAGCCTGAAGCCGAGATAATTAATTATTGGCAAAATCTCAATTTTTAATTTTATTCTAATGAGTGAGAACAGTTTCTAATGGTTTTCACGCCAAAGGATATTTAGTTAAATCTATTAATGTATTAACTAAGATGAATTTATGACTGCGTTTGCACCTGCGACAACAAAACAAGGGAACAACTTGCACATTCAGTGAAAAAAGATAAAAGTGATGGGAACAGAAAACATTCTGAAGAAAAATCAGTGAAGATCAACATGAACAACATTATAACTTTATCAGAATCCTCTGGTGTGAACCAGGCCGTGTTTACGCTGAAATAACAAAACACCAGTGTGGTTTCCTCCTCAGACGTTCGTCTCAGAGTTGTTACATGTTCTCCGGTCCAGCTGCTCCCTGTTTCTCAAGGCCGCCCCCCCCCCCCCCCTTCTATCTGAGGAGCAGTGAAGGTCGTCCTCCCTCCTCTCCTCACTCCTCACATGCTTCTCCTCTCGCTCTGTGACTGTAGTGTAGATGATGAGGTAGAAAAGAAACCGAAACAATGTTTTGTTCCTAGAAATCAGACGTTCTCGGTCTTTCCTCTCCCACGCACAGTTTGATATGTTCATCGGTTTCTTCTCATGGCTCCTGATGTCTCAGACGTTATGAAGTCCTGTTGTTTCATGTTAGTTTGACTGAATCTCATCTTTCTCACTCTGCGTTTGATTTAAAGAATAAAAACTCTGGACTCTCTGCAGACGCCCCCCCGACGCTCGCGGCTCGTCCGATGCACAAACTTGTATCCGAGGCCTAATCCTGAAAGTCCAAACGAGATAGTATTCACGTCGTTGCCCGTGTTGGTTTGAAATATGATTTTGAAGCAGCGTCGGTCGGAGCAGCCGAGCAGGAGCAGGCTGTGCACGGAGGGCAGCTGGTTCCCTGTCTGACCTTGTGGGCTTTTTTATCCGCTGGCTTCATGTGACCATAAATCCCTGAGCTGTTTGTGTCAGAGCTCTGAGAACGGCTCTCTGCACCTGGCGCTGCGATCACTCCTCCAGTCACGTGGTCCTGGCTCTTCGTTCAGGTCTTCAGACGGTTCATATTGTTATTTGATTTGTTTTTATAACCGAGTTTATCGTCCCAATGTGCATTTAAGTAAAAAAAAAAGAATCATCATCAGTACATTTGAGAGTCTGGGGTCAAAGTTCACCAACGTTCACGCTGAGATCTTCCCACATTGATTAATCTGAGTTAAAGTCCAGGACCGACGCTGCAGTAAAGTCCCTGCAGCTGGAAAACCTCAGCTCCAGGAACTGCTTGTGATGTTTTACAGCTTTTATGATTATTGTATTATCAGATTTTTTTTTTTTCCCCGTTGGCCGACGGACCGATTGAACTTTACTCCGTAAAGTCTCTGTAAAGAATTTTAATCTTATGTCACAAACAAATGAATCTGAGTCCGAAAGCTCATGAGAATATTTCATCTGTGTATTTTTAAATGACCCACAGACACACACAGACCCACAGACCCACAGACAACACAGACCCACACACCCACACAGACACAGACACACACACACACACACACACACACACAGACACAGACACACACACACAACATTCCACATGTCTGGGAACCGACGTGAAAGTGACGCGAGGGCAGAGCTGGACCGAGCCGACGCGACGGAGAAGCAGAACGATTCTCTGCTGCAGAATCAAAGTGCACAAATTAGTGGAGATCAAACCCACGTTTGCTCTGAGGCTCAGGCACTCGCACAGGAAATGGGTGCGACGCAGGGCGGTACAGAGACTCACACGTTTAAAGTAACACAAACACACACACACACACACACACACACACACAACACACACACCACACACACACACACTTGTTTCTTGTTTCCTCTCCTTTCTCAGTTTGCTCCGGATAAAATAAGAGCGTGGAGATGATTACACCGTCATTATTGCATCGAGTGTCCTTCACCTGAGGTTGCCATGGCAGCGGCAGGAATCGTATTGAAAATGGAAACATAAGAGCAGCAGAGTGCATATAGGTGTGTGTGTGTGTGTGTGTGTGTGTGTGTGTGTGTGTGTGTGTGTGTGTGTGTGTGTGTGTGTGTGTGTGTGTGTGTGTGTGTGTGTGTGTGTGTGGCTTCAGACCCTTTTCATTTTTCTGTTTACTGTTTGGATAAAATAGACAATTAGTCCACATCTATTATTCCGTGACGGCAAAGTGAAAACGTATTTTCAGCCATGTTAGCTTTTTTATTTAAAATGTAAAAACAAATCTCTTATTCACACAAGTGTTCTGCTGCATTGTGTTGTGTGCGTCCGGTTTGTGTTAGTACTTATGTGAGTCCTGCCTGTGGAAAACTGAATTGTGTGGACGTTGCCCATAAAAGCAAATTGTGTTTGTGGACTGAAACCGACCCATTAGGACCCGGGAGCTCTCTGCAGACCTTTGTGGGGAAAGTGAGGAGAAGCACAGATCACGGCCCGATGAATAGAACCAGTTCTGAAGCTTTGAGTTTCCCCAGGAGAACAGATAATGGAAGATGTGGGGAAACCATCAGAACCTCTTACGTAACTCACGTCTCGGTTTGTCTGACGTGTGTGTGCTTCCTGCAGACATCTTTCACTGCTTTGTAGTACACACACACACACACACACACACACACACACACACACACACACACACACACACACACACACACACACACACACACACACACACACACACACACACACACACACACACACACACACACACACACTTTCCCTCCATTCATCATGTTGAACTTTCTTATGAGTCAATATTAAACACCTGAGATTCACTGTTGCAGTCTAATAGCTTTTATAGTCAATTATTCAAAATGAGCTTTTTCTTCCTCCTCCTCCTCTTCGTCACTCCTCTCCTCCTCCATCCCCCCCCCCCACCCCTCCTCTCTGAAAGATTCATCAAGCCATTTACTGAACATCTTCTTGAGAAGTGTGCAGGGCTCCACCCCCCCATCCCTCCATCTCCTCCTCCTCTTTAGAACAGGAAGATAAAACTCAGATGTTTGCCAACCTATTCATTTATTTTCATTTCAGAAGATGATTGGCTTCTGTGTGTTTTTACCTTCCTGCTCTTACTTGTCTCTCCATCATCTCATCCTATTCCTCTCTCATGCATCTTCATGCTAGCCTCTCGAATCTCTCTCTCCTCTGCTCTCTCTCCTCTCTCTTCTTCTCTCTCTCTCTCTTCCTCCTTTCTTTTTTCCTTCTGTTGCTTCTCCCTCGTTCTCTTCTCCTCTTGATCTCATTCAAGCTGAATCTTCCCTTCCTCCTCTTTCTCTCTCTCTCTCTCTCTCTCTCGCTCTCTCTCTCTGTCTCTCTCTCTGTCTCTGTCTCTGTCTCTGTCTCTCTCTCTCTCTCTCTCTCCCTCTCTCTCTCTCTCCTCTCTCTCTCTCCCCTCTCCCCTCTCTCTCTCTCTCTCTCTCTCTCTCTCCCTCTAGTGTTTGTGTTTCTATCTGCATGTGTGAGTGGATATCGGTCGAGTCACAGCCCCACCAGAGGAGACGAGAAGCTTTGAGCTGTTACATAACAAACGTCCTCTTGACTTGGAAGTGTGTCATCGGGCCCCCGGTGGCCACGGCCTGAAGACCCCTCCAGGCCTCCCTTGATAGCACTAATGCTGGATGGAGGGATGGAAGAGGAGAGAAGGAGGGTGGGGGTGAAAGATTAAAACAATAGAGGGGAACGGAGGAGATGGAAAAGGGCGAGGAGGGAGACGAGAGAGGAAATGGTTATCAAGAAGGAAAGGTACATAAAAGAAAAGAAGCGGGGGGGGGGGGGGGTGCAGCGTTTAAAGGGTCAAGAGGGGACGGTGAGCGGAGCGATTCAGGGGGAATCAAGAGAAATGGAAAGAAGGGAGGCGGAGCAGCACCGACGGAGCGAGAGGAAAAGGCAGAGGCAGATTTAGAGGTTAACTAGGTGAAGCTGAAACATCGTCTAGACGTGAAGGACAGGTTGCCGTCCTGTCCCGTCCGTCTGGGTGCGTTCGCCTCGTCCTCTGGTGTCACAGCGGTTTAATTTACGTGCGGCGTGTTGCAGGAGGCGCTGGTCGTTACCGGCTGCGGCACAGACAGTCCAGCGCTTTGGCACCGGCTGCTGCTTCACGAGGGGAAACTAGGCCCCTGCATAACAGGCAGCAGTTTATTAAGACCTGACGGCAGCTCAACATGTTGGTGCCCGAGTCCCCGAGGAGACGGAGCACAAACCTATTGATGCGAGAAGATGCAGGTTTCAATCCACCATGCACGCGTTAGGAGTTTCCCCATCGAGGGAGTTTTACATAACGAGTTTTACCGCGAAGGAAAGTTCATCCATCGTTTATCTTTATGGCTTTTCCTCCTTTTTCAGCCTGAGATGTTTGTGTTGTTGCAGTTTCACGTCCCTCACGTGTTAGAAACCTCATCAACTCCCCCCCCCCCGCTCAATATTCACACACCGACTGCTCCTGGATTTGGCGTGCGTGCGTGTGTGTGTGTTAGTGTGTGCAATCAGACAAGAGTCTCTTCATTATATGAGGGTAGAAGAGCAGAGACTAGCCGGAGCCTGTTAATGGTGTGGGATTTTGTTTGTGCGTGTGTGTGTGTGTGTGTGTGTGTGTGTGTGTGTGTGTGTGTGTGTGTGTGTGTGTGTGTGTGTGTGTGTGTGTGTGTGTGTGTGTGTGTGTGTGTGTGTGTGTGTGTGTGTGTGTGTGTGTGATTGAAAGGTCCCCATCAGTTCTTCTCTCCTTCACAATCATCGGCGCAGCACGAGGCCGAAGAAGAATCCAGGATCCTGCGAGGAACCAGGTTCAGGCTGAAACCAGAGCACGTGTGTGAACATCACATCTGACACCGGAGTTCAACCTGCAGCTCATCACATTTCACCCTTTACTCCTTTACTCCACACAGATAATACATGTCACGTGGATGTTTATGAGATTCTCCCAGTTTTATAATTTAGAGAACGTTACACAAATCTTTGTCGTACTTTATGTTTGTCTTAATTCGAGGCTCAGGCTTTGTGAAAGGTCGCACGAGGTCGCACGAGGTCGGCGTGATGCAGCTTATTGTTGTGGTTCTCATGGCTGTGAAATTACAGTTGATCTTTTATAACGATCAGACCTGAGGTGACGTGTGGGCTGCACGGAGCTGAAGCTACAATCTACTGCGCAGGAAGCAACAAGCAGCAGCACAGGAATCAGGGTTCAGAAAAACAGACTGTGGGCATGCACGGCAATATCTGCACAGTGCACACGCACACACACACACACACACACACACACACACACACACACACACACACACACACGCACACGCACACACTTTCTCGACCCAAAGCCTCGTACACAGACTCTTCTGGTCACAGATATCAATTAATCATCCTGGTTTCCTGTTTACTAGATTTTTATCTTTTCTGCTCCGTCACACTGACGAGCAAAGTCGTCTCATGTCAGTGAGCTCCGTCGGTGCACGGTGCAATTTAGCATAAGAGGTAAATCAGGCTGAGAGACACACACACACACACACGCACACACACACACACACACACACACACACACACACACACACACACACACACACACACACACACGTCTCCCTCTCAACTCTGTGATAAGCTTCAACAACAAACAAGACGAGGAATCACACAGAAGTTGTGTTGTGATTTGTGTCGGCTTCATTTCCCCTGCGACTTTTCAGATCCTGAGAAATATTAAGAATCAGAATCAAATGTGAATTTAATTAACAAGAGCAGTTGTCGTCTGCTGTTTGCGTTTGAGCAGTTGATAAGGCTTTTGGCCGCTCCACGTGGAAATGTAAGGATTTGTATTTCCTGCCTGAAGAGGGATCCTGCGTCCTGCAGCCGGACCTCTGCTGTGGAAACACGGCGGAGCCAGAACCGCACGTCTGAACCCGAACTGCGTCAACAGCTGCTGCAGCGATCTGGAGCCTGAAACGCTGAGTTCGCACAGACAGAATCAGGAGCTTTCAAACAAAATGATTAAAGAATTAAACTGAAGTGTAAATGGCAGCCATCTGTGTGTGTGTTGTGTGTGTGTGTTGTGTGTGTGTGTGTGTGTGTGTTGTGGGCCTCTGGGCTGACTGTTACACACAGCGGACCCGTCCTTTGCTGTGGATTAGCGGCTGTAAGACCGCGGATGCAGACGGCGGCTCAGTAATCTATTGTGGTAATCTGCTGCCAATGTGCTGGGGGATCATTAGCCAGATCATGGGATCGGATTGGGACTGGATTTATGCAACTGCCAGGTGTTGGTCTGAGTGTGTGTGTGTGTGTGTGTGTGTGTGTGTGTGTGTGTGTGTGGGTGAGCATTACGTGGAAGGTTAACAAGTTGTGTAAACAAGTTGGTCAATGGATGGAAACACAGGGTCCACAGGTTGGTGACTGAGCCTTTGTGCGTTCGACTTTTTGTCACAGTTGTGAATAGATTTTTTATCATTGACGCTTCATTGAGTGTGAAGTTTGTTCAGCTGTGTCCAGTGTGTCAGTTGGGTCAGTTGGGTCAGTTAGGTCAGTTAGGTCAGTTGCCTGTTGAAGGACGTATGCAGCAAGACAGGATCAACTCACTGTGATCATCCAGGGTTTATCTACCACTTTTATTTTTACCCGGTCGTGACTTTTCTTCCCCTCAGCGTTCAAAAGTGTTTCAGAACCTTTTCTTGAGTGACTCCTCGGTTTTCAGAGCGCCCACTATCATGCAGGCTCAGTTTTCGCACTCAAGCAGCTTCATTCAGATGTGGAGACGCCCGAGTCTGGAGATGTGTTCTTCCACCGGCCGACCGCATCGTCGCATTTTAGCGTCTCAGTCGCAGTTTGATCACGCCTTTTCCGGAGGCTTATTGAACAGAACTGAAGAACCTGAAGGTTTGGTACCAGCGTGGATGTAAGTTGTTGGCATCAATCTAGGACTTACTCGGTGACCCAAAGTGGAAAACCTTCTGTTCTCCAGCAGCGAAGCAGCTGAACTACGTGAGGTTTCAGTCCCAACTTCTCTCCTGACGAAGATCCCGAGCGTCTGGAGCTCGTAGCACCTGAGACCTCCTTCTCTTATTCTCCTGCTTCTGTTTCTGATTCATGAATGAAAGCAGCTCCCATCGAGTCG
Organism: Reinhardtius hippoglossoides; assembly: GCA_006182925.3. NCBI lineage: Eukaryota > Metazoa > Chordata > Actinopteri > Pleuronectiformes > Pleuronectidae > Reinhardtius > Reinhardtius hippoglossoides. Next base: position 1,825,081 of record CM031682.1, on the reverse strand, counting down.
TCGCGTGCTGGGAGTTGTGGGGATATTGGAAATCGATACGCGTTTGTGTTAGTGAATGAACGACTCGTGGTGCAGCTGCCTGTGCAGAGCTGAGAGGAAAACACTGGGTCAACTGACAGGGACGATATCAACTGACATCACTCTGTCTGTTATCGTAGAAGCAGGGGTGCAGCGCCACCATGAGGTCAAACCTGAGCCTCTATCCATTGCATCCAGCACACGGAAAAATTAAATCCAACTCTAACTTTGTTTCTGCAGCGACCTTCAACTAGAACATAATCAAATATTTCTTTTTGACAGAGTGAGACTACAACACTGTGAGAAACACATTCTGATAAATACCAGAAATGTATAAAGTGGAGATGTATAAATCATAGTAAAACAATAAGATAAGACTTTCATGATATATAACCTATAACCTCCAGTTTTATGATGAATGCATATTTTATATTCATTCTAATTAAAACCAAACTTAAACACAAACATCAGTGTGATAAGAACTCACTGAAATGACAGAAACCATCTTTAATTTAATTTAATTTAGTTGCGTCCATGTCCCATCCGCTAACATGGAGGAGGCTGGATTTATCACATATTGATTTGCTCGCCAAGAATTCAATTTGTCGTCTGCTACAAGTGTCTCATCACATGGTTGATGTGAAGCTACCAGCAGCAGCAGCCAGTTAGCTTAGCTTAGCATTAAGATCTCTGCAGCATCTCTAACGCTCGGCCCCTCGTCCTCCTGCAGTCGTCCGTCTGTGAGCTTCTCGTGTTCGTGACGTCCAGACGACAGACGTGAGGAAGTGGACACACGTCCCAGTCTGTGGTTCCAGCTGTTTTCAGTATCGTCTGTGCCTCACAGGGTTAAACGATGAAGCCCCTTGGATGTGGTCGTGCATGTAAAGAACATGTCTGCTGTTTGAGTGAAGGGGCAGCTGCTGCGACCACTTCATCCTCGTCCATTCACTGCAACGACGTATTGTTCCGCACGCCGCTCGCCCCCCCCCCCCCCCCGCGTCGCCACTTGTTGCATCTCGTCTTTTCATCTCTCGTCTGCTCTTTCATTCGTTTTGCTCCTTTGCACTTTTATTTTTCGACGGTCAGGTTTTTGTTCGCTCGTCCCCACTCAAGGCCGTCCTTTCAGTTTTCGACCCACTCTCTTAATTTGCCCGTCTGACCTTTCCTGTGTCTCTTCTCTTTTCCCTGCAGCCCTTGGTCCCATTTCACCATCTCTCCATCTCTCTCTCTCTCTCTCTCTCTCTCTCTCTCTCTCTCTCTCTCTCTCTCCTCTCTTCTCTCTTCTCTCTCATTTTTTCTCTGCAGCGACTCCCTGTGAGATGGAGAGAATGATCAAATCTGCAGCTAGAGAGCGTAGAAGTAAAACAAACCAGAGGGGGGGGGGGGGGGGGGGGGGGGGCTGCAGCTTAATGCCCTGTGAGCGCTGCATTAACAGCTTTAGGAGAATGTGTCTGTAGTTTCCTGGACGGCATTGTGTGTCCTCACAGCGACGACAACAACATCCCAAATGTCCACGCCGCCTCACGGCATCAGTGGCTCAGCCTGGGACTCATGAGTGCACGGTTGCCTCCGCCCCCACCCCCCCCCCCCCCCCCCCCCCCCGCCCCGCCTGCGTCCACCTAAATACGGGCTGACCTGCTTTCTCTAAGCTCGTCTGACCGGCGCCTCCTCGCTGACCAACTTAGTAAAACAGACATTTTGTGGGACAGTTGCGTGAATGAAGAGAAACAAGCAAACGGCCTCTGTCTGAGACCGTGACCCCCCCCCCCCCCCCCCTCGCTGTGTGTGTCTGTGCACTCGGAGGCGTTGGAATCAATACATGTTTGTGTAGTGAATGGGACGAGGCCACGATCTTCAGCTCTCGCTCCGCTCCTCGTTCTCTGAGGTGATCATCGTCCTGATTGTTTTTCCTTTCTGCCATTTTCTCCCAAAGAAAATGAAAAGAATAGTTTTTTATGAAATGAGTATTTTCTTCTCCTTGAAAAAAGACCTTGAGCATAAAGTTTTCTGAGGCTTTTCTGAGAAATATTCAGACTCTTTACTTTAGTAAATCCGTACTTATCTAAAGCTGTATATCTATATCTATATCTATATGAAGCTGAAGGCAGATAAGTTACGTTGTCCTGTCGATGGGGGCATTGTTGCTCTTGCTGGCATTTTCAGATGACTTGATATTGATATTGAATCTGTAATGTTAAAGCTTCGGCGTCTTTCTCACCTCAAACTGGTAGTTTACGGAATCGAACCTGCGGCTCCAGACCTACAGAGTGTCACAGGTCGTCTCAGCTGACGAATCCTGACCTGCAGCCTCAGGAAGCAGAGCCGAGGTCTGGAGCGCCTCAAATCCACCCTGCATGTTTACTGGAGCCTATGACAACAGTTAGCTGCCTCACAATCAGCCAATCACCGGGCCCTATGGTGCCAGTGTGTGCGTGTGTGTGTTGTCTGTGTGTGTGTGTGTGTGTGCGTTTCAGTGGAAATACTGTTCCTTTGTTTCCCCCGGAGTTTAGAAAGCACCTGCATTCAGGTGCACGGGAAGTGCGACAGTTTAAATGTAGATTTAATTACATTTCAGTGAGGCGCTGAGCAGTGTGTGCGTGTGTGTGTGTGTGTGTGTGTGTGTGTGTGTGTGTGTGTGTGTGTGTGTGTGTGTGTGTGTGTGTGTGTGTGTGTGTGTGTGTGTGTGTGTGTGTGTGTGTGTGTGTGTGTGTGTGTGTGTGTGTGTGTGTGTGTGTGTGTTGTCAGCGTGCAGGAACCCAGGGTGTCAGATGGAGCCTCTGACAGGAGCCGGCCTTGTTAATTCATTTGCTGGACAATAGCTCAGCTGTGAGCGACAGGAGGTTTTCCCACAGGTCCCCTGGGAGCCTGCAGGCGGCCGCGGCTCCGTGCTCCATGAATCACTGTTTACATTTAACCTGCACATCAACAGCACATTAACAATAGATGAGCTGTTCTCAGGAAGTAACCACAGTGTCGACTGCGGCTCGGGCAGTGAAATGGATCCGCTGGGTTCAGGTCGCTCCTCCGTGTCCATGATGGAGGATGATGATGTCGTCAGTCTGCTGCTCTCTGTGTCATGTCACAGTCAAACTCGCTGAGATCACAGATGGATTATTCTGGTATTTATGTATCAGAGTGTGGATCCTGACCCGTTGGGTTCTGATGGGTTCCCCCGGGTTCTGTAGTCTTACATGTGCATGTTTACACCTGCGATCTGTGTTTCCTGCCTCTGACTCTGCAGCTTCATCTCCACGCGCTGAGCAAATATCAACGTGAACCCAGTTTTCATCAGCGCTGATAAAGACCCTGATAGCAGCTCCTCGCCGCTCGGTAATGAGCCGCGCCGGGTCGGAGCTGAAACGATAATTACATGTTGGCGCTGAGGGCAGAGAGCCGAGCTCCGTCCAGCAGCTGTGGGTTTGTTCAGACCTTCGCTGACCTGACGCCTGACGCAGCGAGCTGTGTTCAGGAAACGCTCTCAGAGGGAAACGGCCTTGGACCTGGAAGACGAAGACGAGATGTGAAACACCTACGTAACACGAGCAGCGCCACACTCACAGCTCGGCCGTGCATGTTGTGGGCGCTGGACTCAACGTGTGAAGATTTGCTTATTTAACTTCCTCATCAGACACTGAACCTATTCATCTTTCTTTGCTTTTGACCACAACTCGTTACGTCACAATCATATCGACACCATGAGTCTGTGCAGTCGACCAATCACGAGTCAGCCTCAACTGTCAATCATGACGTTTCACCTCGTTTTCATATCATCACATGGACAAATGCCTTTTTATTTTGGCCAGGATATGAATTAATAAACAACCAATTTTATTATGTATGTGTGAAATCACCTCCTTCCTCAAGTCTGTTCTCCACATTAAACCAATATTAAAGGCTTGAAGTTCACACTTTTCTTCACAGGTTTAAGTGAAATAAAAGTTTTTTGGAATATGTATTAAATTAACAGTAATTATTCGCCCCTGCTCATTTCTTTAATAATAAACCGTCCCTCTGTCCCTGCTTATGAAACCACTTGAATCAACCTGCACGTCTAAATAAGGATGTGACGAGCGGAAATACTTTCAGAGAGTAAAGTGATTCTGTCCAGATTCAGAGGAGGAGAAACAACCAAACCAGAGTCTTGATATTACTCATTATTATAAGTTCATAACGTCAGGACCAAGAATCAGAAGAATGTGACAGTAAAACATTTTCATAGTTTACAGAATAAATCATCAGTTGTATAAAACCCAGTGGAAAACTTAAACTGTGGAAGATCCCGTGTGAGAAGTGTTGTTATTATAAGAAGTTATTTGTATAAATTATTGTGTCTATGTCTAAGTTTCCATGTTGTGAATCGTGAAGTTTCGAGCTCGTGGTTAAAACATGCAGAAACAGTTGTTCTGGTGTTGACCTCTGGTCCGTCTCTCGGTCTCTTCCCAGGATCCCTCGGTGCAGAAGATGAGCGGCGGCAGGAAGAAGACCGTGTCCTTCAGCAGCATGCCCTCTGAGAAGAAGGTGGATTAGAAAACAAGTCAAAACTAAACCACATTTTTGCATTTGAACTTAGATAATAACGGTTGTTCCTCCGTCCCAGGTGAGCAGTGCGGCGGACTGCCTGGCGTTCATGCAGGGCGGCTGTGAACTGAAGAAGATCCGGCCCAACTCCAGGGTCTACTGTCGGTTCTACACCCTGGACCCGGACCTGAGCTGCCTGCGCTGGGAGCCGTCGAAGAAGGACGGGGAACGGGCCCGGCTGGACGTGTGCAGCGTCCGGGAGGTCCGCACCGGGAAGAGCACCGAGACCTTCCTCCACAACGGGCCCCTGTGCGAGCAGCTGGCCGAGGAGGCAGCCTTCTCCATCATACATGGAGACGACTACCAGGTGAGGGAGGAAGAGGAAAGGATGCTTCTCATGAGGCTTCTTCCTGAATAACCGTCCCATGCAGTGATGGTGATGATCTGTTCCTCCTCCACAGTCTCTGGACTTGGTTGCACTCTCTGCTGATGTGGCCAACATCTGGGTGACGGGCCTGCGCTACCTGCTGGCCCACCCGTCTGTGATCGGCGGGGCCGGGGGAGGTGGCGGAGGAGGCCTGGGTGAAGGAGGGCTAATGGCGGTCGATGGAAGCCTGGGCAGCAAGATGAGGAGCGAGTGGCTGGAGGCGGAGTTCGCCCAGGTGGACGAAGACGGCTACGGCATCGTGTCGGAGGACATCGCGGTCGCCACCATCTGCAAACTGTGTCCCGGCATCAGGGAAGCGAAGGTGAGCAGGGGTTTGAAATCACTCTTTATGGTTTTGCTTCATGCAGCTGATGCATTTAACTATCACCCAGAGTTTCACGAATCCATTTATGTAAAATGTTGTTTTTTAATCTTTTCTAAAGCAGCTAAAATCCACATTTGTGCATCGACAATGGGTCACATGATCATTTGGATGTGAGAGCTGTTGCTCACGGGGACGAATCCACACAGAAAATCACCCGACTCTGCAGCTTTACAGCTTTATGGAGCTTTATTGTGAATTTCAGCTCATTCTTCAGGTTTTTACAGCAACTGAATTGTTCTGTGTCCAACAGCTTTGTTCACTTATGTCCGGTTCTGCCTCCGAGCAGGTTCTGTGTTTGTTATTGAGCAGGATTATTGAGCAGGATTACCACAGATGTGGTTTGGCTCAGGGAAGAGCTCGTTACCTTTTGATGGATTCTGGATCAAGGGGCTCGTCTTTCTTTAACATATTTGAGATCACTTTTTAGTTCTCAGAGAATCATTTGTGAACTGGAGGAACAGAAATAAACACCAGCTTCTTGTCCTCCTGTAACTGGCTGGGAAACGTAACGTGGCCTCAGCTGCAAGACCTGTTTGGATTTAAGGAGCCTGCAGGTGTCAGCTCGACTCAGTGACTCTTCCCCGATGTCACAAAGAGTTAAAAGAGACGATCACAACAGAGGAAGTGGCATTTAGACCAATTTGACCAACATGGGGCTGGATCCAAAATGGGGCCGTCTATCAGAAGCCGTCCCTGCTGAGCGCAGATAAAAGAACAGAGAGAAGAGGAGGGAGCGGAGTGAGAGAAGAAGAAGGAGAGAGAGAGAGAGAGAGAGGGATGAGAGAGAGAGAGAGAGAGAGAGAGAGAGAGAGAGAGAGAGAGAGAGAGAGAGAGAGGAGAGAGAGGGATGAGAGAGGGAAGAAGTTATTACACTGTGTTTAATGTGGGTCAGTTCAATATCCTCATGGAAGCAAGATAACTGAAGTTTAATCAAATTTGTGGGCTGCTTTGAGCGAATGACTAATTAATTCACTTCATCTCTCGCTCCATCACCCGTCTCCTCTCCATCCGGCCCTCCCTCTTCTTCTTCCTCTTCTTCTTCTTCCCTCTCTCAGGTGCGTCTGCGTTTCAAAGAGATCCAGCGCAGCAAGGAGAAGCTGACGTCCCATGTGACCCGCGAGGAGTTCGAGGAGGCCTTCTGCGAGCTCTGCACCCGGCCCGACGTCTACTTCCTCCTGGTGCAGCTGTCCAAGGACCGCGAGTGTCTGGACCCCCAGGACCTGCGGCTCTTCCTGGAGACGGAGCAGGGTTTGTCCCTGGCGACGACCGAGGGCTGCTGGGAGCTGCTGAAGCGCCACGAGCCGTCGGCGCAGGGCCGGGAGAGGGGGCTGCTGGGTCTGGACGGGTTCGCTCGCTACCTGCAGTCGCCCGAGTGTCAGCTGCTGGACCCGGAGCAGCTGGGCGTGTGTCAGGACATGAACCTGCCTCTGTCCCACTACTACGTCAGGTGGGTCTGCTTCTTCAGCCCGAGGACAGCAACCGTTCACTTCAGAATAAAAGCAGCCACATTCAGCACCATGGAGTTAGACACGTCATTCAAACTGCACCGACGCTCACACACCTGGGAAACAGACAAGTTGCATTAAAGTGCATGGAACGAGATTTCAAAACAAAAAAATAATGGTGATGGTGATAATTTCAATGATGCTCAGCTGGAAATGAATCATCTCTCTTCTACGTCTGTGTGAACGACCTTCAGGCTACACAGGGAAATAAAAACATTCTGGAAATCTCTCGACCAAACAGCCTCCGTCCGACGGCCACATCGGTGACAACATGTCTGAATTCATTCGCTCAGCGGCTCCTGTGTTCAGAGCCATAATGTGCATCATCTGCCAGAAGCTTCTGTTCACTCTGAGCTGTGAGACACCAAGATAAACACAAATATACAGTTTATTTGATTACAGGTCATTTTCATGTTGTTGTGTCGTCTCTTCTTTGAAGAAGCTGTGTCTCAGTACAGGGGACGTGAGATGTTTCTTTAATTTAATTTACACTATTTGTCACTAAATATCAATAATACTATTAGAATTTTAAAAAGCAGGACGTTAATTGTGTTGTTTGTGATGTTTTAATGTCCTCAGCACCTCGTACCGCTCGTACCTGCTGGAGGACCAGGTCCACGGCAGAGCCGACCTCGGAGGCCTGATGAGGTCGCTGCAGTCTGGTTGTCGGTGCCTGGAGCTGGGAGTGACTGACGGCCCAGAGGGGGAGCCCCTGCTGGGGGTGGACTACGGGCCAGAAGTCCCCCGCCACCATCACCACCACCACCACCATCACCACCATGCTCCTGTGACCATCCGCTCTGCTCTGGAGGTGGTGAACAAGTACGCCTTCCTGACCTCTCAGTACCCGCTCCTGGTGTACCTGTGCCAGCGCTGCTCTCCGGCACAGCAGCGTACGATGGCACAGCACCTGAAGAAGGTGTTCGGCTCCCGTCTCCTCACGCCAGAGGCCCTGCCCGTCAGCCTGGGGGGGCGAGCCACGACCCTGCCCTCCCCCGAGCAGCTGAAGGGACGCATCCTGCTCGTGGGGAAGAAGCTGCCGCCGGAGCAGCAAGGGTCGGACGGCGAGGTCTCTGAGGAGGATGAGGAGATAGGAGGAGGAGGGCCGTTGGCAGGACGGCGAATGACCATCCCCGGTGAGGAGGAACTGGGCGTGGTCCTAGTGGTGCCTCCGCCCTCTCAACCCAGGAAGTTGCGTCTCCACAAAGAGCTGTCAGACCTGGTGGTCATCGGTCGGACCGGCAGCCGCAGCTTCTACGCCCAGAGGGCGAGCCACAAACGTGCTCAGCAGCAGTCCCCGCCCAGCAGCCCCATCTCCCCCTGCACGCCGCTGCACCCTGAGCCGCCTTATTGGACACTGTGCTCCCTGGGGGAGGGAGAGGGCGGGCGGCTGACCAGCGAGAGCCCGGAGGACCTGGTCATGTTCACAAAGCGCACTTTAACCCGGGTGCGACCCAGCTCAGTGCGCCTGGACTCCAGCAACCCCAACCCACAGGGGTACTGGAAGGGAGGGGTCCAGCTCGTGGCCTTGAACCAGCAGACCCCCGGCGCCATGCTGGACCTTCACCGAGGTCGCTTCTCGCAGAACGGAGGGTGTGGCTACGTGCTCCGTCCGGCTGTGATGAGGGACGAGGTGTCGTACTTCAGTGCCCTCACACAGGGGTGTGTCCCGGGGGTTCCTCCGCAGACGCTCGCATCAAGGTGCACATCTGACTCATCTGATTTAAAGTTTATTAGTAAAGGTTATTATTATTTAAAGGACTTCATCATCCCTAACTGTTAGTACAGTTACTCAAGTACTGCACTGAAGTACAGAGTGTATTTCTTCAAGTAGCATTTTTTATTTCATGCTGCTTGAAACTGAATATTTGGGCCATATTGAAGAAGAACAATTTAAACTAAAGTTCTTCTCCACCTTCTTCATGTGAGTCTTGAAGAATCGGAAGCAGCAGCTCTTTAGAGAAACCCTTTAAAAGTCCTGTGATGAGTTTATGAACAACAGCAGCTTCCAGCCTTTTTGAAGCTTCTTGGCTGAATCCGTGTGCGACGTCGTGTTTCACATGTTTTAAGTTGTTAGCTCTCATCTCTCCTTCCACCTCCCACAAGGTTCCATGTCAGGAACTGTTCAAATGATCCAATACTTCATTAAATCATCTCACGACTCCTCACATTTACCTGAACCACAGTTTGGAAAAGCTCTGAAATTACCTGGCAAACGTTCTCAAAGCTTTTTCTCAGCCAAGACAAGATAGAAAAATATTCTGCGGACACCTTCATGTTTGTCCCTCGGAATAATGAGACAGAACCTATATTTTTATCTTCTACTTCGTTGTGTGAAAGAACAAATGTCTTGGAAAGATTCTAGATGTGTGTTTCTCAGCGATCCCCTATTTTAAGAACCGCTGCTGTCGAGTCATTAAATTCCACACTGATGCATCACTATAATTTATTTTTGATAAATCGCATTTTCAATGCAGTAGAAATACTTTAAATTCTACAAGTTCCTTTGAGTCTTCGTCAGTCGAAGTTGGAAATGAGGAAACGCTGTCCAGGGAAATAGGAACAGGAACAGGAAGTCAGAGAAGATTTGATCTGATTGATTTGATTCAGGTTCCTGAAGCCTCGTGTCAGTGTTTTTATGTGATTCATCATCTGAGTGTCTCTCCGCAGGTCATCAGCGCCCACAACCTGCCCAAGCCTCAGGGGTCGGGGGCGAAGGGAGAGGTCATCGACCCGTACGTGGTCCTGGAGCTGCACGGCGTCCCGGCCGACTGCGCCGAGCAGCGGACACGCACCGCTGCTCAGAACCAGGACGACCCGCTGTTCGATGAGACCTTCGAGTTCCAGGTCAGAACACTTTACTTACCGATCTCAAAACTGTCTTTATCTTCACTGTCAATCAATCACAAGTTGGATTTTTATCTCGAACGCATGAAAACATCCAAAATCCAACAATTCACACTGTGCACGAAATAAAATGTGGAAAATAGGTCAAGTGTTTAAAAGGTTTCATTCACTTTGCTAAATTTGGGTTTTTCGTATTAAAAAACACTGAAAAAGCAATAACTCGCTTTATCCATTTACATAAGTGCATGACAGCTCCTGCTAATAATCCTGTTTACAGACAGAACACATTATTAGTTCCTAATTTAAACGATTTGTTTTGGTGTTTTTCTTCCGTCTGAAGTCGTCTCTAACATTTCTGATCATTTCCCTGAAATGAAAAGCACCGTGATTGTTGCTGTGCAGCCGGAAGTCGTCATATTTCCTGTAACTCTGCTTCTATTTAAGTTTTTTTTGAACGTGGACGTGAATTTGAAAAAGAAAGAGGACGACGTCGACGGCGTTAAAGAGCTGATTCGGTTGAGCTCTCGGTTTGTGCGTCTGCAGGACGACGGAGCCCCGAGAGTTTAACTGAAGGAGACAGAGACGAGTCCCTCTCATGAATACAATCACAGACGCAGTGAATCTATTATGTGAGATGAGATTTGACGACTGAGGTGTCGCTTATTTGGCTTTTTTCTCCATTGGCCGTCGCTGACAGATCCTGAATCCGTGAGGCTGAGCCGTAACGACAAGCTGTCACAACTGATGTGCTCTCTGTGGTCACATCACACCGTGCAGTGTGTGTTTCTCTTGTGTGCGGGGCCCTTAATCCATCACACATTTTGAGTGTATTTTGATTTGCAAGCGTGTGAACAGGAAATGCAGACGAGTCCTAAGTTACACACGTGCACACGTTTGCTTTGGCAGTTTCTCGCCTGCCAGGCCGCAGCTCGGGGGGGAAACAACATTGTGGCTGACGCTGGATTCGGACAAATCTCCAAAAGCTTTTTTAAAAATCTGCCTGGTTAGTCACTCACAGGTTCTGAATACACATTGACAATCTGGTTATGCACACAGGGATTATTATACAGTTTCACAACTCTTACACACACACACACACACACACACACATTTATGGCCCCATTACATTTAAAGTAAGTAAAGACATAAAGGAATCTAAGTCAGTATAGTCTGAAGACATCATTCTCAAACAAAATGTCTCAGACTTTAATTCAAGTTATTTAATTCTCCTTGTTCAGGACAAAGAAGGAAACTGACATTTGATTGTGACTATAAATAATAATAAACTGTAAACACAAGGTAAATGAAGCTCTCATCCTAAAGTCACTCGACTCCGCCTGATTGGTTCGGCGGTTCACTGATCCTCGCCGCTGCTCAGACGCCGGGTGTAGAAACACAGAGATCATCCTCGTGACTGACAGGAAGTCGTTCAGAGCGTTTCTCTCTCGCGGTTTTCTTTCTCCGCTGCTCGGCGAGCTGCTGGAGAAATGGCTGACGTGTGGAGAGCGATGATGTCTGCAGCTGCAGCTCATCCATCATCTGAGAACTGACAGAACAAACATCCTGCTCCGTGGAGAACATGTCAAAACACGGCCAATAGGAGACGAGCTACACATCTTAGTCCTCGGGCTTCTCTGACCACAAATATAAGAAAAGTGTCACATCTGCAAGATTAATCTTAATCTTAATCTTAATCTCACCACGCTCACATACGACCACACCTTTCTTCATTGTGGTTCAACCGAGGGGCAGAACTTCAACTGGTTGTACACACAGTGAAACCAGTGGAACCATGTTACGCCGAATGAATGGATGGAGGGAAAGTGGAAAGAACAGCTGCAGGACAGAAAACCTCCTTCTGAGTTAAATAGATTCCAAGAGTCCAAGGATCTGCTGACAATTTCATTTTCAAGAGAGAAAGAAACGAGGGACAGGAAACAAGCTTCCGGCGCCAGTGGCTTGAACGACAGGTTCACATCAACCTGAACAAACTCAACACAAACCGATTACACACGCCACAGTTAGTTGGAAACACATTGAATCCCAGTTATACTCACACCTGTGTTATGATGATCAGAGGGATGAGGAGGAAGAAGAGCAGGAAGAGGAAGAGTGGACACTCACTCTCGGTATTAAGCCTGATTTTAATCTGTCAACATGAGAAAGATGAACTCTACAAAATGTCTGCAGACGATTTCTCTGACATTCTCTGGAGTTCAAGTCTGAAACCGCCGAACGTCAGAGAGCAGCACGTTTAGCCTTTTGGATTCTAACCACCGGGTCGAGTGTGGCTCTGGAGGGCAGTGTGTCATGTCACACACACACACACACACAATAGAAAAGACGACATTAGAAAAGACACACACTCAGAAACACACTAACACAGCGGCAGGATAATCAGTGGAGGTCATGCTGAGTGGTGAAGTATCCGCCTGTTGAGGCGTGTGCTCATATGTCTTCATCATTAGTCCTCCAGGCTCTGACACACACACACACACACACACACACACACACACACACACACACACACACACACACACACACACACACACACACACACACCGCTCAGCTCAATCTAAATGTAGTTTTCCTCCTCAGCCCTGATGAAAACAGCCGTCTCAGCTGTCTGTGCTCATGAACAGCCTCTCAGTGTGTTTACAGTAGCTCGGGTGTGTCTGTGTTTATCGAGGTGTAATAGTTGAGATCATGACGGATGAACCTGCTCTTTTCTCTGTTGTGTAGGTTTTTATTTAAAGCTTCAAGAGGAACTCTGATGATTCTATTTGTGCACAGGTACCGTAGCATGTTCTGTGAATGTGAAGTAAAGGAGCCGTGTGAAGTCACTGGGTCTAAAGACGTCAAGTCTGACAATCTGTGGGATTCTTAGAAAGAGTTTCCCAGACGTCTGTAGCTGCTCCTCCTCTCTGCTCCTCCTCTCTGCTCCTCCTCCTCCTCCTCTCTCTCCTCCTCTCTCTGCCTCTCCTCCTCTCTGCTCCTCCTCTCTGCTCCTCCTCTCTGCTCCTCCTCTCTGCTGCTCCTCCTCTCTGCTCCTCCTCTCTGCTCCTCCTCCTCTGCTCCTCTCTCTGCTCCTCCTCTCTGCTCCTCCTCTCTGCTCCTCCTCTCTGCTCCTCCTCTCTGCTGCTCCTCTCTGCTCCTCCTCTCTGCTCCTCCTCTCTGCTCCTCCTCTCTGCTCTCCTCTCTGCTGCTCCTCCTCTTTCTCTCCTCTCTGCCTCCTCTCCTCTGCTGCTCCTCTCTGCTCCTCCTCTCTGCTCCTCTCTGCTCCTCCTCTCTGCTCTCCTCTCTGCTCCTCCTCTCTGCTCCTCCTCTCTGCTGCTCCTCCTCTGCTGCTCCTCCTCTCTGCTGCTCCTCTCTGCTCCTCCTCTCTGCTGCTCCTCTCTGCTCCTCCTCTCTGCTCCTCCTCCTCCTCTGCTCCTCCTCTCTGCTCCTCCTCTCTGCTCCTCCTCTTCTGCTGCTCTCCTCTGCTCCTCCTCTCTGCTCCTCCTCTCTGCTCCTCCTCTCTGCTCCTCCTCTCTGCTCTCCTCCTCTCTGCTCCTCCTCTCTGCTCCTCCTCTCTGCTCCTCCTCTCTCTCTCTGCTCCTCCTCTCTGCTCCTCCTCTCTGCTCCTCTCTGCTGCCTCTCTCTGCTCCTCCTCTCTGCTCCTCCTCTTGCTCTCTCTCTGCTCCTCCTCTCTGCTCTCTCTGCCTCTCTGTCTCTCTGCCTCCTCTCTTGCTCCTCCTCTGCTGCTCCTCTCTGTCCTCTCTGCTCCTCTCTCTGCCTTCCTCTCTGCTCTCCTATGTGCTGCTCATTCCCTGGCTCCATGACGGGTCGTTCTGACGTCAGTGTGTTCACGTGCTATGAAGTCGACGCTGAAACTAAACGTCCAAACCGCTTCGTTCCTCCTCCGACTTCCTGAGTTGTTGTTTCGACTTCAGTTCACGTGAATTTTCCTCGTCGGGAACTAATATCTCTGATTATCGCGACAGCACACGAACGCACCATAAGGCTTAACTTGTTGGCTGTTAATTTGCATTATGGGTAATGTAGGATCATATCTCCGAGGATTATCTGCTTCTGTCGGAACTAAGTGTTTTTTGAGGACGACAGAGTCACAGGAGACGAAGCACTTAACATTTAACGGTTCTAACTTCTGCTTTTTAAACAGCTTGTTTTGTTTTGAGGAACATTTTTTTCTGTCTCAAAGCAGAAACATTAAAACATTATTTTCTTCAGCTGTGGGTTTTGGAAAATGAACCCTTAATGGAGCTTACGTTTCTTTGTGTTCCCGCGTGTATTACGTAATATTCATTTGGTTTAAATTTGCCTTTAACTTGAGTCTCGGTGCTCAGTTGTTCTAATTTGCTGCAGAAGAGGAATAGAAGAAGAGTCGATCTGTTGCCAGCAGAGTGTCGTCGACCTGTGATGGAACAGTTCCACCTGTAGGACCTAAGAATAGATGTTGAGTTATCGTCCTCCTGCCTCATCGTCTCCTCACCGGAACCTTTGGGTTCGAAAGTGATTGAATCAACTGTCACAGAACTGCTCTGCCACGGGGCGTCTGGAGGAAAACTGAGAGGAGAGAGAGAGACACACACACACACACACACACACGCACACGCACACGCACACGCACACGCACACACACACACACACACACACACACACACACACACACACGCACACACACACACACACACACACACACACACACACACGCTGGAGCTGTCTGTCTAACTTGCCCATGCATGAAACTTCAGCTCCTCTCTCCACCACTCGGCCCTGACTCAACGCTTGTGGGAGTGGAGACACACACACACACACACACACACACACACACACACACACACACACACACACACACACACACACACACACACACACACACACACACACACACACACACACACACACACACACACATACACACAATATCACAATTTCGAAGGCCGAAACCAAAATGAGTCGGTCTGGTCTTGGGAGGATTTCCATGGTCGGCCTCTCGCCCTTACTGCTGTCGCTATAGCAACGGAGCAGTTGGACACGACGAGAACGTTTTTTAAAACATTCGTCCCGTGAGTTGAGTTGAAGCCTGAAACTCGAGCACTGGACGTCTCGCCGAAGTGCAATGCATCCTGGGACAGGTTGGACCAGGAAGGACGCACCTGCTGGGATGGAAGGTCTCCTAGAAACTCACCATCACTCTGACATGAACTTTAATCTAAACCGAACCTCAACCTGATCTTACTTTAACTTTAACCTTCTCCTGAGCTTAATAATTCATGTAATGAAGACTTGTAATTTGTCCTCATTAGTAAGACAAGTCCCCGTCTCACACACACACACACACACACACACACACACACACACACACACACACACACACACACACACACACACACACACACACACACACACACACACACACACACACACAGGATGAAGGATGAGACTGACAACGCAGCTGATCCAGAGAAAACCCAGAACCGTCTCAAACCTGTCGCGCTGACGACGGAAGTTGCTCGAGCAGCAGCAGGGCGCCGTCGCTTTAAGGGAACATTGAGGAGGATGTTTTTATTTATGGCAGCAGACGGTGTTATTGTGGACGATTAATTCTAAATAAACCACCGGGCTCATGTTCATCATCATAAAGAATCGTGAGATGATAAATTCGACAGTAAGACAGTGAAAGTGATGCAGGTTTTTTAAAGCTGCCTGGTTTCCGTTTTCCTGGCGGTTCTGTCGTCCTCAGGCTGAATCTCTGTGGGACTTGTGGGAAACAACTTCTGAGTGTGATGATGAATATGAATCATATGAAAAATCTTTCCTGCTGTTCTTAGTGTAACAAGTGAGCTTTTACCACCGAGCTGCGCTCCCCTTGTTTCCCTGGGAACGTTAAAACCGCGGGACTTTTACACGACACAGATGTCTTTAGATACAACAGAAGTCTGTGTGTGTGTGTGTCTGTGTGTTGTGTGTGTGTGTGTGTGTGTGTGTGTGTGTGGTGTGCGTGCGTGTGTGTGTGTGTCACCCTGTGCTAGCATGTACAGGTGCTTATCGCCGGATTAGCCGAGGGGGAAGGAGAAGTGCTCTGAAGGTGGGATCTGAAACGTAATGTCGTCTTTTCATCGTGTGACATTACATCAGCGTTCGGCCTGAACGGCTCCACGACTGACACTTATTAACAGGAAGTGGTGTTTTCTGAGTAATTGATCATCTTTCGCTGATGAGAACATTTAATGAAGTGCGTGTTTTACTTCTGAGGAGTCGACTTAATGAACCAAGAGCAGATGAATCATGTACAGAATCCTTTACGGCGACTTTTCAGGTGACAACACACGAAACCTTCAGAGGCTTGGATCCTCAAATAGAGTTTGTTCTTCTAGTGAATGAACTTAATGAGAAATGATTCATTAAGACTTTAAGTTTTCAGGTTTCCCCTCCTTCCACCCGTCCCACTCTCACGACCACGATATCTCCGGTGAGGTGCTGACAGCTGCCCTTGTCTTCTCCAGGTGAACATGCCGGAGCTGGCCTTGCTGCGCTTCGTGGTTTAGACGACGACTACATCGGAGACGACTTCATCGGCCAGTACAGCGTCGCCTTCGAGTGCCTTCAGCCCGGCTACCGCAACGTGCCCCTGCTGGGCCTGGTGGGCGACCCCTTGCCCCACACCAGCCTGTTTGTCCACGTGGCCGTCACCAACCGGCGAGGAGGCGGCAAGGCCCAGAGACGGGGTCTGTCGGTGAGGAGGGTGGGCCGGCGGGGGAAGGAGTACGTCACGCTGAGGCACACGAGCATCAAGGTGGTGGACGAGACCTTCAAAACCGTCGGCACCGCCCTGAAGGAGGCGGCGGAGCTGCGGGACGACGCTCAGGTGAGACGGGAAACTGGTTTGAAGCTGTTCAGCCTTAATCTGCACAAACATATTCCACACCTGAATAAACCGGAAGCTTCTGGCTTCACTTTGTGCTGGGACCAGTCGGGTTTGAGCAGCTTTGGTTGCAGGTGAAAGAGCAGAGGAGGCAGAACACGTTGAGCAAAGTACATCGACCTTTAGCTTTTTCATTTATCTGCATGTTGCTGTTAATAGAGACGAGCTGGACCTAAAACACCTACAGAAAGTTTTTTGTGGGGAAACGGTCGATGAAAGAATCTTTAAACTGCACAGAGAACGAAAGATGGACTCTTTATACTTAATTCTAAGTAATCATATTGTATTATTTCCCCCCCGCGTCATTTATATAACAGCTTTAGTTACCGATGATTTTTCGACATTACAAGATTTGCAGCTCGGCTCATTAGATTAGCTGATTAATTGATGAGAGAACATTGATTGGATTTTGTTTTTCATGCATCATCGTCATGGATCCAGTTTTTCAAATGTCAGGATCGTCAATTTATTTTGTAATCATTTGAAAACACGTCCTGATACCTTCGTACTTTTACGTATTAATTCCATCGTATTGTCTGTGAATCGACCTTCAGTGGAATCCACACAGATTAATCCTCCTCACGCAGCCTCACTGTGTCGGCGACACTGGGTAATCCACAGACCTCCTTCTTAACACGTCTCATTTGGGAAATATTTATATATATATATATTTTATTTGAAAGAAATGAAAAGTGTTTACTGTGAGGATTTGGGATTATCCAAAGGAACCAGGACATCATTCCCTGGAAAGAGATGAGCACAGGGTTTATTTATTTTTCACTGTCAGTGCTTGAGCAGGAAAAACACACATTCAGAAATCTACTAAACTAAAATAACCCCGGAGATGAGTGAGACCGTGTTCCTCTGTTGTTTATTGATGAACTGACCCTTCAAGAACAATAACACTCTCAGGATCAGGTGTCTCTGAGCTTCTGGGTTTTTAGGCTGCGCTGGTACGATGTCCGGTTTTGACATCTGTGTAGGATGAAGAAGATGGAGGAGGAAGAGGAGGAAGAGGAGGAGGAGGATTATAAAGCATCTATAAATACCAGCAGACAATAGACCCCGGTCCCACAGCACCCACCGTCTTATTGAATATAAACATCTATGAGCAGGTGATTAGAAGAGAATCGTCTTCTGTGGTTGGTTTATAGAGAAACTCTACGGAGCCACAGTCGGTGGACACCCTGTCCTGCTGTAGAGACGTGTCCCATGTGTCCGACCTTGAACTGGAACCGAACAACACCAGTGCACAAGCTCACTTTCTCAGATGGAACCTGGAGGCTGTTAAGAGCTGCAGGTTAAAATGAAGCATTTGACATATTTAGAAATATGTATATTCACGTTCTGGATGAGCAAGATCGCAGTTATGTCTGTGTGTGTGTAAAGTAGAGAGATTAGCTTAGCTTAGCATAAAGACTGGAAGCAGGGGCAAACTGCTAGCCTGGCTCTCTCCCAAATGGTCATGAGATTATTTCCAAGTACAAAAACATTCTTAAAATCCGATGTCTTCTTGTCTGTGAGTATTCCCTGGTGATATTCTGTGCTCGGGTCTACTACCGCCCTTCAAGCACAGTATACTGGGTCCTTTATGCGGAGGTGGGTCGATAACCAAGAATCCACTCGCTGGAAAAACCTAAATATTGCATCACACTGATGCAGAAATCATGTCCTTCCTCTATTTTCCTTAGATTCTCCTGCTCGTTCATCTGCAACCGTTTCCACAGCGGTTGAATATCGACTTCAGTATAAAACCGTGCAGCAGAAATCTGTCAGGAGATAAATCCCTGTCTCGTGTATCATCCTGTAACAGCCCCCCCCCCAATCAGACACACACACACACACACAAACAAACACACACACACTCTCCTTCGCAGACGCACTATTTGTTCATTCACAAATTAATCTGCCTGCTTCAATCTGATTGTCCTTCCCCTCCCACGTGAACTCTCTCCTTCTCCCTCTCCGAGTCCAGCTGCATGCTCATCTGCCAAAGGCACTTAATATTCTCCATGCTGAATGTCTGTTATACACACACACACACACACACACACACCACACACACACACACACACACACACACACACACACCACACAGGTGGGCTAATGGCTTGTCCAGTTGGGGCTCTGCCATGTGGCAAATAGCATCGGCGGTGGTTTTTTCTATTCAAGTGCTAAAATAAATCTTTACCTACATTATGAAATGACCCAGTTTTTGAGTAATAACACACGACTCTTATTACTCAGATGTGTGAACCAACCCAGTTTTGGGTCTCGACACCTGCTGCAGCTGAAAAACCCCTCTAAATATTAACGTTCCAGATTTATAACATATCGTCTTAAATGCGCTTTAAACTCAGGCTGATTTCACTGGATTAAAATGACGGCCATATTGATTTTATCCACGAGAGGGGCAGCAGATGACAGAGGGTGAACTGTGTGTGTGGTGTGTGTGTGTGTGTGTGTCACCCCTTCTGACCTTTCCCAGCTTAGTTTTACAGCCGTAACTGTTCATCTGATCTAATTCTATTTCCCCTCTTCTCTCTCTCTCTCTGTTTGTATGTTCCCAGAGCACAACGGCCAGTTTCAAAGAGCAGTGTGGGCTCCCCACGGTGGCCAAGCTCAAGCAGTGCATCCAGAGCCTGGCCACCAGGCTGCAGAGCCCCGAGGGCCCCCTGGGGGCCACCATGGTGCTGAGGGAGGGCTACCCCTGCCTGGAGCCGCTGGGCAACCTGTCGGAGCCGACACGCAAACTGCTCGCCGCCTACGACACGGTCAGCGAGACGCACAAAGCAAAGTCAAAAAATAAAATAAAATATAGATACACAAAATGAAAGAAAAGATAAATAAAGTAAATGTATAATTCATGCTTTTGCTTTCTCCCTGTTCTTATATAATATGATTTCACTTCTTCCTCTTCTGTTCAGTTTCCTGACAAACCGGATGTTTGAGTTTCAGCTTGGTCACGAATTCTCTGCATCATTAAGATTCTCAAAGTTCAGGATTTTGTTTTGTGAAACCGAGCTCTGCACACGCGCCCACGTGAAATTACAGTGAACATTAAATATGCAGAAAGACACTCTGAGGTGACGTGCATGAAACAGTCACCCACACTCCTCCTCAAGCACAAACACACACACACACACACACACACACACACACACAACACACACACACACACACACCCTCACTGCCAGCTGCGTCTCCTCCTACTCCTTCTCCTCTTGCATCAGACCAGGGTGAATCTCTCCCACCTGTTTCAGCGCTCGGCGACGACACCTACACACACACACACACACGCCTCGGTACAGTGTGTACCCCCCCCACCCCCCCCAGCCATCACATTGTGTTCATGCATGTCAGCAGATACGATGATGTTCGAGTGTGAGCCCAGCAGGTCAGTGTCATGATGCCACAGTTGGTCTCCAGTCGTACATCGCAGCTCTTCAGGCTTTCTGGGCATGCACACAAACACACACACACACGCACACACACACACACCACAAACACACACACACAGCTTAGTCATCACACACTCGTCATCCATCCTCCCTCTGCTGCCCTGTGGCCGGAGTTCTGTCCTCTTCCCTCTTCCTCCCGTTATTTTCCAAAACAAACTTGGAGCCTGACTGATCCAAACTTGTCGTTAAACATCTTCAGCCGCACAGAAATAATCCTTAAATCCCCACAATCCCACTTCATTTCACCTAAATGCTAATTTTGATGCCACAACTCGGGACTTCTTGTCCTGTCCTGTTTGGTTCGTCGCCCTGAGACTCGGTCGTGTCCGGTCTCTGGGCGGCTGAAACACAGCACGAGCTGATGTTGTCCTCCAATCACCTGCTCACCCTGGCACAGACCTAATTGCTTGTGCAACATGTCTTCAGTCTGTGTTGGTTTGTTACTGTGAGACTCAACAGCTGAAGAGCGAAGCATCGACTCACACGTCGGCTTCTCTGTGCGGAGCCGAGCATCTGAACCCTGAACTCACCTTTTGGTTAAACCCAAACTGTCTCTGTGTGTGTGTGTGTGTGTGTCTGCAGATGATAGCTGCTCAGAAACAGCTGATCGAGAACGCAGACGCCGTCCAGGAGAGGATCGCCCAGGTGCAGAGAGAAGGTACACACAGACGGAGAGAGGGGGGGGGGGACAACAGGCTCCACGTGATGAGGGCGACTCCTCGCAGGAGACGAGTCCGTCAGTAAACACCATGAAGTGGAGCCTCCCGACGCTCCCATGCTTCTGTTCCTATGGATTCAGGATTAGGAAAAACCACTCTCGTTTTTCTACTTTTTGAAATAAGGATCTTTTGAGACACAAATTGAAATATAGTTTTTTACTGCAACGTCTGTGTTACAGTAATAATCTTCCTGTTCCACAGTGAGTCAGGTGCAAAGCAGCAGCGTCCCTCCAGTGTTCCTCTCCTCCGTCTCGCCCCCTCACACAACTCCTGACCTTTAGCTCACAAGGCAAATGTCAGGAGGGACGGAACTTTCACTTCTGTGTAAATATGTAAATCCGGTATCTGACAGCGCCGCCCGTGCCCCCAGACGTTTTGTGTTAGTCACGAATATAATTCACGCGAATCACGGAAAACCGGTTTGACAGTTTCGCATTGTATTTCGCATACATTTGCATTATTGACGCTCCCGCCCACCACCGCAGCTGACGCACAGACTCCTGGTTGTGTCTCGCAGGCATGGACTTCCACGAGGACCTGTCCCGGCTCGGGGAGAAGGACGGGCTGAAGGGACGGAAGCTGTGCAAGGCTGTGGAGAGTTTCACCTGGAACATCACTGTCCTCAAGGTAGGGAGAAGCAAAACGTGAATTATGGTAACGGGGGTGTGGTGTGATGGTAATTCAGACAAACTAACATTAAATTCATGTTGGAAGATTCTTTCTTCTGTGTTTTCCTATAAAAAAGAAATTGATATTGTTCATGTTAATCTGCAGCTTTCATTACAAATACAACAAAGACAAAACAAACCTATTTCGTGGTTCAGATCAAGTTAAACCTGAATGTTGCAGCTTTAAATCAGCGGCTGGAGCTTTATGCAGTAGTTCAGGGCGTCTGCCACATTCCAGGAGTAATAATAATGATAATAATAAGTAATAATAAGTGCTGAATATCCTGCTGCATATAACATGTGTTCCTGTGCTGCAGGGGCAGAGCGACCTGCTGCGAGGAGCCAAGGTGGATTCCCTGGACGCTCTGCGGCAGTTGGCTCTGGCCTGCGAAGCCTGCGGACTCACCTCCTCCACCAACTCCTCGTCCTCCATCTTCTCCGCAGCCGAGCTACACTACTCCTCCCACTCCCTGTCGGGCCGCCGCAGCAGCACGCACGGAAACGGACGCATTTGACCCGCCTCCCTGCCCCCGGGTCATGCACGCTGCCAAAGCTGGAGAGAGGGTGAAGAGAGTAAATACGAGAGGATGTGAGAAAGACAGAAACACAGCAGAGCGGAGGAGGCGGAGGAGGCGGAGGCCCCAGAGGAGGAATCTCTTTCCCCAGTGTGTAGACCTGCCCAGAACAGTTTATCTGTTAAAGCCTTAACGTGAGTTCATCCATCATCACTGACGGCCCAGCCGAGGAGAAGCTTCTCGTGAATGTCCTGAGTCGGAGGTGGAAGAGCCGACGTGGCTCCTCGACCCTCCGACGGCTCCTGCTTGACTTTCTGAAAGACTCGTAGAAATCATCGACACCTGGATAGTGACAATGGCGCTGTGGTAGAGCGGGCGTTCACAGACCTGTTGGTGTTTTAGACTGTAGAGAGTGTGGAGCTGACAGATCCAGCCTCAGCAGATCAGTCCTGGGGGGGGGGATATCGTGACCTCTGTGTGTCGGCCATTACACAACTGGTTGGATTGAGGGACAGAAGTAAAGATGAAGAGTTGTAGTATTATAATACTACAAATGGATACTCTCAAAAGTTTTTTTGTTTTTTTAGATTTAACTGCAGTCGATGCAACTGAACCTTTATCTGTAGCTTCATGTGAAAAATGTCCTTCTACATCTAAAGGGGTAAAGAAGAAGCTTTAAATTAATGATTGACATGAATGACTCTGCTAAAGATGATTGACAGTTATTAACAACAACTGGATTGGCTGGACACGCCTCCTGGTGGCCTGTTTTTAAGTCTCCAAGTGAGATTCGAGAGTTTGCCGACGTAAAGTGAAAATTAATCGAATTATTTGTCAGATTTTTCTAATTAATTGCTTCTCTTCTCTTGGTAAATATTTCATTTCATAACAAAGACTGAGCTCCTGAGCAGTTTTCTGTCCGAGGCCAGTTGTTCCGATACAGATGAATTGTGTAGTGTGTTGAATAAGCAGTGGAACACACACACAGACACACACAGACACACACACAGACACACACACAGACAGGTCGCTGGTATCTCCCCTCTGACTCGACGAGGGCCCGGCTGTAACGCGAGGTGTGGTGGATCCGACCTGTACGGTAACCGGAGAGTCCTTGTGGTGATACTGTAGTACTACGTGTGTGTGTGGATAGAAGTACACGTGACCTCCTCGCCCACGTGTGGGTCGGTGTGGTGTGTGTGTGTGTGTGTTCGTGTGTAGAAGCAACAGATTCCCGCAGCGTTGATGAAGTTTAAGATGTAGCAATAATAATAGTTGTGAGTTATGAAAGTGTCTGTTTCACTCTCTGAACGATTGAGAACAACAGAACTAACTGGTGTCAGCAGGTGCTACTGATCACGGCTCGTGGTCGTGCGTGCCCGTCGGTGACGTTGGCGTTCCTCGAAGCCTTTTGAGTGTAACTGTGTTTCTTCTTCTTAGAGAAAACACCCGATTCTCGTTCTTTTAACCGAGCTTTTGTACGTTCTCTTGAATCTTGTAATGCTGCGTTTGAACCAAACTTGACTACAGTCATGCTAACACACAGGTCTAAGCTAACGGGGATTAGAAGTACCTCCTTCTCACTCCTCCAGTGATTCTTATGCCTCGGTTCTTTAGATTCAATGTCTCGGAAATGCTAAATTATCTTTAAAATATGTAAGGTTTGAAATCAGAAAGTAAACATTTTGTGTTTTTGAAAATTGGATTAAAGATTTTGTGAAAGATCAGGAAAATCCCGAAAACAACTGATTTGGTATTTCCTCTGAATCTGCTGCAGGTGATGACGCTAAAGCTGATTTCAGACTTGAACTGAAGTCCAGACATTTGTTCAGAACTTTTTCCCGGAGGGGCTGAGAAAGTCCGAGTCAGTTGCGGAACCGTTCCTGCAGCCCCTCGGTAAAAGGTCCGAGTGAGTCCACGTGAGAATACAGCAGGAGAAGGTCGGGGCGAGTTTGTCGTTTTGTCTTGACACGCAACGGACGTGAGGAAACTAGATCCCGGGATGATAGCGAGGAGCCGAACCCGTAGAAGACTCAAACTAAGACCAGGAGGTTCCAGAGCTTTCTGGTGAACTGGGCCGACGCCGGTTGTGGATGAGCTGTAAACAAAACCACTCCGCCCCCCTCGCATGAATGTTCCCCACAATTTCCTGTTGTCGTGATCGAGTCTGACCCGAACAATCTCCTGCTGCGTTCTTCACATGTGAAACACAAACCGGATCTGGACCCATTTGTGAGTTCATGTCTGAAAACAGCTTCGGGCATTTGAAGAAAGCAAAGTGCAGCAGCTGAGAAGAAGAAGACACGTTGAATGTTTCCTCCGGGCCAATCAGAGACGGGGTCGGGCTAAAGGTCGTCACAGCTCAGAGACACTGAGGTTTAACTGAAGTGCTTATTCAGAACGGTTCTGAGGGACAAACCCATATTCTCATCCAGTGTTTTGTTGCCCTTCACTCATCCGTGTGATCCTCCATCTCCTTCTGTAAGACCATTAACCTCCTTCATGCCTCCACGTCTCTGCTTCCTGTTGTTCCTGCTCCCGAGGCTCCAGGTGGGGAGCGACTGAGCCGATGCACTGAGTCACTCACAGCCAGAGGAGGACGTTGACCTAATAACATTTCCAAGCCAGCGATTCCGTGTGTGTGTGTGTGTGAGAGAGAGAGATAGAAAGAGAGAGAGAGACAAAGACACTTCTAAAAGCAGAAGACATTGTGGAGAGAGCAAAGGTTGAAGGGTAGCAGAGGAAGAGGAGGAGGAGGAGGAGGAGGAAGGGGCTGATGTTGGATTAACGCTTGGTTGCATGGTTGCACACCTGCAGAGCCTCGTAATTGGCTGTGAGCAGCAGACAGAGCGACAGCACCTGCTGTTTGGGTCTATTAATATCGCTCTGACTCACTGGAGGCTCCGGGATGTGTGTGTGTGCTGGTGTGCTCATGTCTGTCATGATACCACGGTGCCCCACTTCCTGGCCCGGTGATGCAAACTGGTTCTCCTGCTTTCACAGTCACTGCCAAACCTACCACGCCACGTTTCCTCCTGAACGCGCTGACGAAGAGCCGCGCTGACGAGGAGCCGCGCTGACGAAGAGCCGCGCTGACGAGGAGCTGCACTGACGAAGAGCTGCACTGCCTCCGACAGGCTCGTAGCTGAACACGACCGATTTGTGAGGATCATAAGAATCTTCCTCTCTCAGATCTGTTTACCTGCAGGTCTCTGATCTCTGTGCATTAATGATGCATCAGCTCCAGTAAAACAAACCACAGTATTATCTTCCTGTGTTCCGGTTTACACGTCTCCTGACATGAAAATACAACTGGGTCAAAGAGCGGGATGCACTTTACCTGAGGACATGTGGGTCACAGGGTTGGGAGGTGACCGTGGACAGTGGAGGGCTCAGGTTTCAGTAATTAGCTCGTTTCTAGTTAAGTCAAACCTCATTCTCACAGATACAGCGGCACTTAGCGGAGCTATTTCATCAAGATCCCTGAATTCTTCCCTGAGCCACAGTGGAAATGTCACAAAACGCCCCAGGAGAGAGATCCTGGATCTGCCCTTTGTCCGAATCTGCACCAAACTGTGATGAGATGTTGTCTCGTCCTTTAGGACGGACAGAAACATAACGTCCTCGGTGTTGGTAATAACTCATCAGGCATTAACTATAGACTGTAGATACAGAATCTATATTAACAGTCTATAACAACAAAGAGGATCTGTAGACGGTGATGCAAGTGGACGTTTGTCAGGAAGATAAAACACCTGAGCTGCTCGTTCGGAGCTGGATGATCCAAACAGGACCGGTTCCCTCCGTTGTATCTGAACTGTGTGGATGGAACGTCTCTTTGCATCTTCCAGGCCGCTGCTGGTCTCAGTTAACGTCAGCGCGGCGGTGAATCATCTCGCTGAGACTCGCCTGAGGTCTGAATCCGTGTCAGTCAACATCCTGTGGGGTTTGGTTTCTGCTCAGGAAGTTACAATATCATATTGTGCTGGTGCAGATGACGACACAGCTGGAAGCACAACTGGATTTCTTCTGATAAACGGTTCCTGGTGCTTTGATGCGAGAAGCCGCCAAAGTGACGTCATCTTTCTCATTCGGTGTCGAGCTCAACTCTGACTCGCGGTTTCTCCACCGCTGCAGGTTTTTCAATTTAATCCCTGTTTTCATTTGTGTCATTGCACAGAGATAATAAAAGTTTTTTAATAAACAAAACAAACGGGGGAAGGATCACGGTTCTCAGGCGGGTTTCAGGTCCCTCAATGTTTGCAGAGATAGAAATTTGAAGTAAACTTGCCGACAGATGATCCTTTAAAATGAGGTTTCAGGAACAACGCTCTTCATCATCTCACACTCTGCTCTTCATCATCTCACACTCTGCTCTTCATCATCTCACACTCTGCTCTTCATCATCTCACACTCTGCTCTTCATCATCTCACACTCTGCTCTTCATCATCTCACACTCTGCTCTTCATCATCTCACACTCTGCTCTTCATCATCTCACACTCTGCTCTTCATCATCTCACACTCTGCTCTTCATCATCTCACACTCTGCTCTTCATCATCTCACACTCTGCTCTTCATCATCTCACACTCTGCTCTTCATCATCTCACACTCTGCTCTTCATCATCTCACACTCTGCTCTTCATCATCTCACCCTCTGCTCTTCATCATCTCACCCTCTGCTCTTCATCATCTCACACTCTGCTCCTCATCATCTCACACTCTGCTCCTCATCATCTCACACTCTGCTCCTCATCATCTCACACTCTGCTCTTCATCATCTCACACTCTGCTCTTCATCATCTCGCACTCTGCTCTTCATCATCTCACACTCTGCTTCATTCCAGACACTTTACCCGACGACGAGTTCCTTTTGCAGTATTGGAAAGCGAGTGTTTACCTCGGCAGTGCCACTCACCACCGGGATGTTCAGTACCTGTCGCACCCTGTGCTGCACCCTGAGCCCTGACGCGGGTCGAGGCTCGGCTCCGTCTCTCACTGTGATTGTATTGTGAGTCTGGAGGTGGAGGGGTGAGGGTGGGGGGGGGGGGGCTGATGCCTGCGTTCAGGGTGCGTCGTGTCAAACCCAAACGTCTTAACCTGGAGCTTTACCTCTCTGTGCTCTTCAGTGTGTGATGCTAATCGGAGAGTTGTTTAATACTTGCCATCGTGACGTGGACACAGTTGTATCTCGGCGGTTGTGTAACTTAGGTTGTGTATTTAACGTGGCCTCTGCAGTGTGTGTGTGTTGGCTTGTGTCTCCAGCGCTGACCTTTAACCCCGTGTGCTCTTTCCTCCACCGTACGTTTTTGTAAAAAGAGAAAAGAGAAGAAGAAAAAAAACTCCAGATGAAGTAAAAATATTTATTGAAGTGTGTTTTAAAAGAAAAAACATAATATAAACATAATGAATTAATGGACCTCGCTTTTATTTTGAAAAGCTACTGTGTTTTCTATCTTACAAGTAATCAAATATATACAAGAGTCTGTTTCCCAGAATAAATAAAGTTCTCTTTTCCTGACCAGATCCTCTCATCGTCTTTTCTATCTCAATTATATTTTTTCATCTGTACAATCACGTTCTACTACTGCAATAATATTATTATGTTTATATCTGATTAATCAATTCACTATGTACCAATTAGTGATGCTTAATATGTCATTAAACATAATACATGTAGGATATATAAAATTCATGAATGGGTCATTGTTATTTATCTCCTAAAGGGTATTTCTACACTTTGATAAAATGTGTTTTATTAATTTGCAGTGCGTTGAGCTCGCTCGGGCCACTGCACGTTACCTACCAGCAGGTGGCGCTAATGGACTGATGAGTTGTTTTCCCACCACCATCACACGTGAGAAGAAGATCCTCCTCCACGTGTAAAACCCACAGGTGAGTTAACACAAAGTTAAATGATTTATAAACTGTTCGACAGATTTAAAGCTTCAGGCGAACTTTTGCTAAACTTTGCTAACTTTGGCTTTGATGGTGAATAATTATCTAAAGTTGAGCTGCTGCTCATGTTTGCTCGTGTCACTGTTGACTTCTTAATATCACATGTTTAAATTACAAATAGCTTTTTAACTGTCTGATTCATGCATCGGGTGTTTATAAGATAATGTCTGTGTTGGGTTTATTAGCAGATCTGCTCGTGTTCCCTGTTATCTGCTAACTCTACCTCATTTACTGTTGCTATATCTACATATTATATTTGTATGAATAGAAAATTGGTTATTATGTTGAAATCCTGCTTGGTTTCAGGTAATGTTCGGGTGCTAACACCAGAGTCGGGTTCAGCAGTTCTGATCTTTCTCGGTGTCTCTTGCTCATGTTGGTTGTTAAATCTTCTTCCTCGGCTGTTTCCATATATTTCTATACATTTTAAATCACTCTCCTGTTATGGCTGATATTAATCTTTCAGGTTAATGTATTATAAAGGAATAATACTGGTTTAGGTTGTTGTCAATACTTTGGGGCGTGTTTCCCTTGACTCACTCTAACCAGCTCCTCTATTGTGACATAACTAATTCAAGCTAACCCTAAAGCAATATGTGATATTTATTGTGATAATTATTTGCCCAAAGTTTGATTGGTTGATCCTGGATGAATTTAAATCAATAACAGTGAGCTCTTATTTTGGAATATGAGTTGAACCTCTGATCAGCCAGCAGGGGGAGCCAGACATCAAGTTATTATCTTTTTGGATCAATATCTCATTCAGGTCGTTCTGAGTAAGTTCAACACTAAGTGCTTGAATAGTGTAAATCCTATGAGACTATACCCAGTTTACATTGGATGGCAGAATTAAATTATTATTTATTATTTACAAATCGTGGCTTTGGCTGTTTTTAAAAACTCCAGAAACATTAAAAAACATATTTAAAGTTATTTTGTAATTTTCCCCCCTCAATTATTAATTTGCAGTGATCTATGAAGTCTTAAACTGACGTGTGGAATCATCAATGTATATTTTAAATATGTCAACTATCATATGTGCAGAAAGTTGCACATCTCAGCTGTTCATATTCAAGATGCTGCTGCACGTTCATTCACCAAACTATTAATCTGTAAGAGTAAAAAGAACGAGATCCAAAACATGTGATCAGTTCTTAGTCCGTCAGTCCACGACCCAAATATTATATTAATTTAAACTCTAAATGATTTAATGGATGTTTTTTGAGCGTATTAATTTATACACATATGATCTTTTATGTTTTCTTCAGAATC
The DNA here is from genome assembly GCA_006182925.3 of Reinhardtius hippoglossoides. NCBI lineage: Eukaryota > Metazoa > Chordata > Actinopteri > Pleuronectiformes > Pleuronectidae > Reinhardtius > Reinhardtius hippoglossoides. The sequence continues at coordinate 1,795,860 of CM031682.1, read as the reverse complement.
ACTTATCTAACTCTACCACAGGATTACAGATCCACGTGTCTCTGCCTGTAGATGGAGACGTTTCATGATCTCCTGCAAATACTTCACCTAACTGCACTTTACTGGAGAATCCCTGTTTTCTGCACCCACTACAACACAAAGGGAAATCATTTTACTTTCTACTCCGGTACATTTATGAAATAAAACAAACACTTAGCAACTGTAACACTTAATCATATAATCAACAATGATCCAATAAGACTGTGTAATGGGTTAGGGTTCTGAACGAGCTCATTCTGCATCGTGAGTTCACTTGAAGCTCAAACTTTGACTTACGTAAAATAATCGGAGATGAAGTGCAGTGGAGTGTCATCGTGCTGTATCTGAGCCCCCCCCCCCCCCCCCACCCCCCCCCAGCCCCCTCAGGAGGTGTTGGGCAGCAGATGGGAGGTGATGGAACTGTGTGGTAGTGTAGGCGGGTGACATGACAGGCTGTCGGGCCCTAATGCAGCCCAACATCTGGAGGTTGTTGGCCACGTCACTCCATGCCTCCTGGCAGGGCCCTGTAGCCCGGGGCCACGAGCCACCCTGGGGGACACGGACCCCGGGCCGGAGCTAGGCCTCTGTGACAGTCGAGCAGCAGCAGTAATGGTGCACGTACGGCGGGCGTCACTCCGCCTTCTAACGGGGAAGTGAAAGTGAAGAAGGTTAAGGTTCTGTTGGGGGTAATGCTGACAGGAACAGAAACTGGTCTAAGTGGGTCATCAACGTGGACCCGGCACAGATCTCAAACCCTGGCAGGTAAAATAACTACGCGTCTCTGCAGCCGTGGAAGCCGCCAGGCGCCATCTTCCTTCCTGTATCTGTCACAGTAAACAGCTGCAGCGAACTCCAAATAGACCGTGGCACGGCGTCCTCGTGATACACGCACAGCAGGATAATACAGGGCCTGTTAAAACTGTTAGTGCCATTGAGGCACCGTGCTATTAGCGCTTCACGCTCGCATTGAGCATCCCAGAAGCAAGTGCCTCTTCTATTTTAATGACAGCCCTCATCCAGCGGTAATTTCACAGTGATTAAGGTCCAAAAAAAAAAAATCCCTCTCTTAAAAGTCTCTAAATTGCATCTTATTTATCCATCTTTTAACTAACTACAAAAGGCAGACGGACAATGGCGCTGCGTGCTTCTACCTCTCCCGGTGAACAATTACACTCAGGACATTATCTGGGCCGTGGTTACATGCTTATTAAATGGGGCACTCAGGAGATGACACAGAGAGGAGAGGAGATGGAAAAGTTTCTATGAAAGAAACAAGAATTTAGTTTTTTGAGGTATCTTTATATTTTTGTTCATAGACGGAAGTAATTTGGTTTAATTTTTATGCCTCTTTTATACTTTATATCCAATCCAGGCTTTTCCTCCATTGTCAGCCATCACATTTAGTTATTTCAAGTTATATGATATTGCTATGACATATCTCTCAGACATTCAAGGTACAGAACGAATCCTGACGACTTTATAATCCTCTCACTTTTCCGTTCGCATCATAAATCTTCATCTTTCTTGTATTTCAACATCTGCTATTATTCATTTTTTAAATTCCAATGACTTTAGTGATCTACAGTCGTTTCCTCAAGTGACGCTGTGACGCTGTGATTTGCAGTTTTTAATTTGAAATGCTTCTCACGATAATGGATCTTCAAACCGTCGACTGGAGTGTGGACTCGTCTAGTTGAACTTCCTCCGGTCGGCTCGGTTCTTTCCTCCAACACTTATTATATAAATACTCAAGTCAACTCGTTCTCTTTTCACAAGCAGACGGAGGAAAGTGCTTCTTCCTCCCAAAAATCAGTTCCATCAACCGGGGTCGTGAGGAGCCAGGTCCCATCGAGGCGTCTGAATTAAATCACTCTCCATTGTGCGAGGAGTTAGAGAGCAACGCACAAGGATAATTGCCCCCCCCCCCACACCCTTTACCTGAGCAATCAAACGCCATCTTTGTAGACATTGTATTATAATCACAGCCATTCATAATGTTCTAAAGTTCGCCCCTCTGTCGTCCCTCCGTCCTCCTCAATCAGGCTCCTGTTCTTTACGTTTGTTGTGTCACCTGATTGAAGACTCGTGGTCCACGGTCCACGGTCAGTCCCATCGTCCGTCACTCAGGAGCTCAGACACTTTGCAGTTCCTCCTCCTTCCACACAGGCCCTGGCACACACACACACACACACACAACACACACACACACACAACACACACACACTCTCCTCCAGCTAATGTTGCTAATGTTAATAGCCTGTGCTGCTTTAATTGGTTCCTAAACGCTGTAAGCAGGGTTCCCACTGTGTGTTTAATGAACAGGTAGCACTCCATGATTACAGCAATCTCAACCCACCGCCCCGCTGCTGCACAGACCCCCGTCACACACACACACACACACACACACACACACACACACACACACACCCACACACACCACACACACACCGTCCCCAGCCGTGTACGCAAATGGACAAAGGCAATTTGCGCGGCTCCTGTGCTCTGCAGGACGCTGGGTAAATTAGAGAGGAGGACGAGAGGCAGAGAGGGAGACGACAAAAGAAAATGATGCGAGATGAGCGGGAAAAATGATTACTGGTTTATGAAGGGAAGAAGAGGTGGAATCATTTCATAGCTCATGGACGTGTGTGAACAGTGGGTGATTGGCTCCTGTGCAAGCATGTGTGTGTGTGTGTGTGTGTTTGTGTGTTGTGTTGTGTGTGTTTGTGTGTGTTTGCAGAGACGACGCTTTGCTGATTATAAAATGTATGTATGTGTCATCCTGTTTTTTGTTTTTTTTGACTTTTCATGTCAAGTTCTCAAGAGTCCCCCGAAAGACAAAGTTTTCCATTCCAACACTTTTCTCATTTCTTTCTTATCCGAACTTCTCTTGTTTCCTATTTTAGTCACTTAACTTTTTACTGTTTTGCTTTATCTGCTGTTTTTTCCTTTTCTTTTCTGTTTCCTCATTTTTTTTTACTTCCTCTTTCCACTTTTTCTGGCCCACATTCATTCCTCTCCTCTCTTTTGCTTTCCTCCCTCCTCCCCTCTTTGGTTTTCCTCTTCCCATTACTTTCATTTCATTCTCTTTTCTTTAACGTCTCCTCGTCTCGTCTCCTCTCGTCCATCTGTTGGACCGTGTCTGTCCCGAGGCGCAGCGTCAGAAGCTCGTACT